>CM038793.1:230992936-231450882 GCA_021764765.1 Vicia sativa | reverse complement strand
AAAAAGAGGTTGATTCAGATGGCTATTATCTGGAAGGGATTAGAGTGAGTTATGTTGATTTTATCTCTGCCATACACGCCTAATTACCAATACTTTATAAGATGCAAGTAACTTGGAAATATAAAGTGCGAAGATAAATCCTACGCTATTACATGGCTTTTAAAGTATACATAATTAGAATGGAAAATAAAAGCCCTAATTAACTTATTACATCCCATAAGCAATTACATTATTGGAAAAAGAACAGAAAAGAAATCGTCTCAAACGGATAACTCAGAAAAGATGAGAAATCGAAAATACGAGGAAATCGAATAAGAGGAAAATGTTAGCAAAAATGACAATTTTTAAATGAGAAAATATTTCATGCTGGAAATAACAATAGTATACTAAAATAATTTTTGGGATTTTGCATTAATTTAATAATTAAAACTAATTAAAAGTGATTTAAATGATAAATTAAAATTAAATAAATATGCATGCAAAATAATATTTTAATTTTAAAATTAAATAAATATTTTCTGGAAATAATGAAAAAGAAAATATTTTTTTGGTATTTTAAATGTGCATGATAAAAATTATGAAAAGAAATTAAATGAATGCAAAATATTAAATACAATATGAAAATATGGAAAACAAAACAAGGAAAAACCAAATGTCAGCGGCTGTGGATCGAACTCAGACGCCGCATTCACACCCCCCACTTTGCTAACTGAACTGCACGCGGTCATTGATCGAACGACTAGCTTCGAACAAAGTGTTCTCTTCGATCGCATCGCCCCCGCTACCAAACTCATCTCTTTCGTTTTGAATATTTGAAAATATAGCGCCGCTTTAGCGACGCTATAACCCCGTGACGCAAAATCACAGATAATATAAATAACATTCAAGGGTATGAATCGATTAGAAACATCGTTCAACACGACGGTGGTGGTCTCATGGTCCAATTTTCCGCTTTTTAGAAACCCTAAATCGCGGGCCTGAACCCTAACTATGGTGATTCGTGGTTCCGGCCATAGAAAACTCAATTAAACCGCCCGTAAAGCTTGTAAACTCGGTCTAATCACAAAAACAACAAATCATGTTAAATGCATGAATAATGGAAATCGATTTTGAGAAAACATGAACAAACCAAATTCGGATTTCGTGATTCTTGATGCTTTTGGACAATGTGAAGGCTTGGATCGATTCGAGGTATCAAGGAATGTGTTTTGATGCTTGAATCAATTGAATCGAGCTAAATCCTGTGCTGAAGTTGCTTGAGCTGGAGAGGTTTTTTTTGAGCTACGTTAGGTTCCTCAAGCCAATTTTTTCGTTCTCAATCATGTGCTATATATGTATATATAGAGATGGAATTGAGCCGATTTGAGGAAGAATCAATCATCAATCAATGTAAAATATATTTGATTTTGTACCAAATCAAATTTTCTTCTTTGATCAATTTCAATCAATCTTTCCATATCCAATCAAATTTCGAAATTTGCTGGCTTTATTGGTTTGCTTGGATCTCAAGGTAAAGAGAAAAATCAAATTTGGCAATTAATTTTGATTTATACTTATTTTTGAATTTAATTTGTATTTAAATGAATAAAATCCAAATAAATAGAAAATAAATAAAAATTCGTGGCATTGGGCTTGGATATTCCTAATTGTATAAGGAACAAGTTTGGATTAAGAAAAGTAAGCTCATTTGCAAAATTTTGATTTTAGAAGTATTCTCTTTGTGCATTTCTTCAAATTGCCCAACTTGTGAATGGTGTATCTTGCTCAATTTTCCACATTTTTGAGTGTTCTGATTCTTTTGGAAAAACCTAAGAGTCCTATAACCAACCTCTTTGGTTTCATCTCAATTGGAGTTTCCATGCTCAATATATCTTCAAAACAAAATGTTGACTTTTTGTTGACTTTGAAAAGGACCAGAATGTTTTGATCCATACCTTCCAATGAAGCATTTTTTTGAACATTCTTGTGAGACATGAAGTTGTGTAGGATTGAATTTCCAAAACAAGAGGTGGTGAAAATTTCCGAGAAAGTATGAAGAAGTTATGCTCACCAAAGTTTGGTTGACTTTCACCAAGAAACCCTAATTTAGAAAGTTTGACTTTTGGGCAAATCTTTGAGTTTTCTTGATGAATCATGATCAACCCTTGATCAAATGATGAATGTAACTTCAAAATGAGGATGTTGACCAAAATTATGAAGTTTTAATCAGATAAGTTGACCACAATTGACTTTTTGTCCAATACAACCGATTTTCAAACATCTGGCAATCATCTGAGGAAACTTGACTTGTGAGGCTTGAAACTTGACATGGAGAATCTTTGAAGCATATGAGGAGGCATGATGAACATTGGAGATGTTGGAAACTCATCTTGATCTGAGAAATACCAAACCCTAGTTTGGGTTGATTGTCTAGGAGAGGGTTTGTCTGATCAACCCTTGAAGAATCCTTGAGCATGGATGTATGGAATATCTTGAGAAGATGGAGGGCAAATTTTGGGGTATGACAGCAACCTTTGCTTGTCTTGAATCGATGCAAATCCTTGGCTGCTACTTCCTTGTGTCACATGATTTTTTCAAGTTAGGTTAGGGTTCTTGGCTTTCAAAAATTCGTCCCTTAGGGTTTAGAAACCTTGTGAATATATAGATGATGGAATTAGGTTAAGAATTGAGAGGAAAATATATTGCAATCAATGTGAAAATATTTGATTCTTAAATCTTTTCAATTTGCGTCAAATGTTTCCAATCTTGTACCAATCTCATGCAAATCATATATTTTCAAAATTTTCAACTTTTGATGAGTATCTTGGACCTCAAGAATGTCAAATATTCAGCCTTGCATCAATTAATTTGATTTTGGTATTTTATTTTAATTAAAATTGGATTTAAATGAAGAAAATCCAAAATAAATGAAAATAAAATAAAGGAGGCGTGCCATTGGTCTTATAGGTCATGGATAATCTCAACAATAAATTTGGATTACAAAAATTTAGGCCCATTTGGAAAATATTTGATTTTGCTAAGTATTTCTCTTCATACACCTCTCCGAAAATGTCAAACTTGCACAACGTGTATCTTGCTAAATTTTCAACATTTTTGAGTGTTCTTGGACTTTTTAGAAAATTCAAGATGTCGTCTAAACACTCCTTTTGGTTTCTTATTCATTGAAGTTTCCATGTTCATGAACACTTCTCTGCAAAAAGATGACTTTTTGTTGACTTTTAGAAGGACCTATAATGTCTTGATTCATAACTCTCAAATGAAGCATTTTTTGGCAAAGCTTGTGAGACATGAAGTTGTAGAGAATTGAATTATCTTTAAAATGAGATTTGGTGGAAAAATTTATGATAAAGTATGTGAAAGTTATGTCTGGTCAAAGTTCTGTTGATTTTTTTGTCAAGAACCCTAATTTGGAAACTTTGACTTTTGATCAAATCTTGAGCTTTCTTGATGGATCATGATCAACCTTTGATAAAATGATAAATGTGACTTCAAAATATTGATGTTGACAAAAAATAATGAAGTTTGACTGTATGTTGACCACAATTGACTTTTTGTCCAATACAACTAATTATCAACCATCTGAGCAATTGATTGAGCAAACTTAAGCTGTGAGGCTTGAAAATTGACATGGTGATATCTTGAGACATATGAGGAGGTATGATGACCACTTGAGGCATTAGAACTTGATTTTGTATTGAGAGAAGAAAAACCCTAGTTGTGGGTTGATTGCTTAAGAGAGGGTTTGTCTGGTCAACCCTTGAGGAATTCTTTAGTATGAAGATGTATCTCGAACCTTAAAAGTAGAGGGCAAATTTTGGGGTATAACAGCTGTTCCCTGCTCAATCTTCTGTACCGTATGGTTAGATTGGTTTGCTTTGCCTTCGTGACCGAAGGTAGAAATGATTGAACACTCGAGTTCACATGAAAATATGCACTCTAAGATGTAATGACGTCGCTGACGCATGTTGGAATAGGCTTATAGATGCTATTTGGAAAAGCTGATGCTGGGAGCGAGTCTTATGTTAGACTATATACTCCTCTTTGAATGAGATTACCGGTATGCATTGATTTTTAACTAGATATGCAACATTCTATAGGTGGAGAGGTGACCATATGTGGTCGGAGATGGGCTTAAAAATGCAATCTGGAGTAGTTGATGATAAAAGAGTGTAAGAATGAGCCTTTGTCTTGGCTGTATCTGAAATGAGTATTCACCAGGCTGTAGATAGCTTTCCCATCTTGTTTCATGTATTAATCTGTGTCCTGCTATCTGTTGATAAACATGTTTGGTCGTTCAAATAGTTTTCTCATCATGCTTTAGGTATTAATCTTTGACCTTCTGTCTGGAAGATAACTTTCACCTGCGGGGGAAATTTAACTTAACAGGATGTGATTAGTTATATGCAGATTATGATGCGTGCGTCTATATGATAATGCTTGTGAATGCACATGTTATGACTTTTATGTATAATCCATGAATGTAGATGTTGTGGTATTTCATAATGTATCCATCTTGAAGGAGATATGAACGTCACCGGGATCTTTGATTGCTGGGATGTAATTGTTGGCGACCCAGGCGGGAATAATAGGGATGTGAATTCCTCTGATGCACTATCCGGCCAAGTTTAAAGTCTGGATATTGATGCTGCTGGGAAATGATAATCCTCGAGAGATATTCAGCTGGGGATGAACATCTTGTGTATGAATCTTGCTAGGGAATAATGTGATCTTGAGAATATAGATAATCACTACGCGGGGGCTAACATGATGATGTTTGATAGGATCACTTCTCGGGGACTAATGTGATGAGTTGAGAATATAGATAATCACTTCGCGAGGACTAACGTGATTATGTCGATGATCACTGCTCGGGGGCTAATGTGATGATGTAGATATGCTCACTGCTCGAGGAATAATGTGATGATGTTGATAGGATCACATCTCGGGGTCTGACGTGCCAATGTAGATGATTACTGCTCGGGGACTAATGTGATGATGTTGATAGGATCACCACTCGGGGACTAATGTGATGATGTAGATAGAATCACTTCTCTGGGACTAATATGATGATGTAGATAGGATCACTGCTCGGGGACTAACGTGATAAAGTGAGAGTTGTCTTGCTACCTCTCGGGGACTAATGTAATAAGAAGAAATGTATATGCTGTTGTAAGGAGATAATAGAGTAGTAATTTTGTTGGAGAGAGATCCGTTTCTGTTGGGAGTGATGGCTCTATGGGGATTGTAGGGATTATCTTTTGGGGATAAAAATGACTTTGTGGGGATGTACTGGTGACTTTATTTGTCATCTCAATTCTTAGGGTGTGTAGTAATTGCTGTTTCTATTCGCTTTTCGTGCCTTTGTGAACAAGTATTTATTTTCAGATGCATATAATCATTCAAAGCAATCTTTGGACTTATGCAAACAAAATAGATAAAAATTTTGAAATTGGAAAAGGGGAATTGTACTAATTTTGAAAATTGAGCTTATAGATAGGCAGTTCGTATACAAAGAGAAAAATATCCTAGTAAGAGGAAATTGTCGTAAAAATTTTGAAAATAGTAAAAGCTATGTGGAAACAATCTCGTCGAGTTTCAACTATGTTATTGCTCATATATTTCGACTATCTCATCTCTTTGCTGCTAGAAGAAGGTGATTGATATGATCTACGCCATTCAAAGCTAATAGTTGTGTAGCCTGTAAGTAGATAATCTCGTCGAGACATAGTTGTACTCTTTAATCCCTAACTTTTGCCTTGACCGCCCTTTCGGGTTTTCAGTCTACTAGGATACCCTTTTTTGCCCAAGCCGCCTTTGCAGTTTTTTGACTTGCCGGGTGTACATTTTTCATATATGTCCCTCACTTTTGCCCGAACCCTTTCGGTTCGCCAGACCGCCCTTATTTTTGCCTAGGCCAGTCGACCTAGCGGGTCTCGTTTATGCGTAGTATTTTTTTACTATGTCTACGTTCATGGGGTGTGGGAAGTATTCTCCATCCATAGTGCTTAGTATCATGGCTTCGCCGGAAAATACTGTCTTGACTACAAATGGTACCTTGTAGGTGAGAGTCCATTTTCCCCTGGGATCACCTTGTGGTAGGATGATGCGCTTGACTACTAGATCCCCAACTTGGTACACTCGGTGCTTGACTTTATTATTGAAGGCTTTGATCATGCGTTTCTGATATATCTATCCATGACAGATGGCTCTGAGTCACTTTTTGTCGATCAAGTTTATCTCGTCAAGCTGAGTCTGGACCCATTTGTCTTCTTTCAACTCGTGTGAACCTTATAGAAAACAGACTGAATTGCGAGAATCGTGGAGAGAAAATGGCAACATCTCATTCCAATCTTTATAAGTCACTATCATCTTCTGTATAATCTTCTTGATATTCTTGTAGGAGGCTTCCAATGCGCCATTCATCTTTGGCCGGTATGGAGAAGAATTATGATGCTTAATCTTGAACTGCGTGCACAGTACAATGATCATCTTGTTGTTGAGGTAAGTACCATTGTCTGTGATAATCCTTTCGGGGACGCATATCGGCAGATGAGATTATGCTTGATGAATCGAGCCACGACATTCTTGGTAACAGATGCGAACGAGGCTTCTTCTACCCATTTGGTAAATTAATCAATAGCGACAAGGATGAAACGGTGTCCATTAGAAGCGGTACATTTGATTTATCTGATCATGTCACTACCCCACATCGCGAAAGGCCACGAGGCGGTCAGAACATTCAATGGAACTGGAGGTATGTGTACTTTGTTTGTGCATATTTGTCATTTGTGACAAGATCGAGCATAGCGATAACAATCAACTTCCATAGTGGACCAATAGTAACCTGCTCTCAGAATCTTCTTAGCCATTGTATGTCCACCGGAGTGAGTACCGAATGCGCCTTCATGTAACTCTTCCACAATTTGTTCAGCTGTTTTCTGATCTACACATTGGAGTAAGGCCAAGTCGTGATTGCGTTTGTATAAGACGCCTTTACTGAGAAAGAACTTGGCAGCGAATCTTCTTTAGAATTTCTTATCATTGATAGATGCCCCTTCAGGGTATTCTTGAGCTTCGAGACACCTCTTCATTTCGTAGAAACAAGGTTTCTCCTCTACTCCTTCAGTGTCAAGTTCACAACAGTATGTCGGTTCGTCTAGTCTTTCAATAGTGATTTGAGGAGCTTGGTTGTCCCATCTGACTTTGAACATAGATGACATGGTAGCTAACGCGTCTGCCAACCGATTCTCTTCTCGTGGGATATGCTTGAAAGTGATTTCTTTGAAGTAGGGGATCAGATTCAACACATGTTCTCGATACAGAATGAGATTTGGATGTTTCGTGTCCCATTCGCCTTTGATCTAACTAATCACCAAAGCTGAGTCTCCATATACTTGCAAGAACTTGATCCTCAAGTCAATAGCAGCTTTGATACCCATGATGCATACTTCATATTTAGCCATATTATTGGTGCATTCGAAACATAGTCTGGCGGTGAAAGGTGTATGGCCGCCTTTAGGAGATGTAATTACAACACCAATACCATTGCCAAGTGCGTCAGAAGCTCCATCGAAGACCATGGTCCATCAAGATCCTGGCTCAGGTCCTTCGTCTAGTCCAAGCTCTTCGTAATCAGTGAGTAACATAATATCCTCGTCTGGGAACTCGAAATACATAGACTGATAGACATCTACAGCTTGATGAGCCAAATTATCAGCTACTACACTTCCCTTGATTGCCTTCTGAGTAGTATACTGGATGTCGTATTCGGTCAAGATCATTTGCCATCTTGCTATTCTTCCATAGAGAGTAGGTTTCTTGAAAATGTATTTTATCGAATCCATTTTAGAGATCAACAAGGTAGTGTGAGTCAACATATATTATCTTAGTCGACGAGCAACCCAAGCCAAAGTGCTGCAAGTGTTCTCGAGCTGTGAGTATCTTGTTTCACAGTTGGTAAACTTTTTGCTAAGGTAGTATATTGCATACTCTTTTCGAACAGACTCGTCATGTTGGCCCAACACACACCTCATTAAGTTCTCTAATACTGTTAAGTACATGATAAGAGGTCTTCATTTGACTGGTGGCATCAGGATAGGAGGTGCTTGTAAGTACTCCTTGATTTTGTCAAAAGTTGTCTGGAAATCGTCATTCCATTTTACTACTTGATCTTTCTTTAGTAACTTGAAGATTGGCTCACAAGTAGCAGTTGGATGTGCAATGAATCTGGCAATGTAGTTCAATTGTCCTAAGAAACCTATGACTTCCATCTCAGTACAGGGAGCTAGCATTTCTTGAATAGCTTTGACCTTGGCAGGATCAACTTGAATACCTTTACCACTGACGACAAAACGAGGAGTTTTCCGGATCTGACTCCAAAGGTGCATTTGCTCGGATTAAGTCTCAACTTGTATTTCTTCAGTCTATCAAACAAATTTCTCAAATAATCAAGATGTTCTTCTTCGGTTTTTGATCGAGCTATCATGTCGTCGACGTAGACCTCTATCTTGTGATGGATCATGTCATGGAATAAAGCCACCATAGGACGCTGATATGTGGCGCCAACATTTTTCAACCCAAACGACATGACCTTGTAATAGAAAGTTCCCCATTGTGTAATGAAAATAGTCTTTTCCATGTCTTTGGGAGCCATCTTAATCTAATTATAACTGGAGAAACCATCCATAAAGGAGAAAACTTTGTGCTGAGCAGTTTTGTCAACCAGAACATCAATACGTGGAAGTGGAAAATTGTCTTTCGGGCTTGCCATATTTAGATCTCGGTAGCCTACACAGATGTGCACCTTGCCATCCTTCTTAGGTACGGGTACCACGTTCACAACCCACTGTGGATAAGAAGTAACGGCTAAGAAACTGGCATTGAATTGCTTTATAACTCCGACTTTAATTTTCTCAGACATTTCAGGACGCATACGACGAACCTTCTGCTTTACAATGAGAAAACCTTATTTTGTTGGTAGTCGGTGTACCAAAATGTCAATATCTAGACCTGTCATGTCTTTGTAGGACTAAGCAAAGATATCGATGTAATCTCACAGCATCTGAATCAATCTTTGTTTAACACTGTTCTCAAGACCCGCTCCTATCTTGATTTCTTTTCTGTCTTTGTCGATACCTAGATTCACAACCTCGACCGGTTCTTCGTGTGGCCGTATAGACTTTTCCTCTTGCTGTAGTAGTCTAGCAAGTTCTCCTGGAACTTCACAATCTTCCTCACCTTCATCTTTGGCTTGGTAGATCGGATTATCAAAGTCATATTTAGCAATAGCAGAGTCGTTATCGACATGATCCAGAGTGAATTTGGATCTGCAGTTTATTACGTGGGTGTGTGTAAGAACATATAGCTTTTGAAAAGGTGATAAGATAAAAAGAAATACAGGGAGCACAATATTTGAATGCAAAATTCCAATGATTTATTGAATGAAAATATGTGAATGACAAATAATAACCCTCACAAACGAGCGATGGTGCCCCGGGCAAGGCACTAGCCTTAGAGTTTTATTGTTCAAAGTGTAAAATCAAAAAGTGTAAAATAGAAAAACAATTACTCCTGCCAAAAGGAGATTGGCATAACATCCTTAGCCGTCTAATTGTTGAGTCACTCGCCAGGAGTTAGGAAGATCCAATTGTTGATGTCGAAGTCACCATTATCGTCTTCTATAGCATGAACTCCATTCTTGTTGATGCAGAATGGAGGTCTACCGACACGTTCGCGGCGCATCATCTTCTGACCTTTGGAAGTGAAGCCTAAACCAGTCTTGTCAGATTTAAATGGAAAATCGGGTAGTTGACCCCAAATAGTACAACCTCATTCTTCAACTACAGCTCTGGCATCTTTTAGTGAGGCCATCACCGACGGAACTCTAGAAACATTAGGAGTGGCAGGAGAGTCGACAAGCATGACCCGTGGAACTACTTCGAAAGCTTGATACGGAGTTTTGAAGAATTCGCCTTCCATTTCGATGTATCTGAATGACTGCAGATGGCTTACCATATATTCTTCTTCTCCGCACACTATAACAATCTCCCCTTTCACTGGGTACTTCAACTTTTGATGTAGAGTAGAGGTAACAACACCTACCCCATGTACCAAAGGGCGTCGAAGCAGGCAAGAATAAGCTAGACGAATGTCCATCACAAAGAAAGTTGAGTTAAAAGTCTGGGAACCTACTTTGATTGGCAGGGTGAGCTTTCCAAGTACTATTCTTTTCGAACCTTCAAAAGCTCTTACGATTATGTCACTGGGTTTCATGACCACTTCTTCAGCATTAAGTCGGCCAAGAGCGCTCTTCGGAAGGACATTCAGAGCAGAACCAGTATCCACTAATACATGAGACAATGTAGTTCCCTTGCATTCCATAGAGACGTGCAAGGCTTTATTGTGCTTTCTTCCGGCAGGAGTCAGATCAGCATCAGAAAAGCCCAAACCGTTATCTGCAGTCAGGCTTGCAATACAACTTTCGAATTGGTCGACAGAAGTATCTTGTAGTATATGAGAATTCTTTAGAAATTTCACCAAGGCTTTAGCATGAGCCTCAAAGCACAACAACAAAGCTAGCATGGAAATCTTGGATGAAGTCTATCCTAACTGCTCCACAACATTGTAGTCTCTCTTTTTAATGATCTTCATAATTTCCTCCATTTCTTGCTTGGAGGTATCTTCAGCAACTCCCTTTGGTACTTCCATCTGAGCAGGTTGAGTCACTTTATCTTTCCCTCGAGCTTTGGGAGTTGGTTCAATAGTAGGAATGCGAACTGTTGTAGTAGTATCCTTCAGAGGAGAGATATCTGGAGAAAACACTCTTCCGGTTCGGGTAACTTTGCTTGACTCGGTGATATTGTCAAGGTCAGGATTTGTAGCTTCAACTATATTGTCTTCAATGGTTAATGGCTCTTGCTTGACGCCATGATAGTAGACTTCAGCTCCATAATTCCAAGATATAGCTTTGTCAGAGGAATATGGAATTGATCTGGGTGAGGTAATAATGAGAGGTGCTACTCTGGGTGCAGGATCGATAGAGGTGATCCTTATTGTTTTCACTTCAGCATATTCTTCAGGATAGTCATCTCCCCATCCGGTTGCTTTGATGTCTTCAATTTCAATTTTGTAGCTTTCAGGAGCAGTATACTTCACCATGAAATTGAACTTCCCACTTGGCTTCCCCAAGGTATCCCAGACTTCTGGTACGACTTCGCTTATGTCTTCGATCTTCAGACTTTTAGAAACATCTTTGCACAAACTCTCTACAAATGGAGCTTTTAGGAATAACACTTCTCGGTTGTCCATCATGCGTTGAACACGTCTCTTCAACCAAGAACATCCATCTAATTCAGATGCACACCAACTACAGTCATTAGGACATCTTAGAAATAAACCTACTTGCAATAAATCTTTCTTGCCAGTCATCAGGGGAATGGTCAGCTCACTCACATAAACAAAATAGGAGTCATTGTCAATTGCATTGGCACTTTTACCATGGTTAGGCATTGGTGCGTTGATCACATTCGGAGTTTTGACAGGAGGGTCGAATTTAATTTCCCAAGCTTCAATCATGTCTTGAATCTTGTTCTTCAGGGACCAACAGTTGTTGGTGTCGTGCCCTGGGCTGTTGGAGTGGTACGCACACCTTGCATTAGGATTGTACTTTGGAGAGGAGGTGTTGACGTGCTGAGGAGGATCCCTCAAAGTAATTAGCTTTGATTTCAACATGTGTTGTAGTGCTTGAGATGACGACATGTTGATCTTCGTAAACTGTCTACTTGGCGCGTTCTGTCTATGCACGTTGTCTTGTTGAGATTGCACTAGCATGAGATTGGAGATCAGAATTGCCCCCACAGATTGATTGCGATCAACTTTGTCATGGATCTTCTGACCATACGCAGTATTGGCTTCTTTCTTCCCGCCAAAAGATCTCTTCACAATGTTTGAGGAGGTTTCGACTTGAATCTTTCCGCTCTTGATTCCAGCTTCAATATATTCGCCTGTCAATATCAACTTGGTGAATCCGGCTGAAGAGTTTCCAATCAGATGATTGAAGAATGGCTCTGTCAGCGTTCCCATGAACATGTCAACCAATTCCCTATTAGACAAGGGTGGTTGAACTCTGCCTGCCAGATCTCTTCTCATTTCTGGGCATACGCTTTGAACTTCTCGTCACGGCCCATAGACATGCTCTGCAGTTGCATATAGGTCGATGCCAATTCAGCATTGTACTGGTATTGTTTATAGAAAGCATATGCCAAATCATTCCAGGTATGAATATGGGTTTTCTCTAGTTGATAATACCACTCCAACTGTGTTCGAGACAAACTCTCTTGAAAGAAATGTATCTATAACTTCATGTCTTCAGTATGAGGATGGATCTTCTGAACATAGGACTTTAGATGAAGTTTCAGACAAGAAATGCCATCATACTTAGCAAAGGTAGGGACATTGAACTTGCAGGGAGTTACTACTCCGGGAACAAGATTCAGATCATCAAAGTTCAACCCTGACATTTTCTGATTCTCCACAGTATTCACGCGGTCTTCAAGTTGCTTTTACTTTTCATTGTCAAGATACTGCTCGCTCATATAGTCTTCTTATTTGTTTTAAAACTCATGATGGCTTCCTTCATTGTTTTAGACGCTTCCTTCAGTTTCGTCGCTCTTGTCTAAGAACTCAAGCTATCTGATTACCTTGACTGGACCTTTGTACCTTTTTCCCATGTTAAGAATGCCAAAGATCTTCTTCCTTTTGATGATGAGCTTCTTCAGATATTTCTGACCTTGGGACAAATTGGTGAAGATCTCCTGGAATTGAGCATTATGAGCCTGGAGATCTTTGATAGTTTGTTCGAGAGCCATTTCTGCTGAAATAAACATCAAGGGAATAAGAGAATCGGTCTTCACAGTACCTGTTATGTAATGTTATGCTATGATATGCAATGTTATGACATGCAATGTTTTCAAGGACCTTAGGAATTTTGGTAAACAAAACACGAACAAACTTTTTTATTAGCCTGATCAGTAATACAAAAGAGAGTTCAAACAATAAAAATGAAATTCTTAGAGCTTAGGTCTCCCATGGACACTTCCTCTTTGTGTTGCAGTAGGTGTTAATGCCTTGCTCCTCGTGAAGTAGCTTCGTCAATTCCAATACCCTTTTCTCGCTTGCATAGTATTGAGCTTCGGATGTATCCCTTTCTTCTTTAAGTTGAATCCAGGATATCTTCAATTCTTCAAAATCAGTAGGCATGTCTGGATGAAGAATGGTGTAAGATTCATCTCCTTCGGCAACAGGTTCTATAACTATTGGCAGGATAGCAATATATGGCATCATGAGGTTTTGAGCGCGAGCTCGCACCCATTTGAGGTAAGGTTCCCAAGGAATGGAATTTTTATGCCCCAAGGTTTTGGTATCAGTTTTCTTCACCATGCCCCAAGCGTGCACAAATCTTCGGCGATAACCATGGAGATCGTTGTCGTAGTCAAATACAATTTCTTGAATAAGTATATCATAAGGACCGTCTCTTCGAGCATAACCAAATTTTCGTAATGCCAGAGAAGGGTTGTAGGTGATACCTCCCCTTATGCCAAGGAGTGGTACATTAGGGAATTCTCCACAACGTTCAATGAAATTGAAGTCCTTTTTAAAGTAGAGACACCAACGAATATCTGAATGAGAGAGGGACATCAACCTTTGAGACCATTTCACCCTTTGTTCGTTCTTCATTATTGATTGAGGAAGGTGCGAAACAAACCACCTGGATAATAACGATATGCAACACATGAGAGTTCCTTTTCTTTTCATAGTATGAGTGTGGAGAGAATGCAAAATATCTTGATGGCGTTTAAGTCTATAAATTGATCTGGATTTGGAAATAACACTAAATCATACATAAGCAAAGCCAAAACATCTTCGAAAGTGTGGAAACTCATAGGCTTTAGTAATTCTCGAGCTTTCTTTATCAGAAATTTGGCAAGCAAACCCTTAACTCCACTTCTTGTTTCCCAATTGTCTTCAATGTCTGATCACTTTAGATGTAACGCTGATGCAATGTCATCAAACCTCAGAAGTTTTTCTGAACTGGTGAAGGGTATTTGATCAAGAATGGGTATCCCGAGTAGCTTAGAGAACTATTCAAATGTAGGGACCAACTGATAGTCTGGGAAAGTAAAACAGTGATGCTTCGGATCAAAGAACTGGAATACGATGCTCATCATGTCTTCTTCAAAACCTGAGGTAACCAATTCAAGTAGATGACCATGCCTTTTGATTAATTGAGAGTGATTAGGAACTTCTGAGACGAACTCCTTGAGTTGAGAAGATATACCCACAAAGTTCATTCGGATAGTCTTCCTGGAAGCCGTAACCCTATAACAAAAAGCAAAGATAAATCCCTAGGTCCTTGAAATGGTTAGAAATGATATGATGTTATGATGTCATGATGTCATGTTTAAATAGCAAGAACAAGCAATTCACACAATAGCCCTAGGTTTAAGGCTTGCATGAGGTATAGGTGTCTACCTTACCAGAGTTTGAGTTGGTTCAACCTGTCCTATAATAGTAACCGGGTTCTAGGAATCTCATATCATAGATCTTTCTCGCATGATTTATTTCAATACGACTACCAAATGGTCGACCGAAACATCCTGAAAGTCAAAACTCAATGAGCGTAGCATCGAGTATCAACCAACCTCAGTCTGCACCAAAGCCGACCATCTCACTACCTTCTAATGGCCAGATGGGTCAATTAGGGTTCTAAAGTTGAGTTAGTGCTTGTGACACCACACAGACGCCAAATACTTCCTCAACTAAACATGAGGAGCATCAGGACGTCCAAAGTGTCGCACTAACCTTAGCCATCATTTTAACTATTTCGGTCTACGCCGGACAGTTGCGATGATCTATTGCTACTTACGTAAGGAAACCTGGATCCAGGTGTAGGATCCCGACAGATATAATACCCAAGCATCCCTTAAAAAATAAAGCAGACAAAGCAAACAGAAAGAAATAAAGGTGATCTATAGCCCTAAGGTAGCCTCTCTTTAGGTAGTATCCCCGACAGAGTCGCCAGTTCTGTAACACGGTGGGAGAACTGACTTGTTTGTTTTTCTTTTTATCGCAAATGTCGCGGATAGCAAGAATCGCCACCGACTTTTCTTTTATCCAATAAAGGGAAGGTGAAAAGAACATGAAAAGACCTTCGTTAGATTCTGAGTACGGGAGGAAGTTGTGAAAGGGAAGGTATTAGCACCTTTTCCATCCGTAGTCATTTCGCTTTGACTTCGTAATGATTCTCGTTGGAATGTATACGAAGTGTTCGAAAATTTTTGTTTGGAAAATGTTTAACTCTGTAATGATTCTCGGTGGAATGTACACAAAGTGTTTTGGAAAGAGTTTTTGAAAAGTGTGAGGTGTGAAAAGCAATAGAGTCTTATTTAACTCAGAATGGTCGTTTCCATGTTATTTTTCCTTCTCCTTTAGAATAAGGCTTTCCATACCATTAGTTGGTAGGTAACTTTGTTCGTTTGGATGTGAAGGGACAATCGAAGGGTCATCGTATGGTCATTGAAGGAAACATATAGGGATACCTGTCATACCCCAATTTTTGACCTAATATACCACCTTACATTTTCATTACTGCATCACTAACAGTTCAGAACAGAATTAATCGGGTGTGGCTTCTACAGGTCAAAATCAGGGTTTCACAAAATTTTCATCTGATTCAAGAGGTAATCAATTAGGGTTTGAGTTCTCACTCACCTAAATTGATATATCTTAATCAACTATCAACAATTGATCTTCAGATATCCAACTTTTTCTCATGATCTATCGAGGATCGACCAATTAGGGTTTTTATCGAGGATAAGCAATCACTGATTTTCTGATCAATGAATGACTTTTTTGCTTGGATATTGATCTTCATATCTTCAATACAACATCTTGACCTAATCTCCTGATTCAAAACATCACAGAAGTTCACATTTTTCATCAGTCAATTTTTGGATCATCTGATGAAATTTCATCTGCATTGAAAAGTCAAACTTTGACTTTTGGTCAACTTTTTCAAGATAAAACTTTTTCAATCATCAAAATACTTCAAATGATCCATCATGATCATAAAAAATCAAGAAATTTGGAAAAGTCAACAAAAAGTCAAAATTTTCAACACAGAGAAAAATTTTCAAGTGTTAAAATTTCATTTTTTTCCTACTTTCATGGAATTTTTTCACATAGTTCCATTTGGAATTAGAAAAAACTCAAAACATGAAAGTTGTAGCCCTTGAAACAAGCTTTCCAAAATATCCAAGAACTTGAAAATCCATTGTGTCTAGCTATACTTTTGATTTTGAAATATAGAGCTCCAAAACCATGGATTTCAAGTTCATGCTTCAAAAATTACAAGTCATTTTTTGTGTTTTCTCCTTCTAGAAACCTTGCCACCTAGCCAAGATGGATAGAGCTGATAAAAATCAGATGGAAAGTAATTATGATGGAGATAATAGCAAGTTGAATTTTAACCATGGTTAAAAGGAAGGTTCCTTTTGCATTTATGGCAAAAAAGACTTTCTTGCCCTCTAAGGCAAGTTGTACAAATCCAAGCCAATGTTCTTCACTTGCCATTCTGATTTCTTGACCTATAAATAGAGGTCATATTTGCAATTTGAAACTACACCAAAGCTATGCAAGAACAAGCTTTCACTCTCTTTTCTTAAAATTCAAGTTACATAGTTCAAAGTGAGAATTTTGTACTTTTACAAATCTTGTGAAAAACTATGAGAAATTTGGTGTCTAACATGTCTTAAAATCAATATAGAACTGGTTTGAAACTTAAAATCAACTTAAAAACAACCAGAAATCAGATTTGCTTTTCAAAATTCCAAAGCTTGCAAAAACTGCCTTATCATTCAAACAGACAATTGGCTCGAGCTAGTCTTGATTTTTTGATTCAAACATCATCAACATACTTCATATGGATGATACAAATCATTACTCTTGACCTGTAACACCTTCAAGCTCGAATTCGAAACTCATGCCAAGCATATGCAAGTGGACTTGGTCAGAGTGATTCAGGTTGATTCAAAGCAAGCATAGCATCCTCACACGATCCCTGAAGTCCACTGGTGCTATAGCAATCATCAAATCAACTCTGTAACAGCTCCTTCGAAGAAATCAATCTCAACTTCAAGAGGTAAGAACACGAACTTTGAACTTCATATTTTCTAACTTCCAGTTCAAAAATGGCTTGGCCGTTTTGTTTCTGCACCTTCACTGATCATTAACCCTCAATCAATTGATCAAATCCATGGCCATACACAATTTTAATTTGATTTTAAAGAACTAGGGTTCTTCGTGTTTTCTGGAAAATTAATCATGTTTAACTAAAAATAAATGGAATTAATCACCACCATCATGATCCTGGTTCAATTTCGATCAAGTTTGATGTTTACATCGAGTAGTTTCATCAAGAAACGAAGAATCCATGGCTGGATGAAGGATTGAGGAAGAAGAAGAGCAGTGCTCGCGTTTTCCAGAAATTCAAATTTTCAGTTTACAATATAATTAATTGGATTGGCATAAGTGAACGATGTATTGCCGCCCCAACGGTTGCCAGCTCACCTTTAAGTCACTTGCCATGCCTTGCCCAACGGGTTCGAGTAGCCTTGGGACCATTTTTACCAAACTTTTTTGTTTTCTCTTCACATTTTTTTTAAACTTCAATTCTTTCAAAAACCCATCAAAACTCCTCATTTTGAGGTGATTTTTTGCACACTTGTCATTTAACATACCTATTTTAGGAATATGTCAAAAAAATTCAAAAATGTTCTCTATTGATTATATTTTCATCGAGCCGAAAACGAGACGTTTTGAGTACTTTTCAAAGTACTTTTCAAAGACATTCTTTCAAACTTTCGAAACCCGAAACTTTTTCAAACTTCTTGTAAGTATATTTCACCTTCCCAAAACACTTTCAAGCCCGATTTGAAGATAAAACCGAACTCGTTTTTTCCTCGAAATTTCTTAATCGATCATGGGCCTCCCTCACGGTGTAAGTCCCAATTCTTTTTATGTACATACATATTTCCTTGTACATATCCAATTCTTTTATGTACATACCAATTTTTTACTTGTACATAATACGACGCCTTTGTAAATATTCAAGTATAGACAAACTTCGTTCGTTTGTTTTCATTTCACTTGTATATGAATACCATTGATATTAAGGAGCATTATTCCGTCCTTTTAAACCAATGGGCCTCCCTACGGTATAAGTCCTAACCCTCCCATGTACACACACATCTTCTTGTATAATACTCATTCGTGTATATATTTACTTCCTTGTACACATTCAAACTTGTAGGTAATCGTTACGCTTGTTAAACGTTCGTTTACACACACTTGTTTATATTTCCTTCATAAACTCATGTGCAACAACACGCATTGTTTATATTTCCTTCATAAACCCTGCAAATAAACTTCATACACTTGTTTATATAACTATCTAGTTATAACATAACAATTAGCCACACCAGGTTCCCACAAAGATAGCCTCCGCTTGGGCTTTGCAAGGTAACTCATTCATCAGTTCAGCTCTTAGGCTTCATAAGAACTCATTCATCTCGAGTTTAGCCTCTTAGGCTCATATAAGACAACACTCGCAGTCGAGCCTCCTCTGGGATTCATTCAAAGAACTCCTCATTGAGTTTAGCCTTCTCTTGGGCATCAAACGAGACCGCAGGCCTCAACAGCCTCTATTGGGCTTCACCATGCAAAGAACCCCGAGAGGCGATTTCCGGTAAAATCACTCTTGAAATCCTAAGAGGATGGTTTCGTGAAACCACTCTTAAATCCAAAGCCAGCCATACCTATAGCTTCCTCTTGAGCATACAAGGACCGATGACCCTCGAAATGCCTCCTCTTGGGCCACATGAAGGACCGGGCTTAAAAGCATCCCCCAATCTCCTCAGAGACATCATCTCTAAGGAAGTATCCATCTATCACATCACACACAATCAAAAACTTTCAGTCTTTTCAAACAAAACATCTCTTAATCGTGAGCGCCAGTACACTGCAAACACCCAATGCTTACAAAAAGATTCAATCATTTTCAAACATCTTTCTTAAACTCGTAGTAGCGCTTGTACACTCAAGCAAAACACCATAACTACGATGAAAGATTTCAATCAATCAACCTTTCAAAATGTATGTGATGAAATAGATTAGATACATTTTCATCAAGATGACATTTGTCCTGTCCCCATCTCCTTTGCTTCCACTCAGCATAAGTGAATCCGATTGCTTCTCAACATCCTTTGAGAACGTATAGGTCTCATCCTTTCCGCAAATTTCTTTCTCTCAAACCAAACCATAGATCCTTTAGATCCGATAAAATGCTCGACCCATTAAGGGATATGTATGCGAAGATCCCATGATCTTTGCGCACAATAATAACAAACCTAGGATCCCACATATCTACCCTTCTTAAAATCAAAGGAGAAACTTTCCCAATCATAGTTTAAAACACACAAACATATCAAACATATTCATATATAAAGCTACAGATAACTATATATTTAGGTGCTCCATCTATTCCCTTTATATAACAAACCCCTGCGGAATCTCCTTGCGTTATGCCTAGTTTGCACTAGTCGTAATGCATATCATATCAATTGAGTATTAGCTTTCCCCTTTTCATAATCATTTTCTTGTGTTGGAAATAATAAAGCTTGATGCTCACTGTTCGCGTTAAAAGTGACGCTAGAGGATTCGAATATGAATTCATATTCTCGGCTCAAACGATTTACTCTTTTGATTTGTTTATAAAGATGCGCGAGCATCAAGCTTTATTATTTTCAACACAAGAAAGTTGATTTAATGATTATGAAAAAGGGGAAAAAGTCATAATTTCAATTGATTTTGATATGCAACGACTAGCGCAAACTAGACGTAACGCATCGGGGAGATTCTGAGTTGTGGGTTTATATAAAGGGAAAAGATGGAGCACCCTAAATATATATAGTTATCTATAGCTTTATATATGAATATGTTTGATATGTTTGTGTGTTTTAATTGCTATTTCTATGATTGGGTTTCTCCTTTGGGATTTTAAGAAGGACAAATTATGTGGGATCCTAGTGGTTTTATTATTGCCTCGCAAAGATCTTTGATCTTCTCACACATATCCCTAGTAGGAATCGAGCATTTGTAGCTCGAGCTAAAGGGATCTATGGTTTGTTTGGTCGAGGGAGAAAGAAAGAAATTTGCTCGGCAAGGATGAGACCTTGTGCCTCACGATTCTCAAAAGATGTTGAGAAAGTCGAGCAATCGTAGTTCCACTTATGCTAGTGGAAAGCAACGGATGTTAGTAAGACAGACAAATGTCATCTTAATGAAAAATGTATCTAATCTATTTCATCACATACATTTTGAAAAGTTTGATTGATTGAAATCTTTCATCGTAAGTATTAGGTGTTTTGTTTGAGTGTACAAGCGTTACCACTTACATGTTTAAGAAAGATGTTTGAAAATGATTGAATCTTTAACTGTAAGCATTGGGTGTTTTGCTTGAGTGTCAAGCTACCACTTACAATTAAGAGATTCTTTTGTTTGAAAAGGGTTTGAAAAGTTTTTGTTGTATGTGATGTGATAAATGAGATACTTCTTCCATAGAGATGATAGATGTCTAAACTCGAGGAGAAATTGATTGGATTAAAGGGATGCTTTTAAGAAGCCCATGGGTCCTTGTATGTTAGCCCAAAGGAGGCATTCGAGGGTCATCGAGGGTCATCGAGGGTCCTGTATGAAGCTCAAGAGGAAGCTATAGGTTTGGCTGGCTTTGGCTTTAAAAGGATTTCACCGAAAATATCCTTTTGAATTAAGAGCAATTTCACCGGAAATTATACTCTCGTGGTTCTATCCTAACGCGGTGATTCTTTGTATTGAAGCCCAATAGGAGGCTGTTAAGAGATTTTATGGTCTCTTTCATTGTATGATGCCCAAGAGAAGGCTAAACTCAAATGAGGAGTTCTTTTGAATGAAGCCCAAGAGGAGGTGACTCAACAGGGGTGTGTCTATATGAAGCCTAGCGGAGGCTAAACTCGATGAATGAGTTTTCTTATATGAAGCCTAAGAGGAGCCTAACTCGTGGGAGAGTTATCTTGTATAAGCCCAAGAGGAGGCTATAACTGTGGGGAACCTATTGGTTAGACTAGTTGTTATGTTATAACTAGATAACTTGTATAAACAAGTGTGTGTGTGTGATATGTACACGGAGTTTATGAAGGAAATATAAACAATGCATGATGTTTATTTACAAGAGTTCATGAAGTAAATATAAACAAGTGTCTGTGAAACGAACGCTTAAAATGAGCGAATTTGATTATTTACAAGTTTGAATTGTACAAGGAAGTGAATATGTACGAACGAGTATTTATGTACAGAGAATGGATGTACATAGAGGGTTGGGACTTACACCAGGGTGGCCCATTGGTTTGAAAGCATTCACAGGAATAATGCTCCTTTCAATACCAATGGTATTCGGTATATCTGAAACCGGAAAACAAACGATCAAGTTTATCCGTGTTTGAGTAAAAAGTATCTGTATTATGTACAGATAAAAATTTGTATGTATATGAGAAAGATTTTGATATGTACAAAGAAATAATTATGTACATAAAAGAATGTTTTTGTGTATACACAAGTGAAGTGAAAACAAACGATCGAAGTTTGTCTCAGATTGAGTATAAAAGTATCCGTATAATGTACGATAAAAATTTGTATGTATCTGAAGAGAGTTTGATATGTACAAGGAAATAATTATGTACATAAAAGAATGTTTTTGGGACTTACACGGTGAGGGAGGCCCATGATCGATTAAGAAATTCGAGAGAAAACGAATCGGTTTTATCGTTTAAATCGGATCGATCATGGTAAAAAGATGTAAGTTTGATGAAAAAGTTTTGAAGAAATGGTTTTAAAAGTGTTTTTGAAAAGTGAAGTTTACTTACAAGAAGTTTGGAAAAGAATCGGGCTTCGAAAGTTTGAAAAATTCACCTTTTAAAGTGGTTTTGAAAAGTGTCAAAAGTGTCATTTTCGGCTCGATTAAAACATAATCAGATGAAAGTTTTTTTTGAAAATTTTTGCACTATCATAAAATAGATACATTTATTGACAAGTGTACAAAAAATCACCTCAAAATGAGGAGTTTTGATTGGTTAAAAAAAATGTTAAAGTTTGTGAAAAAACATGAAGAAAATATGAAAAGTTTGAAAAAAATGGTCCATGGGAGGTTTGAACCCAGGACCTGTGGGTGGCATACGTGGCAAAGTGATCTACGAGCAAGCTGGCAACCGCTGGGGCAAGAGTGTATTCGTGTATTTGAATCAAAACCACGTGTTAATATTATATTGGATTTTTGAATTTGAAAACAAACAAGAACACGCGCGAATTGTTCTTCTTCTTCTTCAATCCTTGCTCAAACCCAGATTCCTTGTTTCTCAATGAAAATGGATGATGTAAACACCAAATTTGCGCGAAATTTAACAAGGAATATGATGGTAGTCGTTAATTTCATTTATTTTCAGTTAAACATGATTGAATTTCCAGAAATCACGAAGAACCCTAGAATTGAAAAACCTAATTGAAATGGCGTATGATGGATGATTTTGTCAATTGTTTGGGGGTTTATGATCGTGTTAGGTGCAGAAACAAAACGGCCAAGAGTTTTTCTCAATTGAATCAAAGAATCATGAGATTGAGTTTCGTGTTCTTACATGTTCAAGATGAGATCGAAGATGGTGTTGGAGTGTTTCCAGAACAGATTTTATGATTGCTATAGCACCAACGGCTCTTGTGGAAGGTGTGAGGATGGTCTGCTCTCCCTGAATCAACCTGGATCATGCTACCCAAGTCCACCTGCATAAGCTCAAAATGGAAACTGGATTTTGATGTTAGAGTTGTTACATATGGAAGTTAAGGGTCTGGATCATTCATATGATGTATGGTGATGATGTTCAAGTGATCAAAACTCAAGTTGCTCAAGCCAAACTCCAAATTCGATGGTTATGGCAGTTTTGCAAGTTTTAGAAACATGGCATGTAATTCTGAGTTTCAGCTTGATTTGTGTTAATCTTAAGCTTCAAACAAGTTATATATTGATTATGAAATGTGTTTGACACCAAAACTTTTCATGGTTTTCACTAATTTTCAAAATTGCAAGTTTTCTCAAAATGCACTATGTTTCTTAAATTTCAAGAAAGTAAAGAGAAAGCATGTACTTGCATGGCTTTGGTGTGTTTGAACTTGAAAAGAATGCCTCTATTTATAGGCCATAAGCTCTGAAATGTTAGGCACAAGGACATGGCTTTTGGTAAATCAAAGTTGCCTTAAAGGGCAAGAAAGTCCTTTTGCCTTAAAAGGAAACTTCCTTTTTTCACCATGTGTTAAAATCTCAAATTTGATCTTATCTTTTCACAATTATCTTCAACTGATATTTATCAGTTCTAATCTCAATTTGGCAGGTGTCTTGTTTCCAGAAGAAGAACAAAATGACCTATAATTGTGAAGTTTTGACTTTGAAAATCATGTGGAGCCTTATGTTTCAATTTCAAAGTATAGTTAGACTCCATGGATTTGAGAGTTCTTGGACATTTTGAAAGCTTGTTTCAGGGCTACAACTTTCATGCTTTGAGTTTTCCAATCAAAGTGGAACTATGTGAAAAATGCCATGAAATTTGGAAAAAATAAGATATTTCAACACTTGAAAATGTTTCTAAGTGTTGAACTTTTGATTTGTTGACTTTTCCATTCTTTGATTTTATGATCATGATGGATCATTTGAGTATTTTGATGATGGAAAATTTTGTTTTGAAAATTGAAAAGTCAAAGTTTGACTTCGGCATGAGTTTTCATCAGATGTTAAATTGATCGATGAAGTTCTGAACTTTGTGATGTTTGAATCATAATTAGGTCAAGATGTTGTATCTAAGATATAATGATCAATCCTAGCCAAAAATCATTCATTGCTCGAAAAGTTAGAGATTATGTCGACAAAAACCTAATTAGTCGATCTCGATTGATCAATGAGAAAAGTTGGGTATTTGATGATTAGAGGTTGATGATTTGATCAAGATAGATCAAATGAGGTGAGTAAAACTCAAACCCTAATTGGTTGCTGTCATACCCCAAATTTTGACCTAATATACCACCTTACATTTGCATTGTTGCACAACCACAGCTCAAACAAAGATTATCTGTATAGCATTCACATGTCAAAATTAGGGTTTCATCAGATTTTCATCTGATTCAAGAGCTAACCAATTAGGGTTTGAGATTTTCTCACTCCATTTGATCTATCTTGATCAAATCATCAGCCTTCAATCCTCAGATATCCATTTTTCTCATAGATCAATCGAGGATCACCAATTAGGGTTTTGGTCGAGTATAGGCATTCTCTGATTTTTTGAGCAGTAATTGACTTTTTGGATAGAGATTGGTCATTATATCTTAGATATAACATCTTGACCTAATTTCTGGATTCAAAACATCACAGAGGTTCACAGAATTCATCAGTCAATTTCAGAAACGTCTGATGAAATTTCATCTGCACAGAAAAGTCAAACTTTGACTTTTGGTCAAATTTTTCAAAACAAAACTTTTTCCATCATCAAAATACTTCACATGATCCATCATGATCATAAAAAATCAAAGAATTTGGAAAAGTCAACAAAAAGTCAAAAATTCTATACTTAGAAATTTTTCTAAGTGTTGAAATTTCTCATTTTTTCCAAACTTCAAGCCATTTTTTCACCTAGTTCCAATTGGAATTTGAAAAAACTCAAAACATGAAAGTTGTAGATCATGGAAAAATATTTCCAAAATGTCCAAGAACTCTCAAATCCATGGAGTCTAGCTATACTTTTGAAATTGAAACATAAGGCTCCATGAAACTTAATTTTCAAAGTTCACAACTTCAAATTATAGGTCATTTTTGTGTTTCTTCATCTAGAAGCTTTCTAGCCTTGCCAAGTGGATGATCAAACTGATAAATATCAGCCTAGAGGATATAATTGAAGATTGGATCAAGTTTGGATAAATATAGCACATGGTGAAAAAAGGAAGTTTCCTTTTTTGGTAAAAAACCATTCTTGCCCCTTAAGTTAACTTTGAGTTACCAAATGCCATTTCTTTCTTTCCTAACAATTTCAGAATCTCTTGCCTATAAATAGCTCTCAATTCAAGCCTAAAACAACACCAAAATTCCACAAATACAAGCTTTCTTGAAAATCAAGCAATTCATGTCAAATTGCCAAACATAGCATTTTTTGAAAATCCAATGGAAACATGATGAAAATTGGTGTCCAACATGTTCCATAATCATTAACAAACTTGTTCCAAACTTAAAATCAACCTGTACTAAGCTAAAAATCAGAATTGCATTTCTATTTTTCCAAACTTTCCAAACTGCCATAAGCAATCGAATTTGGACTTAGGCTTGATTCCTTTGAGTTGTAAGCATCCTAACACGATCCATATACATCATGGAGTTGATCTGGAACAAGAACAACAAACTGTAACACCATTAACACGATTTCCAGATTTCATTTTTGAGTATATGCAGGTGAACTTGTGAAGCACGATTCAGCTGGATTCAAGAAGTGCAGACCATCCATAAACCATCCTTACATGCCGTTGGAGCTTACACAATCAAGAAATAGCCACTGGAAACACGTTTGCATCGAATTCGATCTTCACTTTTCCAGGTATGAACACGAGTTTGGTTCTCATGATTCTTTGAATCTTTTGACAAAAACTCTTGGCCATTCTCTTTCTGCACTTCACACGATCCTTAACCCTCAAAAAAATCAAATAATCATCAACTACAAGTCATTTAATTTGATTTCTCAGTTTTAGGGTTCTTAGCTTTTCCAGAAATCAAAACACGTTAGGCTTAAAATAAATGAAATTAACATATGCCATCGTGTTCGTGAGGAAAAAACGAGTGACTTTGATGTTTACAACGTTGGATTTCATTGAGAAACGAGGGAGATAGCTTGGATCAATCAAACTGAAAATCAAACTATAAACCCAGAAAATTCGCGCGTGTTCATGTGTTCTTCATTTTCAAAAATTCATATAATCCAATATCATATTAACGTGTGTCATTTTCCACTAACACATGCCAGCACGTTTGGTCTAGTGGTTCCTGGCTTGGTCTTAAGTCATCTTGCCACGTGGTCTGCCTCATGGTCATGGGTTCAACACCCAGCAAGACCATTCTTTTTTAGAAAACTTCCATATTTTCATGTTTTTTTATCAAACTTCAACAATTTTTTTAACCAATCAAAACTTCTCATTTTGAGATGATTTTTTGCACACTTGTCATTTAATATATATATTTTATGATTATGTCAAAAATCCAAAATATTTTCATCTGATTAATTTTAATCGAGCGAAAACGATGTTCAACACTTTTTCAAACCTCCTTAAAGGTGAATTTTTCAAGTTTTCGACTTCCGATTTTTTCAAAACTTCTCATAAATGAGCCTCACACTTCAAAACATTTCAAAACATTTTCAAATCATTCTTCAAAACTTTTTCATCAAAACTTGCATCTTTTACCATAATCGATCCAATTCAAAACGATAAATCGAATTCGCTTTTCTCGAATTTCTCGATCGATCATGGGCCACCCTTATGGTGTAAGTCCCAATCCTTTATGTACATATTTAGTTTTACTTGTACATACTCAAATTATCATTGTTAATATTCAAACATAAACAAATTTCTTTCGTTTGTTTTCATTCGTTTGTCTATACGCTGAATCCATTGGTTCTAAAGGAAGGTTTCTCCTGAGCGAGATTTCTTTTAAACCAATGGGCCTCCATCACGGTGTAAGTCTCATAACATTCTTTTATGTACATAATATTTCCTTGTACATATCAAACTCTTAAAAACATTTTTTAAACAAACTTTTTATCTGTACATAACACTGATACTTCTTTTCAAATACTTTTTATCTGTACATAACACATATACTTCTTTTTCAAAATCTTTTATCTGTACATAATACAGATACTCTTTCTTTTGAAAGTACTTTTTACAGATAAACTTTGATCAATCGTTTCTGTTTCATCTGTACATTTTACACTGAATACCATTGGTATTGAAAGGAGCATTATTCCTGGAAACTGCTTTCAAATCAATGGGCCTCCCTTACTGTAAGTCCCAACCTCCTATGTACATCCATCTTTGTCTCGTACATAAAACTCATTCGTGTACATATTCATTTCCTTGTACACAGTTCAAACTTGTGAATAATCAAGTTACGCTGCTTTAAACGCTCGTTTCACAAACACTTGTTTATATTTCATAAATCAAAATAAACATCATGCATTGTTTATATTTCCTTCATAAACTCCTCGTGAATACATATCACACACACACACTGTTTATACAACCGTCTAATAAATAACATAACAATTAGACTAATCAATAGGTTCCCACAAGATAGCCTCCGCTTTTCATACAAGACAACTCATCACCAATTGAGTTTAGCCTCCGCTTGGGCTTCATACAAGATAACTTATCCCCAGCATGGGTCAGCCTTCTCTTGGGCTTTGTACAAAGAAACTCTCCCACAGAGTTAGCCTCCGCTTAGGCTTCGTGATAAGACAAGACTGCTGAGTCGCCTCCTCTGGGCTTCGCAAAAGAACTCCTCATTGAGTTTAGCCTTCTCGGGCATCATACAATGAAAGAGACAGAAATCTCTTAATGCCTCCTATTGGGCTTCCAATACAAAGAATCACCCGCTAAGATAGAACCTGAAAGGATGATTTCCGGTGAAATCACTTTCAAATTCCCAGAGTAAAATTTCCTGAAATTGCTCTTATTCGAAAAGGATGATTTCTGGTGAAATCCCTTTCAAGCCAAAACAACCATACCCTATAGCTTCCTCTTGAGCTTCATACAAGGACCCTCGATGACCTCGATGACCCTAATGCCTCCTCTTGGGCTAACAATACAAGGACCCACGGGCTTCTTAAAAGCATCCCTTTAATCCAATCAATTTCTCCTTGAGATTTAGACATCTATCATCTCTATGGAAGAAGTATCTCATCTATCACATCACATACAATCAAAAAACTTTTCAAACTTTTTAAATTCGTTTCAAACAAAAACATCTATTAACAGTAAGTGGTAACGCTTGTACACTCAAGCAAAACACCCAATACTTACAGTTAAAAGATTCAAACATCTTTTTCAAAACATCTTTCTTAAACATGTAAGTGGTAACGCTTGTACACTCAAGCAAAGCACCTAATACTTACGATGAAAGATTTTTATCAATCAAACAACTTTTCAAAAATGTATGTGATGAAATAGATTAGATACATTTTTCATTAAGATGACATTTGTCTGTCTCTTACTAACATCCCGTTGCTTTCCACTAGCATAAGTGGGAACTACGATTGCTCTGACTTTCTCAACATCCTTTTGAGAATACGTAGGCACAAGGTCTCATCCTTGGCGAGAAAATTTCTTTCTCCTCGACCAAACAAACCATAGAACCTCAGATCCGAGCTACAAATGCTCGATTCCCACTAGGGATATGTATGAAGATCCATGTATCTTTGAGCACAATAATAACAAAACCTAGAATCCCACATAATCTACTGCTTTAAAATCCCAAAGGAGAAACTTTCCCAATCATAGAAATAGCAATTAAAAACCACACAACATATCAAACATATTCATATATAAAGTCAGATAACTACATATATTTAGGGTGCTCCATCTATTCCTTTATATACCAATCCCCTTACTCGAATCTCCCAATGCGTTATGTCTAGTTTGCGCTAGTCACGCATACCAATATCAATTGAGGGTATTTCTTTTCCTTCTTCATAATCATTAAATCATCTTTCTTGTGTTGAAAATAATAAAGCTTGATGCTCATGGCATCTTTATAAACAAATCAAAAGATTTAAATCGCAGCACTGTAAGATCCGAACTCACATTCGCATCCTCAGCGCCACCTTTAACGCGGTTGCCTCTTGAATTAGATGAAAATCTGATGAAACCCTAATTTTGACCTGTGAATGCTACACCCGATTAATTCGCTCGAATCGTTAGTGATGCAATGATGCAAATGTGAGGTGGTATATTAGGTCAAAATTGGGGTATGATAGATGCCCTATTTAAGTTTCTTTAACTTGTGAGATGAAGATGAATATCTTCGTTTTGATAGGTGTAAAGAGACTTAAATATCAGAATACGCAAATTTTGGACCTAAGATACCAAAAGATGCGAGTAATGCAAAAATGATTGTAAAAAGTTTCACCCAGATGATATCAAAGAAATGAAATGATGGGGAAAAATTTGTGAGGATGACTCGATCTGTTTAAGAAAAGAGGATTCTGTTTGTTGAGAAACAAGCAATATGTCTCGCTGGGGAAAAAGAGATTCACAAAATATGTGAATATCTGTTTCGTTTTGGGAGACAAAGAGATTACCTTCTGTCAGCCTTGTGACAATGTTTAAGGTAAGTGAAGATGATATTACCAATTATCAGCCTTGTGATGGTTTGTGGTAATGAATTATAAAGATATTACCAATTATCAGCGAAGTGATAACTATAACAAGGTAAATCTTTGAAAAGTTTTCTGAGTATTCAGCCTTGTGAATATCAGACAAAGATGGAAACAGATCTCAAAGGAGTTCTGAAGATATTACCAATTATCAGCAAAGTGATAACTATAACAAGGTAAATCTTTGAAAAATTTTATTGAGTATTCAGCCTTGTGAATAACAGACAGTAATGGAAACAGATCTCAAATGAGTTTCTATTTTCTTGGATACAATCTTGCCGAGGATCTCTCTTTTGAGAAGACGCGGGCATTTTGATTGGAAGACACAGGTTTTCTTTTAGACAGAAAGACAACTGCTGGGGAATTTCTCGTACAGTCGTGATTTGACCTTGTTGAGAAGAACAAACTTTTATGACAAGTTTAGAAACGAAAACAAAAATAAGCGGCTATCCAGGAATAAACTGGAAAGAAGCGGTCAATCAAAACTTTTTTCCCAATGAGGAATGATCTCAGCTGGGGAATAGGAGAGAGAAAAGATGTATTTCTCTGCTTGAGGATAATCTACTGGGGATATGATCAAACCTACATGAATAAGTGTGATTTAAACCAGTGATATGGAAGCAAACATTTTGAGGAATGCAAAAAATGCATAAATGATGCTATTATGTATGAATGTCATGAATGTTATATGCATGCTAAAAATACTTGACAAAAGACTAAAGAGGTATTTGGGAAAAGGACCACGTCACAGTTCGAACAAATACTTAACAATATCCGCAGCAATGGTGTAGACGTTACTGATGAAGGATCTGAGTTGCATGCTTTAAACTTTCGGAGAAAGGCATTTCCTTGGCAACTTTGTTGGGAATTCTTTTAGGATAATAATACCGTCCTTTGATAATTTCTGCTGAGGAGAAGACTTCTGTAGCAGCCATTCTATTCTTCAGAGATCGAGACACTTATGTAGAAACTGTTGAAGTTCTTTCTGTGTTCAGAGTTCAAAGGAGAATTTCGCTTTTGTTTCAAGATTTTGAAGTAAAAATTCATTTAAAACTTTTTAGTTTCAAAAAAAGTGATTTTCATAATAAAAAGCGTTATTTTGCAAAACAGAATAAAGCAAGAATTGCAAATAAAAGGCACAAGGCTCAAATTTTATTGATAGAATGGTAATCAGCCAAAGGCGTGATTCCATGAGCTATTTACAAGAGTTGGAAATGATAATTTATTGGGAAAAGGCTACATTGAAAGTAAATAACCATTATTATCCCTAACAACTTGAATTCCCGTGCTTGTTGCTTCAGAAGATTTGATTGAAGATCCGTTGATGGAAATTTCTTCATTGACGAAGCATGACTGATTAGTTACTTTGTCATTTTTGTATCCTTATTTTTGCCTAGATTGCCTCTTCGGTTTTCAATCTATCAGGATAATTTTTGTTTATTGTCTCTAATTTTTGCCTGGACCGCCTTTTCAGGTTTTCAATCCACCGAGACGCTATTTTGCCTAAGCCGCCTTTTCGGTTTTCGACTTACCGAGCTGTTCTTTTGTTGTTTTTTTTGTTTTTTTACAAAGTATTTCTTGATCTGCATCAGCATTCACAGGATGCGGGAGTTCATCACCGTCCATGGTTGTGAGGGTCATAGCACCGCCGAAAAGCTTCTTTGACGATGTATGGGCCTTCGTAATTAGGAGTCCATTTGCCCCTAGAATCGGTTGAAAAGATAGAATATTTTTAAGCACGAGGTCGCCTTCTCGGAATTCGCGAGGTCGAACCTTTTGTCGAAAGCTTTCTTCATTCTTCTTGATACAATTGTCCGTGACACAGAAAGTCAGCGCTTTTCTTCGATTAAGTTCACTGGTCATATCTGCTTTGACACCATTCACCTCGATAATTTGGTTTCCATGAGAACTCTCATTGACGGAATCTCAACTTCCACGGGAGCACTGCTTCCATGCCGTATACTAGAGAAAAAGAGTTGCCCCTGTCGGTGCGTATGAAGTACGATACCCATGTAGAGCAAATGGCAGCATTTTGTGCCAGTCTTTGTAGGTGATGACCATTTTCTGGACAATCTTCTTGATGTTCTTGTTGGCAGCTTCAACGGCGCCATTCATCTTTGGCCGGTAAGGAGATGAGTTATGATGTTCAATCTTGAATTCCTCACACAATTCTTTCATTATTTTGTTGTTCAAGTTCGATCCATTGTCTGTAATGATCTTGCTTGGAACTCCATATCGGCAAATGAGGTTGTTCTTGATGAACCTCACAACCACTTGTCTTGTGACATTGGCATAAGATGCTGCTTCGACCCATTTGGTGAAGTAATCAATAGCCACTAGAATAAAGCGATGTCCGTTGGACGCTTTTGGTTCGATCATTCCGATCATGTCGATGCCCCACATGGAGAAAGGCCATGGAGAGGAGAGAATGTTGAGTAGAGTTGGAGGCACATGGATCTTATCTGCGTAGATCTGGCACTTGTGACATCTCTTGACGTGTTTACAGCAATCGGATTCCATCGTTATCCAATAGTATCCTGCTCTTAGGATCTTTCTGGACATTGCATGTCCATTTGAATGGGTTCCAAAGGACCCTTCATGCACTTCATGTATGATCGTGTCTGCTTCTTGCCTGTCGACGCATCTGAGCAGAACCATGTCGAAGTTTCTTTTGTATAGTACATCTTCATTGAGGAAGAAGTTTCTTGAAAGCCTCCTTAGAGTTTTCTTATCCTTGTACGATGCCCCGAGTGGGTACTCTCGTGTTTGAAGGAAACGTTTGATGTCGTGAAACCACGGTTTATCGTCGAAGACTGCTTCAGTTGCAAACACATATGCAGGTCTTTCAAGGCGTCTGATGCGGATCTTAGGCATATCATTCCAATCGTTGACTTTGAACATGGAAGATAGAGTAGCCAAAGCGTCTGCCATTCGATTCTGATCTCGAGGGATATGATGCAGTTCAACTTTGTTGAAGAAAGTCAACAAACGTCTTGCATAATCTCTGTAAGGAATTAGACCAAGATGATGAGTTTCATACTTGTCTTTGATTTGATTGATCACAAGGGCTGAGTCTCCATATATATCAAGGATCTTGATCCTCAAGTCGATGGCTTCTTCGATACCCATGATGCAAGCTTCGTATTCTGCGATGTTGTTGGTGCAATCAAACAGCAATCTGGCGGAAAACGGGATATGAGAACCCTCGGGAGTGATGATGACTGCCCCAATTCCATTGCCGAAGATATTAACTGCTCCATCAAAAATTAAGCCCCATCTAGATTCTGGATCAAGACCTTCGTCGGGCAGTGGTTCGTCACAATCTTTCATCTTTAAGTACATAACATCCTCGTCAGGGAAGTCAAATTTGAGAGTTTGGTATTCGTTGAGCGGCTGATAAGCCAAGTGATCGGCGAGAATGCTTCCTTTGACCGCTTTTTGACCGCGGTACTGGATGTCATATTCTGATAACAGCATCTGCCATCGAGCAATTCTTCCCGTTAAGGCAGGCTTTTCAAATACATACTTGATCGGATCCATTTTGGAGATTAACCAAGTCATGTGATTGATCATGTACTGGCGGAGACGTTTTGAAGCCCATACCAAAGCACAACATGTTTTCTCGAGCATGGAGTAACGAGTTTCACAGTCTGTGAAATTTTTACTCAAGTAGTAGATGGCATGCTCCCTCTTACCGGTTTCATCTTGCTGTCCAAGCACGCAGCCCATGGAATCTTCCAACACGGTAAGGTACAGGATTAACGGTCTTCCTTCCACTGGAGGGATCAGTATTGGAGGTTCTGACAGGTATTCTTTGATACTGTCAAATGCTTTTTGACAATCTTCTGTCCATACAACTTCTTGATTTTTGCGGAGAAGCTTCAATATCGGCCCACAGGTAGCAGTCATTTGAGAGATAAATCTGGAGATGTAATTCAACCGTCCGAGAAATCCTCTTACTTGCTTCTCTGTATGTGGCGTAGGCATTTCTTGAATAGCCTTGACTTTGTCAGGGTCCACTTCAATACCTCTTTGACTGACGATGAAACCTAGGAGTTTTCTAGATCTTACCCCGAAGGTGCATTTGTTAGGATTCAGGCGGAGCTGAAATTTCCTTAGTCGTTGAAACAACTTTAAGAGATAGTCTATATGCTCATCTTCAGTGTCAGACTTTGCTATCATGTCGTCTACGTAGACTTCGATCTCTTTGTGCATCATGTCATGGAAGAGAGTAGTCATTGCTCTCTGGTAAGTTGCGCCTGCATTCTTCAATCCAAACGGCATTACTTTGTAGAAAAACGTGCCCCATGGCGTGATGAAAGATGTCTTCTCCATGTCTTCGGAAGCCATTCTGATATGATTGTAACCAGAGAAACCGTCCATGAAGGAAAAGACATTGAATTTCGCAGTGCTATCCACTAACATGTCAATATGCGGTAGCGGGAAATCATCTTTCGGACTTGCTTTGTTCAGATCCCGGTAGTCAACACACATTCTGACTTTCCCATCTTTCTTGGAGACAGGTACTATGTTGGATAGCCATTGAGGATATTCAGAAGTGACGAGGAAACCCGCGTCGAGCTGTTTTTGAACTTCCTTTTTGATTTTGTCATCCATATCAGGGTGAACTCTTCTCAGTTTCTGCTTAACTGGTGGACACTCCGGCTTTAATGGGAAATGATGCTCCACGATGCTGGTATCTAAACCTGACATGTCCTTGTAGGACCAAGCGAACACATCAACATATTCTTTGAGAAGATCTATCAGTTTGCTCTTGACGTTGCTGTCGAGTGAAGCTCTGATATTTACTTCTTTTTTGTCTTCTTCAGAACCCAAGTTGATTGCTTCCAGAGGCTCTTTGTGAGGTTGAATGATTCTTTCCTCGTGCTTAAGTAATCGAGAAATCTCATCCGGGATCTCTTCTTCAACTTCCTCCTCGGCGACCTCACAGGGGATTTCAGAGTTGGGAGAGAGCATAGAGTTATTGCTTTCAATGGATTTGTCCATCTGTTTAATCTGCATATTTGATTTAATTAATTAACCCCTTGTTTTTTTCATTTTTTTTTTGAAAAAGTCAATGTGAAAGTGTATGCAGATAAAAAAAATTTATTATTCTTTTTTTTTTAATTTTATTTTATTGTGTTTTTTAGGATTATCATTTCCAAGAAGGGTAAAATGAAAAATAAACACAAAGTGTGGAATCAAAACAACGTATTTTATTTATGATTCACAATATGAAACAGAGCCCTAAAATACAAACTCATTTGTCTTGGGCAAGACAAAGAGAAATTATTTAAAAGCTAAACCCTATAAAACATCTCTTCACTTTGGGCGAAGTGAGAGTTCAAAACAAAAGCAAAGATAAACTACTTAGAACTATGAGCGTTAGTCTGAACTTCAACAGGCTTCCAGTAGTGGCGAACTCCTTGGAAGTCGAGGTACTCGGGTAATTTTCCATTTGGTTTAACCCTTGAGTAGACTTTGGTCGTTGGCCGAGCAGGTTTTGAAGATTTTGGATGACGGACTTTGCCTTTCGTGCTGCTAAAGCAGTCTTCTTCAGCTTGATGAACAGATCGAGAAGTATGGGATACAGCATATGTGTTTCCTGCCGGTCTCTGTGTTGAATTCTGGGGATGTATCCTCCAATATTTTGAATGGAGAGACTCGTTGTGGGCGACACTTTCCAAATCGTATCCTGAATCGTATTCCTGATCTTCAGTGATCATGTTGATATAGTAATAATCCATATCTGGTTTAACAATTTCCACAGGTGCGTCAAAGCAGAGATCTTCGCTCGGAACCTCAATTAGTTGATTAGATCGGGAAGATGAGTACACCTCCTCTGGTTGACTAGGGTACTCGAAAGAATCACCCCATCCAGTGGGCTGGATATCTTCGATTCTGATTCTCGAGCTTTCTGGCGCAGTATATTTCACCATGTAGTCAAATTTACCACTGGGTTCTCCCAAGGTATCCCAAACTTCAGAAGGGACAGGTGGATTTTCATGTCGCTGCAGGGACATGTCTTTGAATTGATCAGTCGGCGCGTACAATTCCTCTTGAGACACATATTCGGGACTGTTTAAATAAGTGCTCCACTCTTCAGATTCAGAGGGATCGTCCTCATCATCTTCAATGGTTACAACGCTAACCTCTTGGAGAACAGGGTTTAAGAAACCCCCACTATGGAATACTTCTTTAATTGGACGAAGTGCTTCATCCTTTTGCTTGTCTTTGGAGAATACGGGTGTGAACCCGAGTCCGGATTTTGTTTCGTTGTTGACAGGTTTGATTACTTGTCCCCAACCTTCAGCATTGCCATCTTTTACTATCCGTGTTGCTTCTTTATACGAAGAGATAGATGATCTGTTTTTGCTGGTAGATTCATCTTCTAACGGATGTTCGGGGAGATGTGTCCCTTCAACGTCATTAGCTGTGATGAAAGAGAAACTGGACAAATGGCTTACAAGCAAAGCTTGTTCACCGCTGATGGTCACCAACTTTCCATTTACTGTGAATTTTAATTTCTGATGGAGAGTAGAAGTTACTGCTCCTGCCTCAAAGATGAACCAGTATCTACCAATACATTGGACAGGGAATCTGATTGGCAAATCATCGAGATGTGCAAAGCCAAGTTATGATCTTTCCCTTCTTCTGGAAGTTCCTCATCACTGAAACTTAGATTATTACAAGCTGTTATGTTGGCGACAATACCTCCAAACTGGTCTGTAGTCACATCATGGTCTACATAGGCTTGGTCTAGTACCTTCATTAAAGCTTCTCGGTGAGCTTCGGAGTTGAGGAGTAGAGACAGTATTGAAATCTTGGAAGGAGTCTACATCAGTTGATCCACGTGTCATACCCCAAAATTTTCCCTCCATCCTCTCAAGATATTTCATACATCCATACTCAAGGATTCCTCAAGAGTTGATCAGACAAACCCTCTCCTAGACAATCAACCCAAACTAGGGTTTGGAATTTCTCAGATCAAGATGGACTTCCAACATCTCCAATGGCCTTCATGCCTCCTCATATGCTTCAAAGATTCTCCATGCCAGGTTTCATGCCTTACAAGTCAAGTTTCCTCAGACAATTGTTCAGATGGTTGAAAATCAGTTGTATTGGACAAAAAGTCAACTGTGGTCAACATACAGTTAAAATTCATAATTTTTGGTCAACATCCTCATTTTGAAGTTACATTCATCATTTGATCAAGGGTTGATCATGATTCATCAAGAAAACTCAAAATTTGCCCAAAAGTCAAACTTTCTAAATTAGGGTTTCTAGATGAAAAGTCAACTGAACTTTGACTGATCATAACTTTCTCATACTTTCTCAGAAATTTTTCCACCACCTCTTGTTTTGAAGGAAATTCAATTCTCTACAACTTCATGTCTCACAAGAATGTCCAAAAAATGCTTCATTTGAGAGGTATGGCTCAAAACATTACAGGTCATGACATTTCTTTTTTACAAGTTTGCAAATCTCATATTTTTCATATTTTTCTATTTTCTTTTATTTTAATATTTTGCATCTATTTTAATTCTTTTCATAATTTTTATTCTGCATTAAAAAATCATCAAAATATTTTTTCCTTTTACATTTATTTTCTGAAAATCTTTATTTAATTTATAAAATTAAAAAATATAATTTTGCATGCATATTTATTTTTATTCATAATTTTGCATTTAAATCACTTTTAATTCATTTTTAATTATTAAAATACATCCAAAAAATCCCAAAAAATTATTTTAGCATATTTATATTATTCCCAGCATGGCATATTTTTCTTATTTTAAAATTTGCATTTTTCTAACATCTTTTCTCTTGTTCGATTCATATCGTATTTTCCGATTTCTCTTATCGTTTCACAGGTTATTCCGCTTTAGGCGTTTCTTTACCGTTTTCATTCTTTTCCAATTATGTAACTGTTTATGGGATGTAATAGTTTAAATTAGGCTTTTATTTTCCGCAAGTTTAAATTATGTATCTGCCCCAAAGCCATGTAATAGCGTAGGACATTTACCTTTCCGCACTTTACATTCCGCATTTTAATTTCCGCACCCTATAAACTGCTAGTAATTAGGCGTGTATGGCAAGACTAAAATCAACATAGCTCACTAATTTTCAAAGATAAAAATACCTGAATTTGACACACTTTTTCACACATGCACCCCTTAGGGTAATTCTCTCTCGTTGCCTTACGAATTCAAATGGTCATGTCCCTCGAACGTAGAGGTATTCTAGCACCGTTGCCTTCCAAACAAATCATCATAGTCCCTTCGATACAAAGATCATACACCCACGATGTCGCCTCCGAATACATGATCTTGACCCTCGATTGTTGCCTACGAAAAATGATGATAGTCCCTTCGAATGTGCTAGGATACTTCCTACAAGTTGCTTTCTATGACCATCCGATGTCCCTTCGAATGTCCCGCTTACATCCAACAAATAGAGTTACCTACCAACTAATGGTATGGGTAGCGCTATTCTAAAGGAACGTAAAATAACACGAAAACGACCAATTCTGAGTAGGTAATAAGACTTTTAGTTGCTTGCTCTATCAAAATACTTTTTACACCTCACACTTTTGTCAAAGTTCAAACTCTTTTCAAAACTAAACATTTCCGAACACTTTGTATACATTCCTACATGAATCATTACAAAGTCAAAGCGAAATGCCTTTTCAAAACATTTTTGTCAAACACACAGAAAGCACAATTTTAAAGTGATCTAGAGCAACTAAGAGCCCGTAGATAACTACGGATGGAAAGGGGTGCTAATACCTTCCCTTTTCATAACCTTCTCCCTTACTCAGAATCTAACGAAGATCTTTTTCTGTACTTTTACCTTCCCTTAATTGGATAAAAATAAAAGTCGGTGGCGACTCTTTCTATCCGCACATTTGCGATACAAAAACTAAAAAGTCAGTTCACCGTATCACAGAACTGGCGACTCTGCTGGGGAAACACCCTTAAAGAGAGAATGCCTTAAGGATTGTTAGATCACCTTTACTGCTTTCTGTTTGACTTGCTTGCTTTATCTTTAAGGGTTGCTTGGGTATTATATGGTTGGGGGATCCTACACCGGATCCGGTTTTTTAGGTAAGTAGCAATAAATCGTCGCGACCGTTAGACGTATATCAAAACGGTCAACATGATGGCTACGTTAGCGTGACACTTTGGTTGTCCCGATACTCTTCATTCCCAAGTTGAGGATAGTATTTGGCTTCTGCGTGGTGTCATCAAGCGCTAACTAAACTTTTAGAACCTTAATTGACCCATCTTGGCCATTAGAAGGTAGTGAGATGGCCGGCTTTGGTGCAGACCGAGGTTGGTTGATACTCGATGCTACGCTCATTGAGATCGGACTTTTGGGACATTTTCGGTCGACCACTTGGTAGTCGTATTGAAATAAGCGCCTACGAGAAAGATCAATGATGTGAGATTCCTAGAACCCGGTTACTATTATAGGACAGGATGAACCAACTCAAACTTTTGGTGGGTAATCACCTATACCTCATGCAAGCCTTAAACCTAGGCTCATTGTGTGAATTGTTTGTGTGTGCTAAACATGACATCATGACATCATTTGCATTGCATATCATTTCTAACTATTTCAAGGACCTAGGGATTTATCTTTGCTCTGTTTTGTAGGGAATTATGGCTTCTAGAAAGACTATCCGAATCAACTTCATGGGTATACCTTCTCAGCTCAAAGAATTGGTTTTAAATTCCGACCTGCTCAGTTCATCAAAAGACATGGTTATCTACTTGACTTGGTTATCTCGGTTTTGAAGAAGATATGATGCATGTCCTATTTCAGTTCTTTGATCCAAGCACCATTGCTTTACATTCCCAGATTATCGGTTGGTTCCTACCTTGGAAGAGTTCTCTAAGCTACTTGGGATACCTATTCTTGATCAAATGCCATTCACCGGTCTAGAAAAGGTCCCTAAGTACGAAGACATTGCATCAGCCTTACATCTTAAGCGCTCAGACATTGAAGCTAATTGGGAAACTAGAAGTGGAGTTAAGGGTTTACTTACCAAGTTCCTGATTAAGAAAGCCCGAGAATTCCTCAAAGTTATGAGTTTCCATGCCTTCGAAGACATTGTGGCCTTGCTAATCTATGGTTTGGTTCTATTCCCTAACTCGGATCAATTCATAGATGTCAACGCCATCAAGTTGTTGATTACCCGCAATCCAGTGCCTACTTTACTTGGAGACATCCTGCATTCTCTCCACACTCGTACTATCAAAAGACAAGGAACTCTCATGTGTTGTATACCGTTACTTTTCAGGTGGTTTATTTCGCACCTTCCTCCATCATTTTTGAAGAATGAACAAAGGATGAAGTGGTCTCAAAGGTTAATGTCACTCTCTCATTCAGATATCCGTTGGAATCTTTTCTCTCAAAAGGACTTCACATTCATCGAGCGTTGTGGAGAATTCCCTAATGTACCACTACTTGGTATAAGGGGAGGTATTACTTACAACCCTTCTTTAGCTCTACGTCAGTTTGGTTTTGCCCGAAGAGATGGTCCACATGATATGCTTCTCCAAGATATTGTGTTCGATTACAATCACGATCTCCAGAATTACCGACGAAGGTTTATACACGCTTGGGGCATGGTAAAGAAGACTGATACCAAGACTTTGGGGCACCAAAACTCCATTCCTTGGGAACCTTACCTCAAATGGGTGCGAGCTCGAGCTCAAAACCTCATGATGCCATTCACGCCTGTTTTACCAGTAATTATGGAACCTGTTGCTATAGGTGACGTACCCTATACTGTTCTCCATCCTGACATGCCTACTGATTTTGAAGACTTGAAGAGATCCTGGATTCAGCTTAAAGAAGAGAGGGATACCTTTGAAGCTCAGTGTTACGCAAGTGAAAAGAAAGTGCTAGAGATGACAAAGCTACTTCACGAGGAGCGAAACATCAACGCCTACCTCGGCACCAAGAGGAAGCGCCCATGGGAGACTTAGAGCTTTAGAATTTTTATATGTTTTTCTTTTGTTGTTTTGAACTTAAAAAGAAAAAATAATAAAAAGAGAACTAATAAATTTTTGTTCATTGCTTGTTTAACAAATTTAAATCTCTAAGGTCCTTGAAAACATTGCATTGCATTCGCATAAACATTGCATATCATAGCATAACATTTGCATCACAGGTACATTGAAGATTGGTTTTCTCATTCTCTCGCTATTTATTTTAGCAGAAATGGCTCTCGAACAGTCCGTCAAAGATCTTCAAGCTCAGAATGCTCAGTTTCAGCAGATGTTCACCAGCTTGGTCCAAGGCCAAGAAGATCTGAAGAAGCTCATCAATAGAAAGAAGAAGGTTGTTGGTCTTCTCAACATGGGCAGACGCTACAAAGGAGGTCCTAGAGTGGTTAGTCGAATTGAGCTCTCAGAAGGAAGTGTCAAGAAGGAGGATGAGCAAAGTAACAAGGGTGATGGTGAAGGCAGTCATCCTGAGCTTGAGAAGAACTATGATGATGGCCAATACTGATGAAGATGACAAGTACAAGCAACTTGAAGACCGTCTCAATGTGTGGAAAACTCAAGATGTCCGGCTGAATTTTGATGATTTGAGTCTTGTCCTCGTGTTGTGATTCCTCCCAAGTTCAAAGTTCCAACTTTTGCCAAATATGATGGCATGTCTTGCCCTAAGTCGCATTTGAAGTCTTATGTCCGTAAGATCAATCCCCACACCGATGATGAAAGTTGTGGATGCACTATTTTCAAGAGAGTTTGTCCGAACCCGCTGGAATGGTACTATCACTAGAGAATGACCGTATCCGTATTTGGAGTGACTTAGCTGATGCTTTCGATAAGATGAGTACAATGTGAATTGACACCTACCGCATACAACTACAAAGCATGTGTATGGGTCGTGACGAGAAGTTCAAGGAGTATGCTCAAAATGGAGAGATCTAGCAGCAGAGTTCAACCACCCTTGTCCAATAGGGAGTTGGTTGATATGTTTATGGGAACACCGACAGCCCATTCTTCAATCATCCGATTGAAACTCTTCACCGGATTCACCGAGTGATATTGATGAAGAGCGATTGAAGGGTATCAAGAGTGGAAAATTCGTAGAGTCATCTTCCAATGCCGCAAGAGATCTTTTGGTGGTAAGAAAGAAACCAATGCCATGGTCGAAAAGAGCCAAGACCGACCGTGCTCAATCTGGGGCGCAGATCTCCAATCCTACATCAAGACAACCTCAAGAGACAATGTGCATAACCAGAACGCACAACGAAGACAGTTTACGAAGATCAACATGCCTTTGTCGCAAGCCTTGCAACACATGTTGAAAGCAGAGCTGATTACCTTGAGGGATCCTCCTCATAATGTCAACACTTCCTCTCCGAGATACAATCCTAATGCTAAGTGTGCTTACCATTCCAATAGTCTAGGACATAGTGCTGATGATTGTTGGGCTCTGAAGAACAAGATTCAAGATATGATTGAAGCTAAGCAGATTGAATTTGATCCTCCTGTTGAGACTCCGAATGTGATCAACGCGCCTATGCCTAATCATGACAAGAGTTCCAATGCTGTGGCGACGATACTTATGTTTTCAACATAGATGACTTGACCATTCCTCCGATGATCAAGAAGAATCAAGCCGTGTCAACCGTGATGCCCGAGAATTGTCATTGGTGCCCATCCGCACCGATGGTTGTGCTTGGTTGAGAAGACGTGTTCAAGCATGATGGATAACCGTGAGATACTATTTCGAAACCACCGTGCGTAAGCTGTGAAGAAATGTCTAAGTTGAAGATCGACAATGCAAACGAAATGTACCATCCGTGGGATACCTTGGGGCAGCCAAGTGGAAAGTATGATTACATGGTGAAGTACACTATTCCTGAAAGCTACAAGATTCCTATTGAAGATGTTAAGGCGACCGGATGGGGTGACGATTTCCCAGAAGACTATGCCGATGTTAACACCATAAGGATTTCCTCTGCGATCCTGTGCCTAGAGTGGCACCTCTCATCATTACTTCCAAGGCCCATATTCCTCCGACAAGGCTATCCCTTGGAATTATGGAGTGATGTTTACTATCATGGCGCAAGCAAGACCCTCGACCATTGAAGATCTTACATTGAAGCTACCATTCGACATTGACAACATCACCGGATCAAATAAGGTGACCAGAACCGGAAGGGTATTCTCTCCAGAAATCTCTCCTCCCAAAGACACCGCGACTCCAGCTCGCATTCCAGCTATTCAACCCATTCCCCAAGCTAGAGGGAAAGAACCAGTGACTCATCCCGCTCAACCGTAGTACCAAAGGAAGTTATCAAGACACCTCCAAACAAGAAATGGAGGAAACTCTGAAGATTATCAAGAAGAGTGACTACAATGTTGTGGAACAGTTGGGACAAACTCCGTCCAAAATTTCCATGCTGGCTCTGCTCTTGTGCTCCGAGGCTCATGCTAATGCCTTGGTGAAGTTTCAAGAACGCCACGCATCGCAAGACACTACCACCGACCAGTTTGAAGTTTGTATTGCTAGCCTGGCTGCCAACAACGGCCTAGGTTTCTCGATGTCGATTTGACTCGCCGAAAGAAACACAACAAAGCCTTGCACATCTCTGTCGAATGCAAGGGCGTTACATTGACTCATGTTTTGGTGGATACCGGTTCTGCTCTGAATATCCTTCCGAAGACTGCTTTTGATCGACTTGATGTCGAAGGGTTGGCTCTGAGACCTAGTGACATTATCGTGAGAGCTTTTGATGGTTCTAAGCGAACAAGACTTGAGAACTCATCATCATAAAGTCGGTTCCGCACTTTTGACTCCACATTCTTTGTCATGGACATTCGTCCAGCTTACTCTTGCCTACTTGGACGCCCTTGGATACATGGGGCAGGCGCTGTTACCTCTACCTTACATCAGAATCTGAAGTACCCTGTGAGAGGGAAGGTTGTTACAGTATATGGTGAAGAAGAGTATATGGTCAGTCATCTACAATCATTCTGATACCTCGAGATGGAGGGTAAATTCTTCGAGACTCCCTGTCAAGCTTTTGAAACAATACCCAGAGTCATGCCTGTTGACTCTCCTGTCACTCCTGAAGTTACACCAGCTCCGCTTAGGATGACCTCGCTAAAGGATGCTCAAGTTGCTGTTGAACAAGGAGGTAGTGCTGTTTGGGGTCAACTCCCCGATCTTCCTTTCAAATCCGACAAGACTGGTTTAGGCTTCACTATCAAAGGTCAGAAGATGATACGCCACGAACGTGTCGGCCAACTTCCCTTCCGCATCAGCCAGAGTGGAATCCATGCTATAGAAGACGACGACAACGACTTCGACATCAGCAAGTGGATCTTCCCAACTCTGCAAAGGGCTCAGAATTGGAAGATCAAGACGCTATACCAATCTCCTTTAGCCGTGAGTAATTGCTCTTGTTTTGTTTTGCTTTTCGTATTTCTTTATGTTTTGAACAATAAACTTTGAAAGCCTAGTGCCTTGCCCGGCATCATGGCTCGCTTATGAGGGTTATTATCTGTTGTTGTGTTTTCATTCAATAAATTCGTTGGACTTTTGCATTCAATTGTTTGTTTTCTTTTTACTTTATCACCCCTTCAAAAGCTATGTGTTTCTTACACACACCCACGTGATACACGCGAATCACTCCAAATCTCGTAATAACACTATGCTATTGCTAAATATGACTTGATAATCCAATCTACCAAGCCAAAGACGAAAGTGAGGAAGATTGTGAAGTGCCGGAGAACTTGTCGATCGCTACAGAAGAAGAGCGAGTTATACCCACACGAAGAGCAAGTTGAGGTTGTGAATTTGGGTACTGACGAAGACAGAAAAGAGATCAAGATAGGAGCGGGTCTTGAGAACAGTGTTAAAGAAAGGATGGTTCAGATGCTAGGAGACTGTGTTGAGGTTTTTGCTTGGTCGTACGAAGACATGCCAGGTTTAGACATTGACATTGTGGTACACCGATTGCCAACAAAAGAAGGTTTTCTCCCAGTGAAACAGAAAGTTCGTCGCATGCGTCCTGAGATGTCAGAGAAAATCAAAGCTGAGGTTATGAAACAGTTCAACGCCGGTTTTCTAGCTGTTACTTCTTATCCGCAGTGGGTTGCAAATGTGGTGCATGTACCTAAGAAGGATGGCAAGGTACGAATGTGTGTGGATTACAGAGACCTGAATAAAGCAAGTCCGAAAGACGATTTCCCACTTCCTCATATTGATGTTCTGGTTGACAACACCGCTCAGCATAAGGTCTTCTCCTTCATGGATGGTTCCTCCGGTACATCGATCAAAATGGCTCCCAAGACATGGAGAAGACTACTTTTGTTACACAGTGGGGCACTTTCTCAAAGGTTATGCTTCGGATCAAGAACGCGGGTGCTACTTATCAGCGTGCTATGGTGACATTATTCCATGACATGATTCATCACGAGATAGAGGTCTACGTCGACGACATGATAGCTCGGTCACAGACTGAAGAAGAACATCTCGATCATTTGCAGAAACTGTTTGACAGATTGAAGAAGTACAGGTTGAGACTCAATCCTAACAAGTGCATGTTTGGAGTCAGATCCGGAACACTCCTAGGATTTGTTGTCAGTGAAAAAGGTATTGAAGTTGATCCCGCAAAAGTTAAAGCCATTCAAGAAATGCCAGCTCCCCGCACCGAGAACGAAGTCAGAGGTTTCTTGGGCCGATTGAATTACATTGCCAGATTCATTGCACACTTAACTGCTACCTGTGAGCCAATCTTCAAGTTACTTAAGAAAGATCAAGTAGTGGAATGGAACGACGATTGCCAGATCTCTTTTGACAAAATCAAGGAGTACCTACAGAATCCTCCCATCCTGATGCCACCTGCCGAAGGAAGACCTCTTATCATGTACTTGACAGTGCTAGAGAACTCAATGGGGTGTGTGTTGGGGCAACATGACGAGTCTGGTCGAAAAGAGCATGCAATATACTACCTTAGCAAAAAGTTTACCGACTGTGAAACAAGATACTCACAGCTCGAGAAAACTTGCAATGCTTTGGCTTGGGCTTCTCGCCGACTAAGACAATATATGTTGACTCACACTACCTTGTTGATTTCTAAGATGGATCCGATAAAATACATTTTTGAGAAACCAGCTCTCTTCGGAAGAATAGCAAGATGGCAAATGATCCTGACCGAATATGACATCCAGTATACTTCTCAGAAAGCAATCAAAGGAAGTGTAGTAGCCGATCATTTGGCTCATCAAGCCGTAGATGACTATCATTCTATGCAGTTCGAATTTCCAGATGAAGATGTTTTACTAGTTACAGATTGCGAAGAACCAGGCCCAGACGAAGGACCTGAACAAGGATCCCGATGGACCATGGTCTTTGATGGAGCCTCAAACGCACTTGGCAATGGCATTGGCGCCATTATCACATCCCCTACAGGCGGACACACGCCTTTCACCGCCAGATTATGTTTCAGTTGCACCAACAACATGGCCGAATATGAAGCGTGCATCATGGGTATCAAAGCTGCTATTGACTTAAGAATCAAGTTCTTGCAAGTATATGGAGACTCAACTTTAGTGATCAGTCAGATTAAGGGCAAGTGGGATACGAAGCATCCGAATCTCATTCCGTATCGAGAGCATGTTCTGAGTTTGATCCCCTACTTCGAAGAAATCACTTTCAATCATATTCCACGAGAAGAGAATCAGTTGGCAAATGCATTGGCTACTATGTCGTCTATGTTCAAGGTTAGATGGGACAACGAGGCTCCCCAGATCATCATTGAGAAGTTTGACGAACCAGCATATTGTTGTGAGCTTGATACAGATGAGAAACCTTGGTACTACGATGTGAAGAGGTATCTTGAGACTCAGGAATATCCCGCAGGGGCATCTGTCAACGATAAGAAGTTCATGAGAAGATTTGCATCCAAATTCTTCCTCAACAACGGCATCTTGTACAAGCGCAACCACGACTTGTGCTTACTCCGCTGTGTAGATCAGAAAACAGCAATACGTATCATGGAAGAGTTACACGAAGGCGCATTTGGTACCCACTCCAGTGGACACACCATGGCTAAGAAGATTTTGAGAACAAGTTACTATTGGTCCACCATGGAAGCTGATTGTCACCGTTACGCTCGATCTTGTCACAAATGCCAGATATATGCCGACAAAGTGCACGCACCTCCGCCTCAACGCCCTAATGCCTCCTTGGCCTTTCGCAATGTGGGGCATTGATATGATCGGAGAAATCAAGCCCACCGCTTCCAACGGACATCGTTTCATCCTTGTGGCAATCGATTACTTTACCAAGTGGGTAGAAGCAGCCTCGTTCGCATCTGTTACTAAGAATGTTGTGGCTCGATTCATCAAGCATAATCTTATCTGTCGGTATGGCACTCCCGAAAGGATTATCACAGATAATGGTTCCAATCTCAATAACAAGATGATCACCGAACTCTGCACGCAGTTCAAGATCAAGCATCACAATTCTTCTCCTTATCGGCCTAAGATGAATGGCGCAGTGGAAGCCGCCAACAAAAACATTAAGAAGATTATACAGAAAATGACAGTGACTTACAAAGTTGGCATGAGATGTTACCATTTTCTCTTCATGGTTATCGCACTACAGCGCGAACATCAACAGGGGCAACCCCCTTCTCTCTTGTATACGGTATGGAAGCCGTCTTACCCATTGAGGTTCAGATACCCTCAACCAGAGTCCTCCAGGACGCAGCGTTAGGCGAAGACGATTGGATTCAGACTCGCCTTGACCAGATTAACTTGATTGATGAGAAACGACTCGCATCCATTTGCCATGGACAGATCTATCAGAAGTGAATGATCAGAGCATTTAACAAGAAGATCAAGCACCGAGTCTACCAAGTCGGTGATCTAGTAGTCAAGCGCATCATTCTTCCACAAGGTGATCCCAGGGGAAAATGGACTCCCACCTACGAGGGACCATTTGTAGTCAAGACAGTGTTTTCCGGCGGAGCTATGATACTTAGCACCATGGATGGTGAAGACTTCCCACACCCTGTGAACGCAGACATAGTCAAAAAATACTACGCATGAAATAGACCCGCTAGGTCGATTTAACCTAGGCAAAAATAAGATCCCGGCGAACCAAAAGGTTCGGAAAAGTTAAGGATATATACAAAACATATACACCCGCAAGTCGAAAACCCGAAAAGGCGGCTTGGGCAAAAAGGGTATCCCTAGACCGAAACCCGAAAGGGCGGTCTAGGCAAAAGTTAGGATTTAAGCGCACGACTATGTCTCTTCCGATCACCGCCTCACTACTATCAGTATTCAAGATTCAAATGGCGAAGATCAGCCTACTCATTTTCTACTGACAGCAAGGAGATGAGATAGTCGAAATATATGAGTACTAGCATAGTTGGAACTTAACGAGATTGTTTTCACATAGCTTTTTACCTTTCTTGTGTACAAACTACTTGGCCATACGCCACCTTTCAAATAAATACAGCTTCTTTCTCTTTACAATTTCTGTTGTTGTTATTTGCAATAAGTCCAACGTTTGCTTTGAATGACTATACGCATTTGACAATAAAAATCTCTTTGCAAACATACGAAAAGTGGACATGCAAAAGTACTTACTACAGGCTCCAGGAGTTGGGATGACGACGGAAGTCACCAAATAGTTCCCCACAGAACATGATCCCCCACAAAGGTGTCACTCACAACACACCATCCCCATCGGAGTATATGTCAAGCAGTGATTCCACTCAACCGAGCAACGTTACATCAGTCTCCAAGCAGTAACACTTCATCCCCCGCAGATATTTCTCAATCCTCTCCTTTCTCCCCGGCAGCAGTATCCAGACTCAAAACTTGGTCAGATAGTGCATCGGAGGAAACATACACCTTTTATTCCCCAGCCAGAGATTACAACGGACTCCAGACTCCTCTAGCCCGGTCTCCCGACAACTATCAAATGCTCTCCAGCGAGATCTACACTCGGAATCCCCCAGTAGAGCACCTCTTAAAATTCCACAGCAAGATCTACATACAAGGTCCCCAACAGATTGTCTCCCAGACTCTCCTCAGCAGGGTCTATGAGATCTCCAAACAACGAGCTTCTCAAATCTCTACTTTCCTCAACAATGTCTAGGCCCAGGACTTGGTCAGATAGTGCATCGGAGGAATCCAGGATATCTTTCTTCTCCTTCAAAAGCGGGGTTCTCACCTACTCAATCCCCAAGCAGAAGACAGAAATCCTCAAGCAGAACATCCGCATCTTCTTCAAGATGGATATGTTTTGAAATACCACAACACCTATCATTCATACATTACTCATAAAGTCATAATTCATGCATATGTCATTTACACACATTGTCATGCATCATACTTTGCATAAGACTAACAAATATTCTATCAAAGTTTCTCTTGTTTTTTTTTTTCCAAAACAGGTGAAAGTCACTTCCCGACAGCTGGTCCAGGATTAAGCCCCGAATCGACGGGAAAACTATCTGAAAGACCACCCCTAGTTGTCCTCCGATGACTGGTCCAGGATTAAGCCCCGAACCGACGAGAAAACTATCTGAAAGACCACCTTTAGTTGTCCTCCGACGACTGGTCCAGGATTAAGCCCCAAACCGACCGGAAAACTATCTGAAAGACCGCCCCTGGTTATCCTCCGATAACAGGCAATGGATCAACACCCGATGCACAACAGGGAAGTGTTCGCGTTAAAAGGTGACGCGCCTGAGGATGCGAACGTGAGTTCGGATCTTCTGGTACGCAACGATTTAAATCTTTTGATTTGTTTATAAATATGCCGCGAGCATCAAGCTTTATTATTTTCAACACAAGAAAGATGATTTAATGATTATGAAAAAGGGGAAAGCTGAAATACCCTCAATTGATATTGGTATGCGTAACGACTAGCGCAAACTAGACATAATGCATTGGGGAGATTCTGAGTAAGGGGGATTGTTATATAAAGGGAATAGATGGAGCACCCTAAATATATGTAGTTATCTACAGCTTTATATATGAATACATTTGATATGTTTGTGTGTTTTAATTGCTATTTCTATGATTGGGAAAGTTTCTCCTTTGGATTTTAAGAAACAGTAGATTGTGTGGGATTCTAGGTTTTGTTATTATTGTGCTCGCAAAGATCTGTGGATCTTCTGCATACATATCCCCTAGTGGGAATCAGAGCATTTGTAGCTCGGATCTAAAGGGTTCTATGGTTTGTTTGGTCTGAGGGAGATAGAAATTTGCTCGGCAAGGATGAGACCTTGTGCCTACGTATTCTCAAAAGGATGTTGAGAAAGTCAGAGCAATCGTAGTTCCCACTTATGCTAGTGGAAAGCAACGGGATGTTAGTAAGAGACAGACAAATGTCATCTTAATGAAAAATGTATCTAATCTATTTCATCACATACATTTTTGAAAAGTTGTTTGATTGATAAAAATCTTTCATCGTAAGTATTAGGTGCTTTGCTTGAGTGTACAAGCGTTACCACTTACATGTTTAAGAAAGATGTTTGAAAAAGATGATTAAATCTTTTAACTGTAAGTATTGGGTGTTTTTCTTGAGTGTACAAGCGTTACCACTTACAATTAAGAGATGTTTTTTTTTTGTTTGAAAACAGTTTGAAAAAGAGTTTGAAAAGAGTTTGAAAAGTTTTTTGACTGTATGTGATGTGATAGATAAGATACTTCTTCCATAGATATGATAGATGTCTAAATCTCAAGGAGAAGTTGATTGGATTAAAGGGATGCTTTTAAGAAGCCCGTGGGTCCTTGTATTGTTAGCCCAAGAGGAGGCATTCCGAGGGTCATCGAGGGTCCTTGTATGAAGCTCAAGAGGAAGCTATAGGGTATGGCTGGTTTTGGCTTGAAAGGGATTTCACCGAGAAATCATCCTTTTCTGAATAAGAGCAATTTCACCGGGAAATTTTACTCATTGGGGAATTTGAAAGTGATTTCACCGGGAAACCATTCTTTCAGGGTTCTATCTTAGCGCGGGTGATTCTTTGTATTGGAAGCCCAATAGGAGGCTGTTAAGAGATTTCCTATCTCTTTCATTGTATGATGCCCAAGAGAAGGCTAAACTCAATGAGGAGTTCTTTTGAACGAAGCCCAAGAGGAGGCTGACTCAACAGGGGAGTGTTGTCTTATATGAAGCCTAAGCGGAGGCTAACTCTATGGGGAGAGTTTCTTTGTACGAAGCCCAGTAGAAGGCTAAACTCTGTTGGAGATAAAATATCTTGTATGAAGCCCAAGCGGAGGCTAAACTATGCTGGTGATGGATTGTCTTGTATGAAGCCCAAGCGGAGGCTAAACTCAACTGGGGATGAGTTATCTTGTATGAAGCCCAAGCGGAGGCTAAACTCTTGGAAACCTATTGATTAGTCTAATTGTTATGTTATTATTAGACGGTTGTATAAACAGGTGTGTGTGTGATATGTATTCACAGGAGTTTATGAAGGAAATATAAACAATGCATGATGTTTATTTACAGCAGTTTATGAAATATAAACAAGTGTCTGTGAAACGAACGTTTAAAACGAGCGCAACTTGATTATTCACAAGTTTGTACTGTGTACAAGGAAATGAATATGTACACGGACGAGTTTTTATGTACAAAGAAAGATGGATGTACATAGGAGGGTTGGGAATTACACCATAAGGGAGGCCCATTGATTTGAAAGCAATTTCACAGGGAATAATGCTCCTTTCAGAGTCAATGGTATTCAGTGTAAAATGTACAGATGAAACGGAAATGATTGATCGAAGTTTATCTGTAAAAGGTATCTGTATTATGTACAGATAAAAAGTATTTGATATGTACAAGGAAAAGATTGTGTATGTACATAAAGAATGTTTGGTTTGTGTATACACAAGTGAAGTGAAAACAAACGATCGAAGTTTGTCTGTACTTGAGTATAAAAAGAAGTATCTGTATTATGTACAGATAAAAATTTGTATGTGTTTTAAAAGTTTTTTTTGATATGTACAAAGAAATATTATGTTCATAAAAGAATGTTATGGGACTTACACCGTGATGGAGGCCCATTGGTCAAAAAAGAAATTTTACTTAGAAGAATTCTTCCTTTAGAACCAATGGATTCGGTGTATAGACAAACGAATGAAAACAAACGAAAGAAATTTGTTTATGTTTGAATATTAACAATGATATTTTGAATATGTACAAGTAAAGCTAAATATGTACATAAAGGATTGGGACTTACACCATAAGGGTGGCCCATGATCGATCGAGAAATTCGAGAGAAGACGAAATCAGTTTTATCGTTTTAAATCGGATTAATCATGGCAAAAGATGCAAGCTTTGATGAAATGTTTTTGAAAAATGATTTGAAAATGTTTTGAAATGTGAGGTTCATTTATGAAAAGTTTTGAAAAAAATCGGAAGTCGAAAACTTGAAAAATTCAACTTTTAAAGAGGTTTGAAAAAGTATTCAGAACGTCGTTTTTGGCTCGATTAAAATTTAATCAGATGAAAGTTTTTTCTGAAAATTTTTGCACTATCACAAAATAGATGTATTTATTGACAAGTGTTTAAAAAATCATCTCAAAATGAGAAGTTTTGATTGGTCAAAAAAATGTTGAAAGTTTGATAAAAAAACATGAAAAAATTGGAAGTTTGTAAAAAAGAATGGTCTTGGTGGGTTTTGAACCCATGACCATTGAGTGAGACGCGTGGCAAGAAGACTTAAGACCAAGCCAGGAACCACTGCGCCAAACGTGTTGAGCTGTTTAGTGGACTGATACACGCGTTGATAAAGAATTGGCTAATTTGAAAATTTAAAATGAAGAACAATGAAGAACACGCGCGAATTTCTAGGCTTGCATTTTGATTTTCAGAATTCCAAATTCAACCTAAAATCTTCGTTTCTCCATGAAATCCAACGATGTAAACATCAAAGTTGATCGATTTTGCACCACGAACATGATTATGGTTGTTAATTTCATTTATATTCAGTCTAGAATAATTTAGGTTTTGAAAAACACGAAGAACCCTGATCTGAAAATCTCAAATTAAATGATGCACAGTTTATGATTCTTTGATTTTGTTGAGGGTTAATGATCGTTTTTAGTGCAGAAAAAGAATGGCCAAGAGCTTTTTTCAATTGGTGCAAGGAATATGGATATCACAGTTCATATGCTTACCTGGAAAAATGAGAATCGAGGAAGCTTAAATCTTGTTTCCAGAACTGGTTTGAGGATTGCTACACCTTCATCGGCATGTATGGAAGCTTTGTGGATAGCCTGCTTGCTCTGAACTTGCTCCAATCTCTCCAACCAAGTCAACCTACATCAGCTCAAAACAAAACTCGAAATCGAGGTTAATGGTGTTACAGTTCAGGACTAGTGGTTTGGATCATTCCTATGATGCATACTGATGATGTTTGGATGATCAAAACATAGCTGGCTCAAGTCAAACCAAGAATTTGAATGCTTAGGCAGATTTGCAAGTTTGAAAACATGAAAAGTGAAAACTGTTCTTAGCTTGATTTCAGTTTGATTTTAAGTTATGGACAAGTTTGATTATGATCATGAAACATGTTGGACACCAAATTTCATCATGTTTCCATTGAATTTTGAAAGTTGCAAGTTTTCTCAAAAATGGTTATGTTACTTGATTTTGAAGAAAGAAGTGAGAAGCATGACTTTGCAATGTTTTTGGTGTGCATTGAATGGCAAGAAAGACATCCATTTATAGGCAAACAAGTTCTGAAAATGTTAGGCAAGGTTTGGCCATTGGTAATTTTGACTTGCCTTAGAGGGCAAGGTAGTCATTTTGGCATTAAATGCAAAAGGAACCTTCCTTTTAACCATGGTTAAAAAATCAACTTGATCCAATCCTATCATAATTACATCCAACTGATTTTTATCAGTCCTATCCTCTCTTGGCAAGGTGGCAAAGGTTCTAGAAGAGAAAAATGCAAAATGACCTATAATTTTGATGTTTTGACTTTGAAAATCAAGTGCCATGGAGCCTTATGTTTCAATTTCAAAAGTATAGCTAGACTGCATGGATTTGAGAGTTCTTGGATATTTTGGAAATATTTTTCCATGATCTACAACTTTCATGTTTTGAGTTTTTTCAAATTCCAATTGGAACTAGGTGAAAAAATGGCTTGAAGTTTGGAAAAAATGAGAAATTTCAACACTTAGAAAAATTTCTAAGTATAGAATTTTTGACTTTTTATTGACTTTTCCAAATTCTTTGATTTTTTATGATCATGATGGATCATGTGAAGTATTTTGATGATGGAAAAAGTTTTGTTTTGAAAAATTTAACCAAAAGTCAAAGTTTGACTTTTCTGTGCAGATGAAATTTCATCAGATGTTTCTGAAAACGACTGATGAATTCTGTGAACCTCTGTGATGTTTTGAATCCAGAAATTAGGTCAAGATGTTGTATCTAAGATATGATGACCAATCTCTATCCAAAAAAGTCAATCACTGCTCAAAAAATCAGAGAATGCCTATGCTCGACCAAAACCCTAATTGGTCGATCCTCGATTGATCTGTGAGAAAATTTGATATCTGAGGATTGGAGGTTGATGATTTGATCAAGATAGATCAAATGGAGTGAGAAAATCTCAAACCCTAATTGGTTAGCTCTTGAATCAGATGAAAATCTGATGAAACCCTAATTTTGACCTATGAGTGTTATACCCAATTAATGCTGTCTGAACTGTTAGTTATGCAATGATGCAAATGTAAGGTGATATATTAGGTCAAAATTTGGGGTATGACAGGAAGCTATCCACATTTTTGCCAACTACTATTCCCCTCAGAGTAATCAGCACGAAGATCTATTCTGAATCCCTTCTTATTATCAACCGCAACTACAGAGTCTGGCGTACGACTCAGTTGCCTTGGATGGCATCTTAAGCCCATCTCCAACTACTTGTCAACATTTCTCCACTTTCAGAATGCTGCATATTTGGTTAAAAATCAATGCAAACCAATAACTTCATTCAAAAAAATGAGCACGAAGTCTAACGTACGACTCCCTCCAGATGACATCTTAAGCCCATCTCCATGCTCCTTCCAGAAACGACTACAGAGCCTAGCGTACGGCTCACTCCCCAGCATTGATCTTTCCAGATGGCATCTTAAGCCCATCCCCGTCAATTCTCCTATCGATATTCTCGAGTCTAGCGTATGACTCATCCCCCAGCGAAGTATCCAACTTCTCCAAATGACATCTGTAAGCCCATTCCCGCATCATCCACCAACAGCGAGTGCAAATTTTCAGGTGTATTCGAGTGTTCAATCATCTTCTACCTTCAGGTCACGAAAGACAGGCGTGTCAATCTAACCCTTCCAGTACAAGAAGATTGAACAGGGGCAGCTGTCATACCCCAAAATTTGCCCTCCATCCTCTCAAGATATTTCATACATCCATACTCAAGGATTCCTCAAGAGTTGATCAGACAAACCCTCTCCTAGACAATCAACCCAAACTAGGGTTTGGAATTTCTCAGATCAAGATGGACTTCCAACATCTCCAATGGCCTTCATGCCTCCTCATATGCTTCAAAGATTCTCCATGTCAAGTTTCAAGCTTCACAAGTCAAGTTTCCTCAGACAATTGCTCAGATGGTTGAAAATCGGGTGTATTGGACAAAAAGTCAACTATGGTCAACATACAGTCAAAACTTCTGATTTTTGGTCAACATCCTCATTTTGAAGTTACATTCATCATTTGATCAAGGGTTGATCATGATTCATCAAGAAAACTCAAAATTTGCCCAAAAGTCAAACTTTCTAAATTAGGGTTTCTAGATGAAAAGTCAACTGAACTTTGACTGATCATAACTTTCTCATACTTTCTCAGAAATTTTTCCACCACCTCTTGTTTTGAAGGAAATTCAATTCTCTACAACTTCATGTCTCACAAGAATGTCCAAAAAATGCTTCATTTGAGAGGTATAGCTCAAAACATTACAGGTCATTTTCAAAGTCAACAAAAAGTCAACTTTTTGTTTTGAAGATATATTGAGCATGGAAACTCCAATTGAGATGAGACCAAAAAGGTTGGTTAGAGGACTCTTAGAGCTTTTCAAAAAGTCCAAGAACACTCCAAAATGTGGAAAAATGAGCAAGATACACCATTCACAAGTTGGGCAATTTTGAAAGAATGCACAAAGAGAGATGCTTCTAAAAATCAAATTGTTTGCAAATGGGCTTGCTTTTTCTTCATCCAAACTTATTCCTCATACAATTAGGAATATCCAAGCCCAATGCCACGAATTTTTATTTTATTTTTCTATTTAATTTGGAATTTATTCATTTAAATACAAATTAAATTTAAAAATAAAGTATAAAATCAAAATTAATTGCAAAGTTGATTTTTATTCCTTCCTTGAGACCCAAGCAACTCACAAAGGCCAGCAAATTTCGAAATTTGATCAATATGGCAAGATTGGATTGAAAATTAATCAAATTTTGAAAATTTGATTTTGTACAAAAATCAAATTTGATTTGCATTGAATGTTGATTGATTCTTTCCCAAAACCATTCCAAATCCATCCAGTATAAATATATGATGCATACCTATCTAGAAAGGAGGAAAAAATTGGCTCAAGAACCCTAACCTAGAACTAACAAATCCGTGGCATACAAGCTATTGGCAATCATTGATCCAGCCGGTTTCAATTGTTTTTTAGGATTCAAACGCATTCCTTGACATCCCTGGAAGCATTCCAGATCCTTACATTGCTCAAAACCATCAAGAATCCATCAAACACGATTTCGGTTTGTCAAGTTTTTTTCAAAATCGATTTTCATCATTCATGCATTATTAATTTGTTTTGATTGTTTGTTCATGTTTAGAATCAAGTTTGCAAGCTATCTGGACGGTTTAATTGCATTTTGAGTGCCTGGATCGAGTTATGCCATAGTTAGGGTTTCCTGCTTCGAATTGGGGTTTCCTTAAAACGGAAAAATTGGACTATGAGACCATGCCCATCTTGTTCGGAATGATCTCAGGAATCGAACCATGCCTTTAGAATTCATTTATATTATGTATGTGTTTTTGATGTTTGCCAGGGACTTAGCGTCGAGCAGTGGCCGACGCTGGATTTTCAAATATTTGAAATGAAGAAGACGAAGTATGGCGCGAGAACGAGGCAATCAGGCCGTGACGCGTGCTTGTATTCCGTTCGCTTCCATTTTCAAAGACGTGGGCGTGTTGGTTCAGATGGCAAGGGCGTGGGTGCTGTGAAGCCAATGTCTCCAGTTCGATCCCTGGCCATGACATTTCTTTTTTACAAGTTTGCAAATCTCATATTTTTCATATTTTTCTATTTTCTTTTATTTTAATATTTTGCATCTATTTTAATTCTTTTCATAATTTTTATTCTGCATTAAAAAATCATCAAAATATTTTTTCCTTTTACATTTATTTTCTGAAAATCTTTATTTAATTTATAAAATTAAAAAATATAATTTTGCATGCATATTTATTTTTATTCATAATTTTGCATTTAAATCACTTTTAATTCATTTTTAATTATTAAAATACATCCAAAAAATCCCAAAAAATTATTTTAGCATATTTATATTATTTCCAGCATGGCATATTTTTCTTATTTTAAAATTTGCATTTTTCTAACATCTTTTCTCTTGTTCGATTCATATCGTATTTTCCGATTTCTCTTATCGTTTCACAGGTTATTCCGCTTTAGGCGTTTCTTTACCGTTTTCATTCTTTTCCAATTATGTAACTGTTTATGGGATGTAATAGTTTAAATTAGGCTTTTATTTTCCGCAAGTTTAAATTATGTATCTGCCCCAAAGCCATGTAATAGCGTAGGACATTTACCTTTCCGCACTTTACATTCCGCATTTTAATTTCCGCACCCTATAAACTGCTAGTAATTAGGCGTGTATGGCAAGACTAAAATCAACATAGCTCACTAATTTTCAAAGATAAAAATACCTGAATTTGACACACTTTTTCACACATGCACCCCTTAGGGTAATTCTCTCTCGTTGCCTTACGAATTCAAATGGTCATGTCCTCGAACGTAGAGGTATTCTAGCACCGCTGTTCATTCCAATACAAAGATCATAGACCCACGATGTCGCCTCCGAATACATGATCTTGACCCTCGATTGTCGCCTACGAAAAATGATGATAGTCCCTTCGAATGTGCTAGGATACTTCCTACAAGTTGCTTTCTATGACCATCCGATGTCCCTTCGAATGTCCCGCTTACATCCAACAAATAGAGTTACCTACCAACTAATGGTATGGGTAGCGCTATTCTAAAGGAACGTAAAATAACACGAAAACGACCAATTCTGAGTAGGTAATAAGACTTTTAGTTGCTTGCTCTATCAAAATACTTTTTACACCTCACACTTTTGTCAAAGTTCAAACTCTTTTCAAAACTAAACATTTCCGAACACTTTGTATACATTCCTACATGAATCATTACAAATTCAAAGCGAAATGCCTTTTCAAAACATTTTTGTCAAACACACAGAAAGCACAATTTTAAAGTGATCTAGAGCAACTAAGAGCCCGTAGATAACTACGGATGGAAAGGGGTGCTAATACCTTCCCTTTTCATAACCTTCTCCCTTACTCAGAATCTAACGAAGGTCTTTTTCTGTACTTTTACCTTCCCTTAATTGGATAAAAATAAAAGTCGGTGGCGACTCTTGCTATCCGCACATTTGCGATACAAAAACTAAAAAGTCAGTTCACCGTATCACACCACGACTCGGTATTCACTTTTCTTGATTAATTTCAGTATCTCATCAAAATCTATGTTGACGTTGGCTCTATCAGGAGGACTGACATTTGTGCCTGGGTTAGCAGCGGGAATCGTTGCAGGATTCTCGGAAGATATGTTAACTGGATTTTGTCTAACAACGGGAGCTGCAAGCGGTCTTGGTGGCAACGGAGTGTGTACTCGTCCACTTCGTGTTACTCGTCCGATTTTTGTTATATTGACATTAGCTGGAAGAGTAGGCATGGGTTTCTCGTTCCCATCCTCTATCAGGGTTGCATTGTATTGATAAGGAATTGCTTTGGTAGAACTGTATGGAACAGGACCGGGTAGGCAAATCACCAAAGGAGACCCTGGAACGTTGGAACCGTTGTATTCAATCTCCACATGTTTGGGTCCATTGAAACAAGGGATGATAACGTTTACTTCGGGATTTTCCGAGTTGATATCTGAGACTAAAAGCTCATGCGGAAAATGCCCTACTGTATTTACGTCATGGTCATCTCTGTTTCTGTAGATCTGTAGGTCACCGATGTCTAACAATCGCTGAATATCTGCTCTTATGGTGGGACATCCTTGAAGATCCTTGAAGCAGATGTTGCAAGCTGCGTAATCGTGCTTAGTGAAGGCGCTCATTGTACTGTACGTATCATGGAGATGCACCAAGTTTCCTTTGATCAGGTTTACGTCTGTAACGAGATACCTGTCTATATTTCTCAGTATCAAACTCACTGAATGTCCACTGTGACTGGGAAGCGGATTGGCTTGCACGTTCGGATTTGTATTTCTGAAGGAAAGAAGATTAGATCTCACTAATCTTATCGCTTTTAATGCTATGCAATGCTCAAGGTCATGGCCGGTGCCCTTGGTGAAAAGGGCAAGATACGTCGCTTTGTACCACCACGACAATTTTTCGGGAACCGAGGTGGTGACCTTGTCTGACGATTTTTTCCTATTAGCGCAGGTATAGTTCGTACGCTCATTGGAATTGGGTCGAATTGTGACCCGAGGCGGGTTTGATTATTAAACCGTTGAGCTTGACGAGGCTGAGTTTGTTGCATTTGTTGAAATTGCGGAGCAATTCCTGTGTTTGGACTTATGCTAACGGCGGGTGCTATGGCAGCTACCTGTCGTTGTTGACTGACATTTCTTCGTGGTTTCCCTCGGGATACCATTCCTATGTCATGTTCCTTTTTCTTTGGAAAACTGGTCCCCACCTTCCTAGTTCCACTAGAAGATCCTGCTTCCTTGGTTAGGCGCCTGGTTCGAACCCCCTCTTCTAATCGCATTCCCATGCTCACCATCTTGGTGAAATCTCCGGGAGCGCTAGCGATCATTCGCTCGTAGTAGAATGAGCCAAGAGTGTTTAAGAATACCTTAGTCATCTCTTTCTTCCAAGGGGGTTGACTTGGGCAGCAATTTCCTCCATCGTTGCGCATATTCTTTGAATGTCTCTCTTTCCTTTTGAGACATGGAGCGAAGTTGATCCCTATCGGGAGCCATATCAAAGTTGAACTTATATTGTTGTACAAAGGCTTCACCTAAGTCATTGAATGTTTGGATACTTGTGTTGTTTAATCCCATGTACCACTTCAGTGCGGCACCGGTGAGACTATCTTGGAAGTAGTGGATTAACAACTGTTGATCGTCGTTGTATGTAGACATTTTCCTGGCATACATCGTGAGATGACTTTGTGGACAGGAGTTTCCCTTGTACTTTTCAAAGTCAGGGACTTTGAATTTTGCAGGTATCCTTACGCGAGGAACTAAGCACAGATCTTGGGCGTTTTTCCCAAACAGTTCTTTTCCACGAATTGTTTTAATTTCAAGCTGCATTTTGAGAAGTTGTTCCTGGAGATTCTCCATCGAGCCACGGGAATTCGTGTTATTTCCTGGAGTATGGTGAACTTATTCGTCTATGGTAGTGTGCACTACGGAAGCTGAGTTTGTCATAATTGGTTGAGAAACTGGCATTGTTACTTGTGGAAGAGTTACTCCATGTTGCAGAGTAAATGTAGAGTTTTGCTGCAAAAAGTAGGTATTTCAAGCGTGGTTGTTTGCACTTGAGAAGTCGGCTGGCGAAATCCGATGCCAAAGTTGAAAGGCATGCCCCATGGATAGCCTTCTGGCGTACTGAAAGGTGAACTACTGACTGCGACAGCTGAAACTGGAGTAGTAGTGTCTTCTGAAATTGCTGCTTGGTTTTGACTGCTCGATGCTGCTTGTTGACTTTGCGCTGCGGCCAATGAGTTGACCAAAGATGTGAGTCTCTCCACTTCTTCTTGTAGTGTTGTTACTGTACTACGAAGTTCAACATTCTCCTGTTCAAAACCTTCCATTACGTTTCTTCTTTTTGAACGTGTATCGTATGTTCGAGTTGGCTGTGGACGCGGTCGAGAAACTCTAAGACGCGACAGCTTGGCGATCTTTTCCTATCTGTTGAAACTGTTCAAAGATCAGACTCTAGACGATAGACTTAAATGCAAAGTATGATGCATGATTATGATTGTAAAGAAAAGGAATTTCCAAAGAATTTACGCTAAAAGAGAAATTTCTGGAAAATATTCGGATGGAAAACACGAGTTTATTGATTATTGAAAGAAAATTACAACAATTCTGTTTTTGAGTATTGCTCACACAAATGATAAAATTACAAACTAAATTAATTAAATGTCTTCGTCGGATGAAGATCCGAAGGCTTGATGTAGCTTCAACTTTAGGATTTCCTTCCCATAGTGAGCTTCCAGTTCAGCTTTCTCGGCTTTTAGCTTGCTAATGACTTTCTTCCACTCGTCGGGAGCAGGATTGCTGGTTGTTATTTCCTCAAGCTTTCTTTTCCTTTCTTTGACGTATCTCTGGATTGCGTTATCTTTCTGACGAATCTTGTCATGCTTCCCCATGAGCCATTCATCCTGGAAATAAAGCGTCTTTTCATGATCTTTGACTTGCTTCTTGAGCTTCTCATTCTCAAGATTAGTCTTAAGGAACTTGTTTTCCAAAGCCTCTTTTTCAAACCTCATTTTGACCAAAGCTTCTTGGTATTCTCCCATAGGTTCGACGGGAAAAATTGTTAATTTGGAAGCGGTTGAGAAAATGGGTTCTTCATAAGTGTAAGGCATTCGAAATTCCTTTGCTCTTTTCTTTACCCAAGAAGTGTAGGTTTCCATGGCTACACAATTCTTCGCCTTACCTTTTTCTTTCTTTCGGATGTGATGCCATGCTCTGACCATTCTAGCCTTCAATCCTTGGGAATCTTCTCCTTCGTGATAGAAATAACTCTCTACTGTAAAACCAAGAGGTTTACTAGAGTTTGCGTATCCGAGTTGACGTCTCTCCAGGAATGGGTTGTAGTTGATTCCTCCTTTTGTACCGACGAGAGGTACGTTGGCAAATTCTCCACAGCTCTCAATGATTTCCATCTCATTGTCTGCCAAGGTATACCAATGGATATCGTCGTTTGTAAGAGGCATGAGTCTTCTTTACCAATGCCATTCGTCTTTGTTTTCGCGGAAGATAGGAGATTTAGGAAAATGTGAGGTAATCCATTTGAAAAACAGAGGTACACAACACACGATAGTTCCGTCTCCTTGACGATTTCTATGATGAATAGAGACATAGGTGTCACCAAGTAGAGTGGGAACGGGATTTCCAATCAGAAAGATCCTTATGGCGTTAATATCAACGAAATTTGGGACGTTGGGAAATAACACCAATCCATAGAGGAGTAAAGCTAAAATAGCTTCAAAGGCTACCATACTACCGGCTTCAGAGAATTTGAGAGCCTTCTCCATTAGGAACTTTGAAGTTAGTCCTAAGAGTTTTCCTCTGGTAGTTAGGTTTTTGTCTATCTCAGATTTCTTTAAGTGAGTCATCGTTGCAATGACTGGTGACTTAGGAATGGCTTCCAAACCATTGAAAGGTACTTTGTCTGATACTGAGATACCTAGGATATGCGCGTACTCTTCCAAAGTAGGCATCAACTGGTAATCAGGGAAAGTGAAACAGCGATAGACAAGATCGTAGAACTGAATGAAAGTTTTGAGAAGTCCTTCATCAACGTTAGTGTTCAGAATAGTTAAAAGAGTTCCATAGAGTTTTTTGAAATCCGAGGGATCTTCCACCAAGGATGCCAACTCTTTCAACTTTCCTACATCAGGAATTCTAAAACTGTATCTCTTGGTGAATCTTCCTCTGACGTCCATCACTCTAACCTAAAATATTTTACAAAGAAAAATCTCTAAATTCTTTGGAAATGGGAAGAGAAATGAAGTTTTTTGAATGAATGAATGCATGAATGCGGCAAACATGGTTAGTAGTTATACACACGGTCAAGCGTTCGAAGTCACGAGCATGAGGCCAACGATAAGAATCAAATATGGGTAAGTTCTAAGGGCTTATTCATCTGTGAAACGGGTTCTACTGATAATGCAGGCTCAACACTCCTCTTTGAAATATTATCGGATTTGTTGAATACTCGATGGTCCAATAATATTTTTCAAGAGAAACTCGTCTGATCGTAGTCTCGTATGACAATTACTCTAGGCTTACACCCGAATAATCTCTGCACTACATCCTAAATGGTCAGGATGGGTTATGTGTTCTACAGCCACTCAGCTTCGCAAGTTCCCTTGAAAGCAAAATGTCTTCGCAAATACTTGCTAAACACAAATACTCCCAAGATAACCTCCACTGAGAGAGGGATCTCAAATTAACTCCGTAAGTACTGAGACTTCTCACAAGTTAATAGGACTATACCCCCACCTAGATCTTAAAATGTTTCTTAAATCCGGGTTAGGATTTCTTTCCATCAGATGAAATCGCGAAAACACACAATAAAGAAAAACAGATAGATGCACAATATGAAAGGTTAACCCCTTTGTTTCTTTTTTTGAAAATAAAAAAAAGCTTGGTGCTCTTGAGCAGAGTCACTTTTTTTTTGAAAATCAAAGTTTCAGCGTACTCCCCAGCAGAGTCGCCATTTTTCCTGTTCGCGTTAAAAGTGACGCGCTAGAGGATTCGAATATGAATTCAGATTCTCTGGCTCGAAACGATTTACTCTTTTGATTTGTTTATAAAGATGCCGCGAGCATCAAGCTTTATTATTTTCAACACAAGAAAGTTGATTTAATGATTATGAAAAAAGGGGAAAGCTGTTAATACCTTCAATTGATTTTGATATGCGTAACGACTAGCGCAAACTAGACGTAACGCATTGGGAAGATTCTGAGTAAGGGGGTTTGTTATATAAAGGGAATAGATGGAGCACCCTAAATATATATAGTTATCTATAGCTTTATATATGAATATGTTTGATATGTTTGTGTGTTTTAATTTCTATTTCTATGATTGGGAAAGTTTCTCCTTTGGGATTTTAAGAAGAACAGATTATGTGGGATCCTAGTGTTTTTTATTATTGTGCTCGCAAAGATCTTTGGATCTTCTGCATACATATCCCCTAGTGGGAATCAGAGCATTTATAGCTCGGATCTAAAGGGATCTATGGTTTGTTTGGTCTGAGGGAGAAAGAAATTTGCTCGGCAAGGATGAGACCTTGTGCCTACGTATTCTCAAAAGGATGTTGAGAAAGTCAGAGCAATCGTAGTTCCCACTTATGCTAGTGGAAAGCAACGGATGTTAGTAAGAGATGCACAAATGTTATCTTAATGAAAAATGTATCTAATCTATTTCATCACATACATTTTGAAAAGTTTGATTGATTGAAATCTTTCGTCGTAAGTATTAGGTGTTTTGCTTGAGTGTACAAGCGTTACCACTTACATGTTTAAGAAAGATGTTTGAAAAATGATTGAATCTTTTAACTGTAAGCATTGGGTGTTTTGCTTGAGTGTACAAGCGTTACCACTTACAATTAAGAGACGCTTTTGTTTGAAAAGGGTTTGAAAAGTTTTTGACTGTATGTGATGTGATAAATGAGATACTTCTTCCATAGAGATGATAGATGTCTAAATCTCGAGGAGAAATTGATTGGATTAAGGGGATGCTTTTAAGAAGCCCATGGGTCCTTGTATTGTTAGCTCAAGAGGAGGGATTCTGAGGGTCATCGAGGGTCATCGAGGGTCCTTGTATGAAGCTCAAGAGGAAGCTATAGGGTTTGGCTGGCTTTGGCTTTAAAAGGGATTTCACCGAGAAACCATCCTTTTGGAATTAAGAGCAATTTCACCGGGAAATTATACTCTCAGGGTTCTATCCTAATGCGGGTGATTCTTTGTATTGGAAGCCCAATAGGAGGCTGTTAAGAGATTTTATGGTCTCTTTCATTGTATGATGCCCAAGAGAAGGCTAAACTCAAATGAGGAGTTCTTTTGAACGAAGCCCAAGAGGAGGCTGACTCAATAGGGGAGTGTTGTCTTATATGAAGCCTAAGCGGAGGCTAAACTCAGATGAATGAGTTTTCTTATATGAAGCCTAAGAGGAGGCTAACTATGTGGGAGAGTTATCTTGTATAAAGCCCAAGAGGAGGCTATAATTGTGGGGAACCTATTGGTTAGACTAGTTGTTATGTTATAACTAGACAGTTATATAAACAAGTGTGTGTGTGATATGTATTCACAGGAGTTTATGAAGGAAATATAAACAATGCGTGATGTTTATTTACAAGAGTTCATGAAGTAAATATAAACAAGTGTTTGTGAAACGAACATTTAAAACGAGCGTAACTTGATTATTTACAAGTTTGAATTTTGTACAAGGAAGTGAATATGTACACGAACGAGTATTTATGTACAGAGAATATGGATGTACATAGGAGGGTTGGGACTTACACCATAAGGGTGGCCCATTGGTTTGAAAGCAGTTTCACAGGGAATAATGCTCCTTTCAATACCAATGGTATTCAAGTATATACATTTAAACGGAAAATAAACGATCGAAGTTTATCCGTGTTTGAGTAAAAAGTATCTGTATTATGTACAGATAAAAATTTGTATGTATATGAGAAAGATTTTGATATGTACAAAGAAATAATTATGTACATAAAAGAATGTTTTTGTGTATACACAAGTGAAGTGAAAACAAACGATCGAAGTTTGTCTGTACTTGAGTATAAAAAGTATCTGTATTATGTACAGATAAAAATTTGTATGTATCTGAAGAGAGTTTGATATGTCCAAGGAAATAATTATGTACATAAAAGAATGTTTTTGGGACTTACACGGTGAGGGAGGCCCATGATCGATTAAGAAATTCGAGAGAAAATGAATCGCTTTTATCGTTTAAATCGGATCGATCATGGTAAAAAGATGTAAGTTTGATGAAAAAGTTTTGAAGAAATGGTTTTAAAAGTGTTTTTGAAAAGTGAAGTTTACTTACAAGAAGTTTGGAAAAGAATCGGGCTTCGAAAGTTTGAAAAATTCACCTTTTAAAGTGGTTTTGAAAAGTGTCAAAAGTGTCGTTTTTGGCTTGATTAAAACATAATCAGATGAAAGTTTTTTCTGAAAATTTTTGCACTATCATAAAATAGATACATTTATTGACAAGTGTACAAAAAATCACCTCAAAATGAGGAGTTTTGATTGGTTAAAAAAAATGTTAAAGTTTGTGAAAAAACATGAAGAAAATATGAAAAGTTTGAAAAAAATGGTCCATGGGAGGTTTGAACCCAGGACCTGTGGGTGGCATACGTGGCAAAGTGATCTACGAGCAAGCTGGAAACCGCTGGGGCAAGAGTGTATTCGTGTATTTGAATCAAAACCACGTTGTCATACCCCAAAATTTGCCCTCCATCTACTCAAGAGATTTCATACATCCATACTCAAGGATTCCTCAAGAGTTGATCAGACAAACCCTCTCCTAGACAATCAACCCAAACTAGGGTTTGGAATTTCTCAGATCAAGATGGACTTCCAACATCTCCAATGGCCTTCATGCCTCCTCATATGCTTCAAAGATTCTCCATGTCAAGTTTCAAGCTTCACAAGTCAAGTTTCCTCAGGCAATTGCTCAAATGGTTGAAAATCGGGTGTATTGGACAAAAAGTCAACTATGGTCAACATACAGTCAAAACTTCTGATTTTTGGTCAACATCCTCATTTTGAAGTTACATTCATCATTTGATCAAGGGTTGATCATGATTCATCAAGAAAACTCAAAATTTGCCCAAAAGTCAAACTTTCTAAATTAGGGTTTCTAGATGAAAAGTCAACTGAACTTTGACTGATCATAACTTTCTCATACTTTCTCAGAAATTTTTCCACCACCTCTTGTTTTGAAGGAAATTCAATTCTCTACAACTTCATGTCTCACAAGAATGTCCAAAAAATGCTTCATTTGAGAGGTATAGCTCAAAACATTACAGTCATTTTCAAAGTCAACAAAAGTCAACTTTTGTTTTGAAGATATATTGAGCATGGTAACTCCAATTGAGATGAGACCAAAGACATTGGTTAGAGGACTCTTAGAGCTTTCCAAAAAGTCCAAGAACACTCAAAAATGTGGAAAATTGAGCAAGTTACACCATCCACAAGTTGGGCAATTTTGGAAGAATGCACAAAGAGAGATACTTCAAAAAATCAAATCTTTTGCAAATGGGCCTACTTTTTCTTCATCCTAACTTGTTCCTCAAGCAATTAGGAGTGTCCAAGCCCAAAGCCACGAATTTTTGATTTATTTTTCTATTTAATTTGTAATTTATTCATTTAAATGCAAATTAAATCTTAAAATAAATTATAAAATTGAAATTAATGGCAAAGATTGATTTTATTCTTTCCTTAAGGTCCAATTAACTCACAAATGCCAGCAAATTCGAAATTGGAGCAAGAAAGGCAAGATTGGATTGAAATTGATCAAGCTTTGAAGATTTGATTTTCATGGAAATATCAAATTTGATTTCCATTGAATATTGATTGATTCTTTCCAAATTCAATCCCAAATCCATCCAGTATAAATACATGATGCATATCTATCAAGAAAGAACGAAAAAATTGCTCTAAGAACCCTAAAAAAATTTCAAAGAAACTTGAGAAAAAAGCAATTTCGAATTCTGTTTTGCAGGCCAATTCAAGGAGTTTTGAGGATTGAATAAGCATCCTCAGGTCCCGGAGCTATTCCAATCATCCCACGTTGAAACGTCCGAATCGTCCAAGTCACGGTTTGTATCAATATAACTCAAATCGAATCCATACATACCATGATTAATGTGTTTTGATTGCATATTTGTGTTGCTAATGATGTTTCTAAGCTTTCTGCATAGTTTGATTTGAGTTTCAGGGCAAGAATCATGAGATGCCATGGTTAGGGTTTCCTGTGCCGTTTTAGGGTTTCACAAAATAGGAAAAATTGGACCATGAGACCTATACCAATGCATTCGAATGATCTCGAGTCGAACCATAGCTTTGGATTTCATTTATATTACGTGTGTTTTGACATTTGCCAGGAACCTTGCGTCGAACAAAGACCGACGCTAAATTCAAATATTTAAAACGAAGAAGACGAAGTCTCCCGCGGAGAAGAAGCAAGTCAGGAGGCGACGCGTGTAAAAATCCACTCGTTCCGTTTCGAAACACAAAAGCACACATGGCGCAGCGGTTAAAGCTCTCACTGTTTCCAGATGCCCTCAAGGGTCATAGGTTCGAATCCGGCCAGGGCATGTTTTGTTTCTTTTTTACAAACTTGCATATTTTCATATTATTTTCATATTTCCTTTATTTTAATATTTTACATATCATTTAAATTCTTTTCATAATTTTATTTCGCATTAAAAATTACCAAAACATTTTTCTTTTTACATTATTTTCATAAAAACCTTTATTTAATTTAATAAATTAAAAAATATAATTTTTGCATGCATATTTATTTTATTTTTATTTTTGCATTTAAATCATTATAAATTGCATTTTAATTATTAAATCTTTTCCAAAAAATCCTAAAAAATTATTTTAATATATTTATCATATTTCCAGCATATATTAATTTTCTCATATTAAAATTTGCATTTTTCTAACATTTTTTCTCTTGTTCAATTCATATTGCATTTCCCGATTTTCTTATTCTTTCACAGGTTGCTCTGATTCGGACGTTTTTCTTTTGTCATTCTATTTTTCCAATAATGTAATTGCTCATGGGTTGTAATAGTTAATTAGGCTTTTATTTTCCGCAAGTTTAAATTATGTATCTGCCCCAAAGCCATGTAATAGCGTAGGATTTATCTTTCCGCACTTTACATTCCGCATTTTACTTTCCGCACCCTTATCAACTGTTAGTAACTAGGCGTGTATGGCAAGATAATAATTGGACATAGCTCACACTAATCTTCAAGATAAAATATCTGAAATCAACACACTTCTTTCACACACGCACCCCTTAGGGTAATTCTCTCTCGTTGCCTTTTCGATTCAAAATGGTCATGTCCCTCGAACGTAGAGGTATTCTAGCGCCGTTGCCTTCCAAACAAATCATCATAGTCCCTTCGATACAAAGATCATAGACCCACGACGTCGCCTCCGAATACATGATCTTGACCCTCGATTGTCGCCTACGAAAAATGATGATAGTCCCTTCGAATGTGCTAGGATACTTCCTACAAGTTGCCTTCTATGACCATCCGATGTCCCTTCGAATGTCCCGCTTACATCCAACGAATGGAGCTACCTACTAACTAATGGTATGGCTAGCGCTATTCTAAAGGAATGTAGAAGTATAACAAAACGACCAATTCTGAGTGGGTAAATAAGTCTTTTAGTTGCTCGCTCTATCAAATGCTTTTCACACCACACACTTTTTCAAAGTTCAAATTCTTTTCAAAACAAACATTTCCGAACACTTTGTATACACTCCTACATGAGTCATTACAAAGTCAAAGCGAAATGCCTTTTCAAAACATTTTTGTCAAACACACAGAAAGCAATTTTAAAAAGTGATCTAGAGCAACTAAGAGCCCGTAGATAACTACGGATGGAAAGGGGTGCTAATACCTTCCCTTTTCATAACCATTCTCCCGAACTCAGAATCTAACGAAGGTCTTTTTCTGTTACTTTTACCTTCCCTTAATTGGATAAAAATAAAAGTCGGTGGCGACTCTTGCTATCCGCACATTTGGATACAAAAATCCTACAAAGTCAGGAGTTCACCGTATTACAGAACTGGCGACTCTGCTGGGGAAGAATCCTTAAAAGAGAGAATTGCCTTAGGGATTTTTAGATAACTTTTATCGCTTTTTGTTTGACTTGTATGCTTTATCTTTAAGGGTTGCTTGGGTATTATATTGTTGGGGGATCCTACACCCGGATCCGGGTTTCCTTTTAGGTAAGTGGCATTAGATCATTGCGACCGTTAGACGTATAACTAAACGGTCAACATGATGGCTACGTTAGCGTGACACTTTGGTTGTCCCGATACTCTTCATTCCCAAGTTGAAGATAGTATTTGGCTTCTGCGTGGTGTCATCAAGCGATAACTAAACTTTTAGAACCTTAATTGACCCATCTTGGCCATTAGAAGGTAGTGAGATGGCCGGCTTTGGTGTAGACCAAGGTTGGTTGATACTCGATGCTACGCTCATTGAGATTAGACTTTTGGGACATTTTCGATCGACCACTTGGCCGTCATATTGAAATAAGCGCCTACGAGAAAGATCAATGATATGAGATTCCTAGAACCCGGTTACTATTATAGGACAGGATGAACCAACTCAAACTTTTTGGTAGGGTAATCACCTATACCTCATGCAAGCCTTAACCTTAGGCTCATTGTGTGAATTGTTTGTGTGTGCCAAACATGACATCATGACATCATTCGCATTGCATATCATTTCTAACTATTTCAAGGACCTAGGGATTTATCTTTGCTCTGTTTTGTAGGGATTATGGCTTCTAGAAAGACTATCCGAATCAACTTCATGGGTATCCCTTCTCAACTCAAAGAATTGGTTTGAAATTCCGACCATGCTCGGTTCATCAAAAGACATGGTTATCTACTTGATTTGGTTATCTCGGTTTTGAAGAAGATATGATGCATGTCCTATTCCAGTTCTTGATCAAAACACCATTGCTTTACATTTCCAGATTATCGGTTGGTTCCTACCTTAGAAGAGTTCTCTAAGCTACTTGGGATGCCTATTCTCGACCAAATGCCATTCACCGGTTTGGAAAAGGTTCCTAAGTTCGAAGACATCGCATCCGCCTTACATCTTAAGCACTCAGACATTGAAGCCAATTGGGAAACTAGAAGTGGAGTTAAGGGTTTACTTTTCAAATTCCTAATTAAGAAAGCCCGAGAATTCCTCAAAGTTATGAGTTTCCATGCATTTGAAAATATTGTGGCCTTGCTAATTTATGGTTTGGTTCTATTTCCTAATTCGGATCAATTCATATATATCAATGCCATCAAGTTGTTTCTTACCCGCAATCCTGTGCCTACTTTACTTGGAGACATCCTACATTCTCTCCACACTCGTACTACTAAGAGACAAGGAACTCTCATGTGTTGTATACCGTTACTTTCAAGGTGGTTTATTTCGCACCTTCCTCCATCAGTTTTGAAGAATGAACAAAGGTTGAGATGGTCTCAAAGATTGATGTCACTCTCTCATTCAGATATCCGTTGGAATCTTTTCTCTCAAAAGGACTTCACATTCATCGAGCGTTGTGGAGAATTCCCTAATGTACCACTACTTGGTATAAGGGGAGGTATTACTTACAACCTTCTAGCTCTCGGTTTGGTTTTGCTCGAAAAGATGGTCCACATGATATGCTTCTCCAAGATGTTGTGTTCGATTACAATCACGATCTCCAGAATTACCGACGAAGGTTTATACACGCTTGGGGCATGGTAAAGAAGACTGATACCAAGACTTTGGGGCACCAAAATCCCATTCCTTGGGAACCTTACCTCAAATGGGTGCGAGCTCGAGCTCAAAACCTCATGATGCCATTCACGCACTGTTACCAAGAATTATGGAACCTGCTATAGGTGACGTACCTTATCTTCTCCATCCCGACATGCCTACCGATTTTGAAGACTTGAAGAGATCCGGATTCAACTAAAAAGAAGGGATACCTTTGAAGCTCACTGTTATGTAAGCGAGAAGAAAGTGCTAGAGTTGACCAAGCTACTTCACGAGGAGCGGAACATCAACGCTTACATCGGCACCAAGAGGAAGCGCCCATGGGAGACTTAGAGCTTTAGGATGTTTATGTTTTCTTTTATTGTTTTGAACTATCTCTTGTACTTAAAAAAAAAAGAATAATAAAAGAAGTACTAATAAATGTTTGTTCATTGCTTGTTTAACAAATTTAAATCTCTTAGGTCCTTGAAAACATTGCATTGCATTCGCATAAACATCGCATAACATAGCATAACATTGCATCACAGGTACATTGGAGATTGGTTTTCTCATTTACTCGCTATTTATTTTAGCGAAATGGCTCTTGAACAGTCATCAAAGATCTCCAGCTCGAATGCTCGGTTTGAGATGTTCACCAACTTGGTCCAAGGCCAAGAAGATCTGAAGAAGCTCATCAACAAGAAGAAGAAGGTTGTTGGTCTCCTCAACATGGGTAGAGCGTTTCAAAGGGGTCCCAAAGTGGTCACCGTATTGAGCTCTCAAGGAAGTGTCCATACCGGGGGAGTACCAAGGGTGATGAAGGTGAGCAGCGGGAACCAAAGAAAGGAGGAGAGGATCATTCGATTATGGCCAATACTGAGGAGGATGATGAGTACAAGCAACTTGAAGACCGTCTGAATCTGTGGAAAACTGAAGATGTCCGGCTGAATTTTGATGATCTAAGTCTTGTCCACGGTGTTGTGATTCCTCCCAAGTTCAAAGTTCCTACTTTTGCTAAGTATGATGGCATGTCTTGCCCTAAGCTGCATTTGAAGTCCTATGTCCAAAAGATCAATCCCCACACGATGAGAAAGTTGTGGATGCACTATTTTCAAGAGAGTTTGTCAACCCGTTGGAATGGTATTATCGCTAGAGAATGACCGTATCCGTATTGGAGTGACTTGGATGCTTTCTAGACAGTATGAGTACAATCTTGAATTGACACCCACTCGCATGCAACTACAAAGCATGTCTATGGGTCGTGACGAAAGTTCAAGGAGTATGCTCGGTGGAGAGATCTAGCGAGTTCAACCACCCTTGTCCAATAGGGAGTTGGTTGATATGTTTATGGGAACACCGACAGCCGTTCTTCAATCATCGATTGGAAATTCTTCATCCGGATTCACCGTGATATTGACAACGCATTGAAGTGGTATCAAGAGTGGGAAGATCCATGTGGTCATCTTCAAATCTGCAAAGAGATCTTTTGGTGCTAAGAAAGAAGCCAATGCTGTGTATGGTCAGAAAAGCCGAGCCAAGACCGACCGCGCTCAATCTGTGGGGGTTGTGATCTCAATCCTACATCAAGACAACCTCGGTGAGACAACGCGCGAGCGCGCGCCACGAAGCGGTTCGAAGATCAACATGCCTTTGTCGCAAGCCTTGCAACACATGTTGAACGCAGAGCGATGAGGGATCCTCCTCGAATGTCAACACTTCCTCTCCGAAATACAATCCTAATGCTAAGTGTGCTTACCATTCCAACAGCCAGGCACGACACGACAATTGTTGGGCTCAAGAACAAGATTCAAGATATGATTGAAGCTAAGCAGATTGAGTTTGATCCTCTGTTGAGACTCGAATGTGATCAATGCTCCTATGCCTAACCATGACAAGAGTTCCAATCTTTGTTGGTGACTTATGTTTTCAACATAGATGACTTGACCATTCCTCGATGGTATTAAGAAGAATTTTTGCAAGCGGTGTCAATCCGGATGCCCAGAATTGTCGTTGGTGCCCATCCGCACCGATGGTTGTGCTTGGTTGAGAAGACGTGTTCGATGCATGATGGACAACCGTGAGATACTATTTCGAAACCACCGTGCGGTTGTGTGATGAAATGTCTAAGTTGAAGATCGACAATGCGAACGAAACTGTACCATCTGTGTGGGATACCTTGGGGCAGCCAAGTGGAAAGTATGATTACATGGTGAAGTACACTATCCCTGATAGTTACAAGATTCCTATTGAAGATGTTAAGGCGACCGGATGGGGTGACGATTTCCGAAGACTATCTTGATGTTAACACAATAAGAATTTCCTCTGCGATTACTGCCTAGGTGGCACCTCTCATTATCACTTCTCCAAGACCAGTTCCATATTCCTCTGACAAGGCTATCCCTTGGAACTATGGAGCTGATGTTTACTATCATGGCGTCAAGCAGGACCCTCTGACCATTGAAGATCTTACTGCTGAAGTTTCTATTCCTGACATCGACAACATCACCGGATCAAGCAAGGTGACCGAACCGGAAGGGTATTCTCTCGAGATCTCTCCTCCAAAAGACACTGCGACTCCACCGCATTCCAGCTACCAATCAATATCCCGCTAGAGGAAAGAACTAGTGACTCATCCCTCAACCGAAGTACCAAAGGAAGTTATCAAGACACCTCCAAACAAGAAATGGAGGAAATTCAAGATTATCAAGAAGAGTGACTACAATGTTGTGGAGCAGTTGGACAGACTCCGTCCAAGATCTCCATACTTGCTCTGCTCTTGTGCTCGAGGCTCATGCTAATGCCTTGGTGAAGTTTCAAGAATGCTCATGTGCCGCAAGACACTACTACGATCAATTCAAGTTTGTATTGCTAGCCTGGCTGCCAACAACGGCCTAGGCTTCTCGATCTTGATTTGACTCTGCGGAAAGAAACACAACAAAGCCTTGCACATCTCTGTTGAATGCAAGGGTACTACCATCTCATGTTTTGGTTGACACCGGTTCGCTCTGAATATTCTACCGCTTTTGATCGACTTGATGTCGAAGGGTTGGTTCGAGACCCGGTGACATTATCGTGAGAGCTTTTGATGGTTCAAGCGAACAGCTTGGAGAGCTCACTCTGCTGTTAAAGTCGGTTCCGACTTTTGACTCCACCTTCTTTGTCATGGACATCCGTCCGCTTACTCTTGTCTACTCGGACGCCCTTGGATACATGGGGCGGTATTCTACCTTACATCGAATGAAGTACCCGTGAAAGGGAAGGTTGTTACGATGTGGTGAAGAAGAGTATATGGTCATCATCTACAGTCATTCCAATACCTCGAGATGGAAGGTGAATTCTTGAGACTCCTGTCAAGCTTTTGAAACAATCCCAGTCATGCCTGTTGACTCTCCGTCAATCTGAAGATGCTAAAGTTCCGCCTAGGATGGCCTCATTGAAAGATGCTCAAGTTTGAAGAAGGAAGGAACTATTTGGGGTCACTCGATCTTCCTTCAAATCGACAAGACCGGTTTAGGCTTCACCATCAAGGGTCAAGATGATACGCGCGACGTGCGGCCAACTTCCTTTCCGCATCAGCAGTGGAATCCATGCTATAGAAGACGACGACAACGGCGACATCGCAAGTGGATCTTCCCAACTCGAACATGGGCTCAAGAATTGGAAGACCGAAGACGTCATACCAATCTCCTTTAGTCAGGAGTAATTGCTCTTGTTTTGTTTTGCTTTTCGTATTTCTTTATGTTTTGAACAATAAACTTTGAAAGCCTAGTGCCTTGCCCGGGGCATCATGGCTCGTTTGCGAGGGTTATTATCTATTGTTTGCGTATTTTCATTCAATAAATCGTTGGACTTTTGCATTCAATTGTTTGTTTTCTTTCTTTTACTTTATCACCCCTTCAAAAAGCTATGTGTTCTTACACACCCCGTGATAACTGCAGAATCACTCGAATCTCGTTAATAACCTATGCTAGTGCTAAATATGACTTCGATAATCCGATCTACCAAGAAAGACGAAAGTGAGGAAGATTGTGAAGTGCCGGAGAACTTGCTCGCTACAGCAAGAAGAGCGAGTTATACTGACCACACGAAGAGCAAGTTGAGGTTGTGAATTTGGGTCCGACGAAGAGAAAAGAGATCAAGATAGGAGCGGGTCTTGAGAACAGTGTTAAAGAAAGGTTGGTTCAGATGCTACGAGACTATATTGAGGTTTTTGCTTGGTCATACGAAGACATGCGGGTTTGGACATTGATATTGTGGTGCACCGATTGCCGAAAAGAAGGGTTTTCTCGGTGAAGGAGAAGGTTCGTCGCATCGTCCCGAGATGTCAGAGAAAATCAAAGCCGAAGTTATGAAGCAGTTCAACGCAGGTTTCTTAGCCGTTACTTCCTATCCCTAGTGGGTTGCTAATGTGGTACCCGTACCTAAGAAGGATGGTAAGGTACGAATGTGTGTGGATTACAGAGATCTGAACAAAGCGAGTCCGAAAGACGATTTCCCACTTCCTCACATTGATGTTCTGGTTGATAATACCGCTCAGCATAAAGTTTTCTCCTTCATGGATGGTTTCTCCGGTTACAATCAGATCAAAATGGCTCCCGAAGACATGGAGAAGACTACTTTGTTACATGGGGCACTTTCGCTACAAGGTTATGCCGTTCGGATGAAGAACGCGGGTGCCACTTATCGTGCTATGGTGACATTGTTCCATGACATGATTCATCACGAGATAGAGGTCTCGGCGACATGATAGCTCGATCACAGACTGAAGAAGAACATCTCGATCATCTACAAAAACTGTTTGATAGGTTGAAGAAGTACAGATTGAGACTGAATCCTAACAAGTGCACCTTTGGGGTCAGATCCGGAAAACTCCTAGGGTTTGTAGTCAGTGGAAAAGGTATTGAAGTTGACCCCGCCAAGGTTAGAGCCATTCAAGAGATGCCGCCCCCGAGAAAGAAGAGAGGTTTCTTGGGCGATTGAACTACATTGCCAGATTCATTGCACACTTAACTGCTACTTGTGAGCCAATCTTCAAGTTACTTAAGAAAGATCAAGTGGTGGAATGGAACGACGATTGCCAGATCGCTTTTGACAAAATCAAGGAGTACCTACAGAATCCTCCCATTCTGATGCCGCCCGCCGAAGGAAGACCTCTTATCATGTACTTGACAGTGTTAGAGAACTCAATGGGGTGTGTGTTGGGGCAACGAGTCTGGTCGAAAAGAGCATGCAATATACTACCTTAGCAAAAGTTTACCGATCGTGAAACAAGATACTCACTTGAGAAAACTTGCAACGCTTTGGCTTGGGCTGACTAAGACAGATATGTTGACTCACACTACCTTGTTGATTTCTAAAATGGATCCGATAAAATACATCTTTGAGAAACCAGCCCTCTCGGAAGAATAGCAAGATGGCAAATGATCTTGACCGAATATGACATCCAAGACACTTCTCGAGCGATCAAAGGAAGTGTAGTAGCCGATCATTTGGCTCATCAAGCCGTAGATGACTATCGATCTATGCGTTCAATTTCCGATGAAGATGTTTTGCTAGTTACAGATTGCGAGAACCAGGCCAGACGAAGGACCGAACAAGGATCCCGATGGACTATGGTCTTTGATGGAGCCTCAACGCACTTGGCAATGGCATTGGCGCCATCATTACATCCCTACAGTGGACATACTCCTTTCACCGCCAGATTATGTTTCATTGCACTAACAACATGGCCGAGTAGGCGTGCATCATGGGTCTTAAAGTCGCTATTGACTTAAGAATCAAGTTCTTACAAGTATATGGAGACTCGGCTTTAGTGATCGGTCAGATTAAGGCGAGTGGGATACGAAGCATCAAATCTCATTCCATATCGAGAGCATATTCTGAGTTTGATTCCCTACTTCGAAGAAATCACTTTCAATCATATTCCACGAGAAGAGAATCGGTTGGCGCGCATTGGCTACTATGTCGTCTATGTTCAAGGTTAGATGGGACAACGAGGCTCCCCGGATCATCATTGAGAAGTTCGACGAACCAGATTGTTATGAGCTTGATACGTAAGAGAAACCTTGGTACTATGACGTGAAGAGGTATCTTGAGACTCAAGAATATCCCGGGGCATCATCAATGATAAGAAGTTCATGAGAAGATTTGCATCCAAATTCTTTCTCGAACGGCATCTTATACAAGCGCAACCACGACTTGTGCTTACTCTTGTGTAGACCGAAAACAATGCGTATCATGGAAGAGTTACGAAGGCGTATTTGGTACCCACTCCGATGGACACACCATGGCTAAGAAGATTTTGAGAACAGGTTACTATTGGTCCACCATGGAAGTGATTGTCACCGCTATGCTCGATCTTGTCACAAGTGCGGTTATGCCGACAAAGTGCACGTACCTCCAGTACCTCTGAATGTTTTAACTTCTCCTTGGCCTTTTGCAATGTGGGGCATTGACATGATCGGAGAAATTAAGCCCACAGCTTCCAATGGACATCGTTTCATCCTTGTGGCAATCGATTACTTTACCAAGTGGGTGGAAGCAGCCTCGTATGCATCTGTTACCAAGAATGTTGTGGCTCGATTCATCAAACATAATCTTATCTGTCGGTATGGCACTCCCGAAAGGATTATCACAGATAACGGTTCCAATCTCAACAATAAGATGATCACCGAACTCTGCACGCAGTTCAAGATCAAGCATCACAATTCTTCTCCATATCGGCCTAAGATGAATGGCGCAGTGGAAGCCGCCAACAAGAACATTAAGAAGATCATACAGAAGATGACAGTGACTTACAAAGATTGGCATGAGATGTTACCATTTGCTCTTCATGGTTATCGCACTGACGAACATCCACAGGGCAACCCCTTCTCTCTCGTATACGGTATGGAAGCCGTCTTACCCATCGAGGTTCAGATACCCTCAACCAGAGTCCTCCAGGAGGCAGAGTTAGGCGAAGACGATTGGGTCCAGACTCGGCTTGACCAGATTAATTTGATTGATGAGAAACGACTCGCATCTATCTGCCACGGACAGATTTATCAGAAACGAATGGTCAGAGCATTTAACAAGAAGGTCAAACACCGAGTCTACCAAGTCGGTGATCTAGTAGTCAAGCGCATCATTCTTCCACAAGGTGATCCCAGGGGCAAATGGACTCCCACCTATGAGGGACCATTTGTAGTCAAGACAGTATTTTCCGGCGGAGCTATGATACTTAGCACCATGGATGGCGAGGACTTCCCACACCCTGTGAACGCAGACATAGTCAAAAAATACTACGCATAAAGAGACCCGCTAGGTCGACGAACCTAGGCAAAAATAAGGGCATCCTGGCGAACCAAAAGGGTTCGGGCAAAAGTTAAGGATATATACAAAAGATGTACACCCGGCAAGTCGAAAACCTGAAAAGGCGGCTTGGGCAAAAAAGGGTATCCCAGACGAAAACCGAAAGGCGGTCTAGGCAAAAGTTAGGGATTTAAGCGTACGACTATGTCTCTTCCAGATCACTTGCTTCCAGACTACTATTAGCATTCAAGGTTCAAATGGCGAAGATTAGTCTACTCACTTTCTACTGACAGCAAGGAGATGAGATAGTTGAAATATATGAGTACTAGCATAGTTGGAACTTAACGAGATTGTTTCCGCATAGCTTTTTACCTTTCTTGTGTACAAACTACTTGGCCATACGCCACCTTTCAAATAAATACAGCTTCTTTCTCTTTACAATTTCTGTTGTTGTTATTTGCAATAAGTCCAACGTTTGCTTTGAATGACTATACGCATTTGACAATAAAAATCTCTTTGCAAACATACGAAAAGTGGACATGCAAAAGTACTTATTACAGGCTCCAGGAGTTGGAATGACGACGAAAGTCACCAAATAGTTCCCCACAGAACATGATCCCCCACAAAGGTGTCACTCCCAACACACCATCCCCATCGGAGTATATGTCAAGCAGTGATTCCACTCAACCGAGCAACGTTACATCAGTCTCCAAGCAGTAACACTTCATCCCCCGCAGATATTTCTCAATCCTCTCCTTTCTCCCCGGCAGCAGTATCCAGACTCAAAACTTGGTCAGATAGTGCATCGGAGGAAACATACACCTTTTATTCCCCAGCCAGAGATTACAACGGACTCCAGACTCCTCTAGCCCGGTCTCCCGACAACTATCAAATGCTCTCCAGCGAGATCTACACTCGGAATCCCCTAGTAGAGCACCTCTTAAAATTCCACAGCAAGATCTACATACAAGGTCCCCAACAGATTGTCTCCCAGACTCTCCTCAGCAGGGTCTATGAGATCTCCAAACAACGAGCTTCTCAAATCTCTACTTTCCTCAACAATGTCTAGGTCCAGGACTTGGTCAGATAGTGCATTGGAGGAATCCAGGATATCTTTCTTCTCCTTCAAAAGCGGGGTTCTCACCTACACAATTCCCCAAGCAGGAGTCAGAAATCTTCAAACAGAATATCCGCATCTTCTTCAAGATGGATATGTTTTGAAATATCACAACATTCATCATTCATACATTTCTCATAAAGTCATAATTCATGCATATCTCATTCATATACACTGTCATGCATCATACTTTGCATAAGACTAACAAATATTCTATCAAAGTTTCTCTTGTTTTCTCCAAAACAGTAATCCTTCGCAAACAGTCGAGATTAAGCCCGAGCCGACGGAAAACTATCCGACCGCCGCAGGTCCAGGATTAAGCCCCGAGCCGACGGGAAAACTATCTGAAAGACCGCCTCCGACGACTGGTCCAAGATTAAGCCCCGAACCGACGGGAAAACTATCCGAAAGACCGCCTCTGGTTATCCTCCGATAACAGGCAATGGATCAAACACCCAATGCACAACAGGGAAGCTATCCACCTTTTTGCCAACTACAATCTCCCTCAGAGTAATCGACATGAAAATTTATTCTGACGGCAACTACAGAGTCTAGCATACGACTCAGTTGCCCTGGATGGCATCTTAAGCCCATCTCCGACTATTTGTCAACATTTCTTCACTTTCAGAATGCTGCATATATGGTTAAAAATCAATGCAAACCAATAACTTCATTCAAAAAATGAACACGAAGTCTAACGTATGACTCCCTCCAGATGGCATCTTAAGCCCATCTCCATGCTCCAGAACGACTACGAGCCTAGCGTCGGCTCACTCCCCAGCATCGATCTTTCCAGATGGCATCTTAAGCCCATCCCCGTCAATTCTCCTATCGACATTCTCGAGTCTAGAGTACGACTCATCCCCCAGCGAAGTATCCAACTTCTCCAAATGGCATCTGTAAGCCCATTCCCGCATCATCAGCCAACAGCGAGTGCAAATTTTCAGGTGTACTCGAGTGTTCAATCATCTTCTACCTTCAGGTCGCGAAAGACAAAGCATGTCAATCTAACCTTCCAGTACAAGAAGATTGAACAGGGGCAGCTGTCATACCCCAAAATTTGCCCTCCATCTACTCAAGAGATTTCATACATCCATACTCAAGGATTCCTCAAGAGTTGATCAGACAAACTCTCTCCTAGACAATCAACCCAAACTAGGGTTTGGTATCTCTCAAGTCAAGATGGATTTCCAACATCTCCAATGGCCTTCATGCCTCCTCATATGCTTCAAAGATTCTCCATGTCAAGTTTCAAGCTTCACAAGTCAAGTTTCCTCAGGCAATTGCTCAAATGGTTGAAAATCGGGTGTATTGGACAAAAAGTCAACTATGGTCAACATACAGTCAAAACTTCTGATTTTTGGTCAACATCCTCATTTTGAAGTTACATTCATCATTTGATCAAGGGTTGATCATGATTCATCAAGAAAACTCAAAATTTGCCCAAAAGTCAAACTTTCTAAATTAGGGTTTCTAGATGAAAAGTCAACTGAACTTTGACTGATCATAACTTTCTCATACTTTCTCAGAAATTTTTCCACCACCTCTTGTTTTGAAGGAAATTCAATTCTCTACAACTTCATGTCTCACAAGAATGTCCAAAAAATGCTTCATTTGAGAGGTATAGCTCAAAACATTACAGGTCATTTTCAAAGTCAACAAAAAGTCAACTTTTTGTTTTGAAGATATATTGAGCATGGTAACTCCAATTGAGATGAGACCAAAGACATTGGTTAGAGGACTCTTATAGATTTCCAAAAAGTCCAAGAACACTCAAAAATGTGGAAAATTGAGCAAGTTACACCATCCACAAGTTGGGCAATTTTGGAAGAATGCACAAAGAGAGATACTTCAAAAAATCAAATCTTTTGCAAATGGGCCTACTTTTTCTTCATCCTAACTTGTTCCTCAAGCAATTAGGAGTGTCCAAGCCCAAAGCCACGAATTTTTGATTTATTTTTCTATTTAATTTGTAATTTATTCATTTAAATGCAAATTAAATCTTAAAATAAATTATAAAATTGAAATTAATGGCAAAGATTGATTTTATTCTTTCCTTAAGGTCCAATTAACTCACAAATGCCAGCAAATTCGAAATTGGAGCAAGAAAGGCAAGATTGGATTGAAATTGATCAAGCTTTGAAGATTTGATTTTCATGGAAATATCAAATTTGATTTCCATTGAATATTGATTGATTCTTTCCAAATTCAATCCCAAATCCATCCAGTATAAATACATGATGCATATCTATCAAGAAAGAACGAAAAAATTGCTCTAAGAACCCTAAAAAATTTTCAAAGAAACTTGAGAAAAAAGCAATTTCGAATTCTGTTTTGCAGGCCAATTCAAGGAGTTTTGAGGATTGAATAAGCATCCTCAAGGTCCCAGGAAGCTATTCCAATCATCCCCATGCGTTGAAACGTCCAGAATCGTCCTAGCCAAGTCACGGTTTGTATCAATATAACTCGAAATCGAATCCATACATACAGCCATGATTAATGTGTTTTGATTGCATATTTGTGTTGCTAATGATGTTTCTAAGCTTTCTGCATAGTTTGATTTGAGTTTCAGGGCAAGAATCATGAGATGCCATGGTTAGGGTTTCCTGTGCCGTTTTAGGGTTTCACAAAATAGGAAAAATTGGACCATGAGACCTATACCAATGCATTCGGAATGATCTCAGGAGTCGAACCATAGCTTTGGATTTCATTTATATTACGTGTGTTGCATTTTTGACATTTGCCAGGAACCTTGCGTCGAACAAAGACCGACGCTAAATTCAAATATTTAAAACGAAGAAGACGAAGTCTCCCGCGGAGAAGAAGCAAGTCAGGAGGCGACGCGTGTAAAAATCCACTCGTTCCGTTTCGAAACACAAAAGCACACATGGTGCAGCGGTTAAAGCTCTCACTGTTTCCAGATGCCCTCAAGGGTCATAGGTTCGAATCCGGCCAGGGCATGTTTTGTTTCTTTTTTACAAACTTGCATATTTTCATATTATTTTCATATTTCCTTTATTTTAATATTTTACATATCATTTAAATTCTTTTCATAATTTTATTTCTGCATTAAAAATTACCAAAAACATTTTTTCTTTTTACATTATTTTCATAAAAACCTTTATTTAATTTAATAAATTAAAAAATATAATTTTTGCATGCATATTTATTTTATTTTTATTTTTGCATTTAAATCATTATAAATTGCATTTTAATTATTAAATCTTTTCCAAAAAATCCTAAAAAATTATTTTAATATATTTATCATATTTCCAGCATATATTAATTTTCTCATATTAAAATTTGCATTTTTCTAACATTTTTTCTCTTGTTCAATTCATATTGCATTTCCCGATTTTCTTATTCTTTCACAGGTTGCTCCGATTCGGACGTTTTTCTTTTGTCATTCTATTTTTCCAATAATGTAATTGCTCATGGGTTGTAATAGTTAATTAGGCTTTTATTTTCCGCAAGTTTAAATTATGTATCCAAAAGCCATGTAATAGCGTAGGATTTATCTTTCCGCACTTTACATTCCGCATTTTACTTTCCGCACCCTTATCAACTGTTAGTAACTAGGCGTGTATGGCAAGATAATAATTGGACATAGCTCACACTAATCTTCAAGATAAAATATCTGAAATCAACACACTTCTTTCACACATGCACCCCTTAGGGTAATTCTCTCTCGTTGCCTTTTCGATTCAAAATGGTCATGTCCCTCGAACGTAGAGGTATTCTAGCGCCGTTGCCTTCCAAACAAATCATCATAGTCCCTTCGATACAAAGATCATAGACCCACGACGTCGCCTCCAAATACATGATCTTGACCCTCGATTGTCGCCTACGAAAAATGATGATAGTCCCTTCGAATGTGCTAGGATACTTCCTACAAGTTGCCTTCTATGACCATCCGATGTCCCTTCGAATGTCCCGCTTACATCCAACGAATGGAGCTACCTACTAACTAATGGTATGGCTAGCGCTATTCTAAAGGAATGTAGAAGTATAACAAAACGACCAATTCTGAGTGGGTAAATAAGTCTTTTAGTTGCTCGCTCTATCAAATGCTTTTTACACCACACACTTTTTTCAAAGTTCAAATTCTTTTCAAAACAAACATTTCCGAACACTTTGTATACACTCCTACATGAGTCATTACAAAGTCAAAGCGAAATGCCTTTTCAAAACATTCTTTGTCAAACACACAGAAAGCAATTTTAAAAAGTGATCTAGAGCAACTAAGAGCCCGTAGATAACTACGGATGGAAAGGGGTGCTAATACCTTCCCTTTTCATAACCATTCTCCCGAACTCAGAATCTAACGAAGGTCTTTTTCTGTTACTTTTACCTTCCCTTAATTGGATAAAAATAAAAGTCGGTGGCGACTCTTGCTATCCGCACATTTGGATACAAAAATCCTACAAAGTCAGTTCACCGTATTACACACGTGTTAATATTATATTGGATTTTTTGAATTTGAAAACAAATAAGAACACGCGCGAATTGTTCTTCTTCTTCTTCAATCCTTGCTCAAACCCAGATTCCTTGTTTCTCAATGAAAATGGATGATGTAAACACCAAATTTGCGCGAAATTTAACAAGGAATATGATGGTAGTCGTTAATTTCATTTATTTTCAGTTAAACATGATTGAATTTCCAGAAATCACGAAGAACCCTAGAATTGAAAAACCTAATTGAAATGGCGTATGATGGATGATTTTGTCAATTGTTTGAGGGTTTATGATCGTGTTAGGTGCAGAAACAAAACGGCCAAGAGTTTTTCTCAATTGAATCAAAGAATCATGAGATTGAGTTTCGTGTTCTTACATGTTCAAGATGAGATCGAAGATGGTGTTGGAGTGTTTCGGCTGATTTTATGATTGCTATAGCACCAACGGCTCTTGTGGAAGGTGTGAGGATGGTGCTCTCCCGAATCAACTGGATCATGCTACCCAAGTCCACCTGCATAAGCTCAAAATGGAAACTGGATTTTGATGTTAGAGTTGTTACAGATGGAAGTTAAGGGTCTGGATCATTCATATGATGTATGGTGATGATGTTCAAGTGATCAAAACTCAAGTTGCTCAAGCCAAACTCCAAATTCGATGGTTATGGCAGTTTTGCAAGTTTTAGAAACATGGCATGTAATTCTGAGTTTCAGCTTGATTTGTGTTAATCTTAAGCTTCAAACAAGTTATATATTGATTATGAAATGTGTTTGACACCAAAACTTTTCATGGTTTTCACTAATTTTCAAAATTGCAAGTTTTCTCAAAATGCACTATGTTTCTTAAATTTCAAGAAAGTAAAGAGAAAGCATGTACTTGCATGGCTTTGGTGTGTTTGAACTTGAAAATAATGCCTCTATTTATAGGCCATAAGCTCTGAAAAGTTAGGCACAAGGACATGGCTTTTGGTAAATCAAAGTTGCCTTAAAGGGCAAGAAAGTCCTTTTGCCTTAAAAGGAAACTTCCTTTTTTCACCATGTGTTAAAATCTCAAATTTGATCTTATCTTTTCACAATTATCTTCAACTGATATTTATCAGTTCTAATCTCAATTTGGCAAGGTGTCTTTGCTTCTAGAAGAAGAAATCACAAAATGACCTATAATTGTGAAGTTTTGACTTTGAAAATCATGTTTATGGAGCCTTATGTTTCAATTTCAAAAGTATATCTAGACTCCATGGATTTGATATTTCTTGGACATTTTGGAAATCTTGTTTCAAGGGTTACAACTTTCATGTTTTGAGTTTTTTCCAAATCAAAGTGGAACTATGTGAAAAAATGCCATGAAGTTTGGAAAAAATAAGAAATTTCAACACATGAAAATTTTTCTAAGTGTTGGAACTTTTGACTTTTTGTTGACTTTTCCAAATTCTTTGATTTTTTATGATCATGATGGATCATTTGAAGTATTTTGATGATGGAAAAAGTTTTGTTTTGAAAATTTCACCAAAAGTCAAAGTTTGACTTTTCTGTGCAGATGAATTTTCATCAGATGTTTCAGAAATTGACTGATGAAGTCTGTGAACTTTTGTGATGTTTTGAATCCAGAAATTAGGTCAAGATGTTGTATCTAAGATATAATGATCAATCCCTAGCCAAAAAAATCACTCATTGCTCAAAAAGTCAGAGAATACTCATGCTCGACCAAAACCCTAATTAGTCGATCCTCGATTGATCAATGAGAAAAGTTGGGTATCTGATGATTAGAGGTTGATGATTTGATCAAGATAGATCAAATGAGGTGAGTAAACCTCAAACCCTAATTGGTTTCCTCTTGAATTAGATGAAAATCTGATGAAACCCTAATTTTGACCTGTGAATGCTACACCCGATTAATTCTGTTTTGAACTGTTAGTGATGCAATGATGCAAATGTGAGGTGGTATATTAGGTCAAAAATTGGGGTATGACACTCACGGAATCTTTATAAACAAATCAAAAGAGTAAATTATTTGTAACCGTCTTTGATAATGGTACCCCTACGTTCGAGGGACATGACCATTGTATTCGAAAGGAAAAAATAGAGATACCCTAAGGGGGTGCAAGTGTGAAAGAGTGTGTTGAGTTCAGATATGTTATCTTGAATTAGGGTGATCTAAGATTTGATTTTATCTTGTCATGCAAACCCTAGTTACTAGCAGTTAAGGAGTTAATTTGTACAGAAAAGTAAAGTGCATAATGTAAAGGGCGGAAAGTAAATGTCCTATGCTATTACATGGCTTTGGGGCAGATACATAATATAGGTGCGGAAAATAAAGGCAGAAAATATAAATCTACGCTATTACAAAATAAACCTTCCGACCTATACATCGTTTCTAGAATTGTAAATGCGAAATAGTAAACAAATAATCAGAATAATAAGAAAAAATGTTAGTGGAAATGTTGTGGAAATTAGTAAAAATGTTTTTAGGGTTAGTAAACCTAATTACAAAAAAGGAAACTTTTTTTTTGAAATTTTGTGGATTAATTTTAATTGAGAAAAATAATTAAAAGTTAATTTCATGGTTAATTAAGCAATTATTTAAAATAAAGGAAAAACGTATTTTTAAAACCTAAATCTAGAAGAAAAAATATTTCTGTGGTTTTTTTTTTATGTATTTTAGAAAATAACATTTTAATAGAAAAAGAAAATTGAAAATAAATAAGAAAATAGAAAAAGGTTAGTTTTGCAAAGATGAAAAAATATATGGGGTAGCCAGGGATCGACCCCCTGCCCCTAAGGTTACACGCGCGCCTCCCTGCCATCTGAACCATTGTGTTTTGGTGTTAGTATAATGAACGAAACTGTATATAAAAGAAAATAGATTCTGAAAATTAACTAAATAAAATGCGCGCCAATGGGGTTGTCTTTTGTTAGACGGTGTGGCAAGTGATCGAGAGGGGGATGAATAGATCACCTCTTTTGTTATCACGGATTTAAAATTATTTGTCAGAATTATGCTAAAACTGCAAAAAGCGACACACAGTCCTGAATTGACTTCTGTCTATTTCGAACCGGCTACTAGAAAATCGGACATGCGATAGTTTGCTGGATTTTAATTGAGATGAATAAGATGAATTCACACATAATTTATATTGAATTAATGCACTTATCACTATAACACTATTTCCAATGAATAAAGTAAAGCTAGCACTTTTGTCAAACAGTTGGAGTATGCTGGTTTAATGATCAATGGCAATGGAGTTTTGATAGAGTTTCTTCCAACCTTGTATCAAAGAACGTGAAAAGTTGCACACCAATTGAATCACAAACGTGTTGTAAAAGTAAAGAGAGAAAGAGAAAGAATACGATACACAGAGAAATTTGGTAAGGAAGTTCCCCACTATCACCCTCGCGTGTGGGTACGTCTCCCTCTCAATTTCCAAGTTGGAATTGAGAACTTTCTTTATCAATTTGCTAAAAATTGTTTACAAGGTTGCGATACAAAGACAGAAAAACAAAACCCAGAGATCTTCTTCTTCTTGTATGAACCTTCTCTTGATCTGAGTTGATCAAGAATACACCTGCAAGATTCACAGACAATTCACCACTTCCACGACCTGTTTGGAAAATCACCCCGATCTCCAAACCCTACGCTATGGTTGAATCTGTTATGTGCAATCGTGACTAACAAACCCAAGAGAATACCTCTGTTCTTGCTGGACAAACCTTCTGGTTTTTCCTCGAAACCCCCTTCCGAATCTTCAACTCAGCAAGATCACCGATCGTACCACTAAACGTTATCTCTTTGATCCCTTGATCCAACAAACAATGATGATTGTGTGTCAATGTTCTTGAAACAAGCAGATTGAGAATATGATGAAGATGAAGTCTCTTTCAGGTTTCTAATTGCTCAGAAAATGGATGCTCACCAATTGTATTTGTGACACCTGTCAAACTAAACTGTCAAACTTTTCTTTTATATGGAAACATAAACATGTTAGAAGAAAAAAAGGCTTACGCGTCGATACGAAATACGTATGCGTCGACACAAGTCAATGAATATATTGATACAAGTGATTTTGTATTGATGCATAATATACTAAAAATTGTTTCCAGAAAGTTTAGTTAAATATGAGTCGATACAAAAGTTTATGTATCAATGCATATAAAGTATGAGTTGACACAAAGGATTATGTATCAATACATACTGTTATTAAGATGATTCCAGAAAACTAAATAAAGCATGAGTCGATGCATGCATATTTGAGTCGACGCATGTAAGATATGTATTGATACAAGCACTTATGTATTGATGCAAGACCTAAAACATGCAAGTATCCAGGACCTCAATTCTTGTATGAGTCAATACAAAACATGTATGCATCGATGCATACTGTATGAAAGTTATTTTCCAAAATAAAAGACTTGATTTGAATCGATACAAAGGATTTTGTATTGATGCAAACAACAAACAGAGGAGAATCCCAATTTTTGATGTTTATATGTATCGATTCATAATGCTATGTGTCGATGCAAACCTTAAACTTTTTATCCACCAAACTGATATGTATCTATACAAAATATGTATGAGTCAACTCATACTGAAGGAAAATTATTTTTATGAAATCAATCAGTTATATGTATCAATGCATCCGTTTTTGTATCGACACAAGAGGTTTGTACATGACTAGAATTATACTTTGACCACTTTTATGCATGTTATCATGTTAGGAAAAGCACACATATATTCAATACCAAGTTTATACAATCAAACACATATATTTGCTATCATACAAAACTATCAAACATTATTGCACACATTATGTAAAGGGTTGCTCACAAACTCCCCCTTTTTGATGATGGAAATTTTTTGCAAGATGTGTGTTGATTGATAATTGGTGAATGATGAAATTCTCCCCCTGAGTTTATGCATGGATGTAACAAGTTTCCTTTCTAACATCTAACATCTTCCTTTTCTCCCCCTTTGTCAACATCAAAAAGTGGAAAGAAAGATAGTATCTAAGTAGTAGCTGACAACAGTATTCAATAAAGATAGTATTTAGGATGGCATACACAACAATATTGATTAAGAAACTGTCATTCACAAAGAGTGACAAGTTTGGGGCAATTACAGTCTTACACTCACAAAGAGTTTCAGAAATCATGCAAAAGTAAGTAAACATGAATAAACATTTGACGACAAAATAGTTGCATATTATAAAAGCAATACCAAAAGAGTAAAAATGTTGGAATAGAAGTATAATGATTATGCAATAAGATGAAATGATATGATATAATATGATAGTGAATCAAAGAAGGTTATATCCTCCACATGATTCGTCAGTATCAGCATCCGGATTCTTGAAACTTAGTGGAGGTGGCAGAGGAGGATTCTCATCAGGATTCTGGCCCATGAAGCTGTATTGTCGAATTCTGTTTTGGACTTTAACACTTCTGAATTTCTTCATTACAGTGGGATCATCGCGACAACCATCCATAAATCCAGTCATTTCATTGTAGAATACCTTATGCCATTTCACTAAGTCTGTGTGCCACGAATGCTGATTATGATACATCCTAGTGTGCTCATCGTGCCACTCACGATGTTCTTGATGCCATTCGTTTTGTTGAATGTGCCAAGCTCGCACTTCTATATAGCGCGCTTGATTAGCAATTTCCAACTGCTGGAACATCTGAGTCATATACTCAGAATCAGTGGAGGACGATCCTGCACCAGAAAATGGAGGGATAGAAGGTTCAAGTTGATAGTCGGTTGAAGACCATCGTTGTGGCTCCCAAGCTCCCCACCCGGTGTTTGCATCAACAGGAATATCTTCAGGTTAATGTTCCTGATCAATGTTTGGCATATCAGCATCAATGGGTTCTTCATCCATATAAATTTGTTCAAATGGAACGTCAAAGTTATAAACTCTTGTATTTGACCTTTTTCTTTGAAATAGAGGCACTGGCATTGTTTGTCCCACCTATATCCCATATGAGTGAGTGTAGCTTTGTTGAATTTGTGGGCAGCAGTGGGAGATAGAAGAGGCACGGGAGGTATGGTAACACTCCAAAATTTTATAATCCTCATTATTTATGCAGAATACCCAAGGGTAGTGTTTCTATTATGGTCATGTATTTGAAACATACGTTTGACAAAGTAATTTGGCTAGTTCAAGTGAATCTTATTTTGAAGGAGGTACAAGAGATGGATATCAGGCCAATCTAATCGATAATGGCCACCTGACCTTGGCTGCAAGATGTGAGAAACTATCCAATGAAGCATTCTTGGAATGCTTTGAATCATGTCAGAAGTAACTTGTTCGTCCGGACCAAGAGGCATTTCAAACTTCAAAATTGAGGCAAGATACTCCTGTTTCTTATATGCAGGATCAAAATTTGCGTTGTGCCAGCTTTGCAACACAGAAGTACCAAAAGAGAATTGAAAAACAGTATCCCAATCATCAACTTCAAGCACATGTGTTTTATTTCCAATACAACCTTTTGATATGTCCCTCAATACGTTGTCAATTGGGTGGTCTTTTGAGGATTTCCAGGCTGGTGGAAGACTTTCCACCTATGTTGTCCCTTCTTCCTCATCTTTGACATGACTATTATCTTCCTCCTCCTCTTTTCAACTGATTTAGATTGATCAATTTCCAAAACAGCTTCCTTGAGTATGTCTTCTGAAGATACACCTACGCCATCAAAATAAATACCTTTTCCGACATTTTCGGATAAGACTCATCAAAAGAAACATGGACTGACTCTTCAAAAGTAAGAAAACGTTTATTATACACTCTATATGGTTTGCTTGATTGTGAGTATCCAAGAAAGATACCTTCATCCGTTTTTGCATCAAACTTCCCAAGATTTTCTTTACCATTATTCAAAACAAAACACTTACAACCGAATACGTGAAGATGTGACAAGTTTGGCTTTTGTCCTTTCAAAAGCTCATAAGGGGTTTTATCCAAGATAGGGAGGATTAATATCCTGTTTAGAACATAACAAGCTGTGCTAATCACATCAGCCCAAAAATATTTTGGTAATCCACCTTCATTGAGCATTGTTCTAGGCAACTCCTCTAAAACGCGATTTTTGCGCTCCACGACCTTATTTTGCTGTGGAGTTTGAGGGGCTGAAAATTCATGCTCAATGCCATGCTTATCACAGTACTTATCAAAGAGATGGTTTTGAAATTCACCTCCATGATCGCTTCGAATTGTAATTATTTTTGAATCCATTCTATTTTGGGACAGTTTTGCAAAACTATTAAAAGCAGAAAAGGTTTCATCTTTGCTATGAAGGAATATGGTCCAAGTGAATCTAGAATAGTCGTCAACGATTACAAAACCATAGTAGTTTCCACCTAGACTCTTTGTTCTTGAAGGTCCAAAGAGGTCCATATGGAGAAGCTCAAGGGGTCGTGAAGTAGAGATTACATTTTTGGATTTGAATGACACCCTAGTTTGCTTTCCCATTTGACATGCGTCGCATAGGTGATCTTTTGAAAACTTTATGTTTGGAAGACCGACTACTAAATCCTTAGATACAACCTTATTTAGCAAATCAAAGTTAACATGTGTTAAACGTCTATTCCAAAGCCAAGAATCATCATTCAAGGTGATGAGACATTTATTACTTGTTAATGATACATCAAATAGATCAAGCATATAGATATTTTTTACTCTAATTACCTTGAACATAATATTCTGTTCAGTATGTTCAATAATGCAACAAGTTTTTGTGAAGGTGACTTTATAGCCCTTGTCGCATAATTGACTAATACTTAACAAATTATGTTTAAGGCCCTCTACAAGATGGATATCAGAAATAGTAGTGGTAGAGGGATTACCTACACTACCTTTGTCGGGTATAGCTCCTTTGTTATTTTCTCCGTAAGTAACATATCCTTTCTTCTTTTCTTTGAAGTCAATGAAGAGCAATATGTCACCTGTCATGTGCCTTGAACATCCACTGTCTAGAAACCATCGTCTATCTACGGATGCAAGACACTCAATCTGCAATATCAAAAGAGAGAGGTAGGTACCCAATTTTCATTGTGTCCATGTGGGTATATGTGGTAACATGATTTCCTTTAGGTCTCCATTGATAAATTCCTTTAGGAACAAGAAATCTCCTAAACTTTCATTTCTCAATGGTGTGACCTTTGTGACAATAATAATGACATAAACTATGATGATGAACTTGTTTACTTTTGCTCATTGAGTCCTTTGGAATATTTTCTTCAAAAGAATATTTAGCATATGGTGGATTCAATGGTTTCTTAAAAATCTTAGGATCAACAACATAAGTAATCTTGGGCTGTAGAGCTTTTCCCAATTTGGCATTAAGAGTTTAACCTCTTGTTGCCAAATATGACAAACTCCAGAATATCTAGTTTCAATACATCCATTTACATCAATGTCTTTTGAACTTTCTACAATACTAGCTTTTAGACTTTTTAAATTTTGTTCAGCTTTATACACTTTACCCTCCAAATGAGAAAAGATTTGCTTGTTGGAGGATAAACATTTATAAGCATCTACAGCTTCGTTATGCAGTTTTTCAAAAGCTATTTTCAGTTCAGAGAAAGACAAAGTATCTTACTTTGTTCTCTTTGTTTCTTTTCTTGTGGCTAGACTGGTTGTTGATGTGAGCCATGAGACATATATTTGAGGTCTCATCACTATCACTTAAGTCTTCATCACTTAATGGCTCACTATCACTTTCCCACGCAATATAAGCTCTTCTTTGTTTGTTGAACTTCTTTGGTGGTGCATTTTCTTTGTCCCTTTTGTTCATAGGACATTCAATTTTGTAGTGTCCATATTTACCATAATTGAAGCAGGATCCTTTCGCTTTATATTTCTTATTTTCCTCCTGCTTTGATTCCATGGATTGTCATCTAAACATTGTGAGATTTTTGTCGGAGTGCTTGATTCTATTCTTTCGAATGAATATATTATATCTCCGAACAAATAGTTCCATTTCCTCATCATCTGAATCTTCATCACTACTTGAGTCATTATCATCTTGCTCTACTTGTGAGGACTTAGAGCTAGAAGCCTTAAGAGCTATTGGCTTCTTCTCACTCTCCTTGTCTCTATTCTTATCCTTCTTACTCTTGTTCTCATATTTTTAAGACTTTGCAACTGTTGCTGATGTTCTTCCAGCTTCCTAAACAGAGTTGTGATGGTAAGCGTAGTGAGATTGTTGGCTTCCTTGATAGTTGTAACTTTAAGTTATCATTCCCTACTAAGATATCTTAGAATTTTATTAGTGGCAGTTTCATTAAAATAGGTTTTCCAAGTGCATTTAAATGACCAGTGAGATGAATGAATCTCTTTTGCATGTCAGAGATGGATTCTCCCTGTTTCATGCGAAAGAGCTTAAACTCTTGGTTAAGTGTGTTAATTAGGGAGTGTTTAACTTAAGTAGTACCCTCATGGTAAACTACCAAAGTAACCCACATTTCTTTAGTTGTCGTGCAATGAGATACCCGATAATATTCATCAACACCAAGTGTTGAAATTATCATATTTCGGCCTCTGCAATCGCATGACCAATTTTTCTCATCTTTTTCATCCCAATCAGCCTCTAGTTTAGGGACAACAACACATGCATCATTCGTCATGGTAATTTGAAAAGGTCCATTTTGAATGGCAGCCCATACATTCCTATCAATGGAATTTATGTGAACTCGCATGCAGTCTATCCAATAGCCATAGTTTTCACCTTTGAAAACAGGAGCTTTATTGGACGCCCCCTTTGGTCCAGAAGCCATATCGTTAGAAGTAGCCACAAATCACTAGTGAACCAGAGCTCTGATACCACTTGTTAGACGGTGTGGCAAGTGATCGAGAGGAGGGTGAATAGATCACCTCTTTTGTTATCATGGATTTAAAATTATTTGTCAGAGGTAATGCTAAAACTGCAGAAAGCGATACACTATTCTCAATTGATTTCCGTCTATTTCAAACCGGCTACAAGAAAACTGGACATGCGATAGTTTGTTGGATTTTAATTGATATGCATAAGATGAATTCGCACAGAATTTATATTGAATTAATGCACTTATCACTATAACACTATTTTCAATGAATAAAGTCAAGCTAGCACTTTTGTCAAACAGTTGGAGTATGCTAGTTCGATGATCAATGGCAATGGAGTTTTGATAAAGAGTTTCTTCCAGCCTTGTATCAATGAACGTGGCAAGTTGCACACCAATTGAATCACAAATGTGTTGTAAAAGTAAAGAGAGAAAGAGAAAGAATACGATACGCAGAGCAATTTGGTAAGGAAGTTCCCCACTATCGTCCTCGCGTGTGGGTTCGTATCCCTCTAAGATTCCAAATTAGAATTGAGAACTTTCTTTATCAATATGCTAAAAATTGTTTACAAGGTTGCGATACAAATATAGAAAGACAAATCCCACAAATCTTCTTCTTCTTGTATGAACCTTGTCTTGATTTGAGCTGATCAAGAACACACTTGCAAGATTCACAAACAATTCACCACTTCCACGACCTGTTTGCGAAATCACCCCGATCTCTAAACCCTACGCTATGGCTAAATCTATTATGTGCAATCGTGACTAACAAACCCATAAGAACACCTCCATTCTTGCTGGACAAACCTTCTGGTTTTTCCTCGAAACCCCCTTCCGAATCTTCAACGCAGCTAGATCACCGATCGTACCACTGAACGTTATCTGTTCGATCCCTTGATCCAAAAAACAATGGTGATTATGTGTTAATGTTCTTAAACCAAGCAGGTTGAGAATATGATGAAGATGAAGTCTCTTTCAGGTTTCTAATTGCTCAGAAAACGGATGCACACCAATTGTATTTGTGACACCTGTTAAACTAAACTTCCAAACTTTTCATTTATATGGAAATAGAACCATGTTAGAAGAAAAACAGACTGATGTGTCGATATGAAATACGTATGCGTCGACACAAGTCAATGAATGTATTGATACAAGTGATTTTGTATTTATGCATACTATACTAAAAATTGTTTCCAGAGAGTTCAGTTAAATATGAGTTGATACAAAAGTTTATGTATCAATGCATATAAAGTATGAGTTGACACAAAGGATTATATATAAATACATACTGTTATTAAGATGATTCCAGAAAACTAAATAAAGCATGAGTCGATGCATGGCACAGATGATTCGACGCATGTAAGATATGTATTGATACAAGCACTTATGTATTGATGCAAGATCTAAAACATGCAAGTATCCAGAATCTCAATTCTTGTATGAGCCGATACAAAACACATATGCATCGATGCATACTTTATGAAATTTATTTTCAAAAATGAAAGACTTGATTTGAATCGATACAAAGGATTTTGTATTGATGCAAACAACAAACAGAGGAGAATCCCAATTTTTGATGTTTATATGTATGGATTCATAACGCTATGTGTCAATGCAAATCTTAAATTGTTTATCCATCAAAATGATATGTATCGATACAAAATACATCTGAGTCGACTCATACTGAAGGAAAATTGGTTTTATGAAATCAATCAGTTATATGTATCAATGCATCCTTTTTTATATCGACACAAGAGGTTTGTACATGACTAGAATTATACTTTGACCACTTTTATGCATGTTATCTTGTCAGGACAAGCACACATATATTTAGGACCAATTTTAGACAATCAAACACATATATTTGCTATCATACAAAACTATCAAACATTATTGCACACATTATATAAAGGGTTTCTCACATCTTCCCCATTTGAATTTACCAGGGCCTATACCGACAGTCAATTCGTGGGTAAAGGCTTTACCCACGACCTTCATCCGTAGCTAAGTCCTTGCAATTTTCAAATAATCACAAGTATACAATATAAATTTCAGAGGAGCACATGGTTCTATTGGAATCGACCCCCTGAACACGAATATAGCCTTAGTTTCGTCCAATTTTGCCTATTTTGAGGAACCCTAATTTGAGGTTCAGAAACCCTAACAATGGCATAAGTTTGTACCTGCATCTAAAATCAAATTAACCAAATTAGAAATCTTGCAAACATCATCACGATATAGAATATACAATCAAATTATGTTTTTGAAGCGTGAATAAATGAAATCAAAATCGAATTAGAGGTAAGCAAACTGTGATTGTGTTCTTGGTGTTTTGGGTGTCTCGATCGATGGTGATGGCCTGTTTAGCTTCAGAAAACACCAAGGAATTGATTGGCAACCTTACTTTGGCTTGAATCGATGCAAATCCTTGGCTGCTACTTCCTTGTGTCACACGATTTTTTCAAGTTAGGTTAGGGTTCTTGGCTTTCAAAAATTCGTCCCTTAGGGTTTAGAAACCTTGGGAATATATAGATGATGAAATTAGGTTAAGAATTGAGAGGAAAATATATTGCAATCAATGTGAAAATATTTGATTCTTAAATCTTTTCAATTTGCACAATCTCACTCCAATCATATATTTTCAAAATTTTCATCTATTGATGAGTATCTTGGACCTCAAGAATGTCAAATATTCAGCCTTGCATCAATTCATTTGATTTTGGTATTTTATTTTAATTAAAATTGGATTTAAATGAATAAAATCCAAAATAAATGAAAATAAAATAAAGGAGGCATGCCATTGGTCTTATAGGTCATGGATAATCTCAAGAATAAGTTTGGATCACAAAAACTTAGGCCCATTTGGAAAAAATTGATTTTGCTAAGTATTTCTCTTCATGCACCTCTCCAAAAATGTCAAACTTGCACAACGTGTATCTTGCTCATCTTTCAACTTTTTTGAGTATTCTTGGACTTTTTAGAAAGATAAAGATGTCCTATAATCACTCCTTTTGGTTTCGTCTTTATTTAAGTTTCCATGTTCATGTACACTTCTTTGCAAAAAGATGACTTTTTGTTGACTTTTAGAAGGACCTATAATGTCTTGATTCATAACTCTAAAATGAAGCATTTTTGGCCAAAACATGTGAGTCATGAAGTTGTAGAGAACTGAATTCTCTTTAAAATGAGCTTTGGTGGAAAAATTTCTGATAAAGTATGTGAAAGTTATGCTTGGTCAAATTTCTGTTGACTTTTTGTCAAGAAACCCTAATTTGGAAACTTTGACTTTTGATCAAATCTTGAGTTTTCTTGATGGATCATGGTCAACCTTTGATCAAATGATGAATGTGACTTCAAAATATTGATGTTGACCAAAAATTATCAAGTTTGACTATATGTTGACTATAGTTGTCTTTTTGTCTAATACAACTGATTTTCAACCATCTGAGCAATTGATTGAGCAAACTTGAGTTGTGAGGCTTGAAACTTGACATGGTGATACCTTGAGACATATGAGGAGGTATGATGACCACTTGAGGCATTAGAGCTTGATTTTGTCTTGAGATTAGGAAAACCCTAGTTGTGGGTTGATTGATTAGGAGAGGGTTTGTCTGGTCAATCCTTGAGGAATTCTTGAGTATGGAGATGTATCTTGACCTTAAACGTAGGAGGATAAATTTTGGGGTATAACAGTAGTAGCCTCTGACTCCATGCTCGTGACGTTGAACCTATGGACCCCCATGTTTTCGATCTTTGTGTGTGCTTGTTGCATCATACATTCATGCACCCATACATATTTTTTCAAACAGTTGTTCAAGGAACTTAAAATTGACCTTTGCAAATATCTCAGGTATACATTGACCATGGATTATGGACAGAGGAGAACTCAGAAATACAGTTTCAAGGAACCCTAGATTTAGGGACTAGTGCGCTTTATTGATGAGGTTGAGAGTCTAGAGGATTTCCGGAAGAAGTATGTGACTATTTTACCTTTGATGAAGACAAAGATGAAGGATGGTTTGCTTTTCACCTTGGTTCAGTTCTATGTTCTGTTATACCATTGCTTCACTTTTCCTGACTATCAGTTAGTTCCTACCTTGGAGGAGTATTCTTATCTGTTTGGTCAACCTATTACTAGTGTTGTTCCTTTTACTGATTTTGGAGGAAGAGCCTAAGTATCATGAGATTGCTACTATTACCCATTTGAAGAGGTCTGAGATTGAAGACAATATGACTACCAAGGGGTGTATCAGAGGATTATCGGCTGCTTTCCTTTTGAATAAGGCTCATTATTTTGCTGATATGAAGAGTATGGAGGATTTTGAAGCCATATTTGCCTTGCTTGCCTATGGTTTGTTCTTGTTTCCCAACATTGACAACTTTTTGATGTTAATGCTATCAGAATCTTCATGATTGGGAATCCAGTTCCCACACTTCTTGTGAGACTTATTATTCTATTCACCTTCGAAACTTCCGTCGAGAAGGAGAGGTTATCTATAGTACGTCATTGCTATACCATTGGTTTACTTCTCATTTACCTACAACTGATGCTTTTTGGGATCCTAGGAGGGGATCTCGTTGGGCGTTGAAGATCATGAATCTCACTCATTCTGATATTATATGTTATCGTCAGGTTGATTATGATGTAGAGATTATCGACAGTTGTGGTAGCTTTCCCAATGTGCCTCTTATTGGCACAAAGGGATGTATTATCTACAATCTTGTTCTCGCACGTCGTCAGTTTGGCTATCCGATGAGGGATAAACTAAAGAGTATTCATGTGTGTGGCTTCTTTCTTAAGGAGGGTGAAGACCACAATGCAGCTAGAAAGGATATAGAGAAATCTTGACGTCATATTCATAGGAAAGGAAAAGAGAATCTATGGAAGATATGAGTTGTTTCTTTGGAGGCTTATCTTTTATGGGTTCAAGCAAGTGCTTTTGAGTTGAAGATGTCGTATTCTCGTTAGGAGCCTCTTGCTTATTTGTTCTTAGCTATTACTCAGGGTTCATATGACATAGAGGATCTTCAGTTTTCTTTGGTTCGGATGCAACAAGAGAAGGAAGCTTGGAAAAACAAGTATCATACCTTGAAGATCTTTCATGCAGTAGAGTTGAAGGAAAAGGATAATTTGATTGAGATTCTTGAGAGTCGTGTTGTAGAGATGATGGAGAAGCAGGAGGATTTGCTTTCTTCCAGTGTTAACCCAACTCTTACTGCTCCTATTCATTCTCATACTTCTCCCGAGTCTGGTGCTTGGAAAGGTTATGTTGACAGGTACGTGTTGGAGAACGAGCAATTGAAGGAAGATATTAGGAAGCTTAAGAGGAAGAGGTCATCTGATGAAGGGTCTTCTGCTAATTTAGTTCATTAGTATTTTTAGTTTCTATATTATGCACTCTATTGTAATTGGGATCATTGAAACTTGTATTAAAGAGTTGTAATCCTCAAAATATTCTATTAATGATATGAGTTTATTTCAGTATTTCAAATGTGTTATACTTTGATATTTGTAAATCAAATTGTCTTTATTAAGCTCCTTGAACAAAAAGAAATAATAATAATGATAAAAATAAATCATAGGCATTGCAATTCATGCATCATGACACACATATTCTTGCATTTTCATATTCTCCCAAGTGTCTTATCCGTTTCTCTACTTCGTTCAGTCTCTGAGTTTTTGCATCGGTATAACACTTGAGCCAAGTCCAAGAGAAGATGGAAAATATAGAGCAAGAGAATCGCGAGCTGCGCGAAGAGGTTATCTCTCTCAGGACCGGTATGGCCAATTTGACTTCTATGGTGAAACAATTGGTGGCTGCTCAGAATTAGCCACTACCTCCTCCGCCTTCTCCTCGTATCATTCCACCTCAATCGACAACTATTAACTTTGAAGTTCAAGATGTTAATGTCTCTGCTATGCCAATGGTCTCTGCCATCCAACACAGTATGCCTCCTAGTTATCCATGGGGAATGCCAGAGAATTTCATGCCTGAAGGTTATAACCCTACTGCTCAAGTAACCTCCTTGGGGCATGCTACTCCTGTTTTTAACCATGAATTTGATAATCCACTCCCTCCTCCGAGTGAAAGCTTAGACTTCTATGATCGAATGTATGGTTTCCAGGAACAGTTTGACAAAATGCAGAAAGAGCTTAAAGCCCTCAAGGGAAAAGATATTTTCGGTGATAATGTCAATGATCTATGCTTAGTTCCCAATGTGAAAGTACCTGCTAAATTCAAAGTTACAGAGTTTGAGAAGTACAAGGGCAATTCTTGTCCTCGTGACCATTTGATGATGTATTTGAGAAGGATGTCCACTCACACTGAAGACCAACGTCTTCTCATTCACTTCTTTTCAGATAGTTTGATCGGTGCAGCTTTGAGATGGTACATGAATCTAGACAGTAGTGACATCCATACATTCAATGACTTGGGTGAAGCTTTTGTGAAGCATTACAATTATAATATGTACATGGCTCCCGACCATGACCAGGTAAGGGTAATGGTTCAGAAAGATAACGAATCCTTCAAAGAGTATGCTCAGCGATGGTGTGAGCTTGCTGCACAGGTTATACCTCCACTAAGTGAGCAAGAGATGGCCAAAGTTTTCCTGGAGACCTTAGGTCTCTTCTATTACAGGAAGATGGTGGTCAGTGCACCTAATGATTTTGCTGAAATAGTGAGCATGGGAGTCCGTCTAGAAGAGGTTGTCCGAGAGGGACGATTGTCGAAAGAAGAAGGATTGAGTGGGGCTAAGAAGCCATATTTTGGATTCTCCAAAAAGAAAGAAGAAGTTAATGATGTTGTCCAGGAAAGGAGAACCAGACCTCCTAACAGGCTTCCTCAGAACCAACAAGTTGTTGTTATTACCCCTGTTGTTGCTACAACTCTAACTACCATCCCTTATAACAAAGCATCTCAGTAAGGGAAAGGCCCAAAGACAGAACCATTTGATCTGATTCTGATGACTTATACAGAGTTGTATCCAGCATTGATTTAGAGGCACTTGGTGCAGCCAAGGGAATCTCTAGCTGTTCCAAATCCTTTGTCATGGTATTACAAGGCTGATCAGAGTTGTGCATACCACCAAGGAGCTCCAGGGCACAATATTAAGAATTGATATCCATTGAAGTTAGAAGTGCAAAAGATGGTCAGATCAGGTCTTTTGTCTTTCAAAGACATGGGTCCTAATTTTCAAGGGAATCCATTTCCCAAACATGGAAATGTTGTGAATATGATTGACAGAGAAATCAGGGTTTATGATGTGAATTCAATCATTGGAGATCTTGTGAAGATGCATGCTACTCTATGTAAAGTTGGTTATTGTACTCATGATCATGCTACTTGTAATGTGTGCAGCGAGGATACTCGTGGTTGTGATAAGATAAAGAGTAATTTTCAAGATATGATGGACAAGAACCTTATTCAGGTTATCAGGTTAAAAGATGAGCTTGAAGTTGAAGTGGATGTTGTTTATGGTCCTCCTAGAGAAGTTCAAATCTGTAACGGGAATAAGACTAATGCTAATTTGGTGAATTTGCACGTCGAGTTCAATTTCATTGAAGGGAAAGAGGTGCACCAATATAGTGAATGCTCAGTATGTAGCACAGATCATCGTGGTTGTGATGTTGTGAAAAGAGATATTCAGCGTCTGTTAGACGAGGGCATTATTCAAATTGTAGTAAGCAGAGTTGGTTTCAACAATAGCATCAATATGATTGAAGGATCGATTGATGAGTCTGATGATGAATACGTTTCTGATGATGAGTATTTCTCTGCTGATGAGTTTGGTGAAGAAGCAGATGTAAATGTCATTATGCCATATTTTGACATTCTCACTCCTGTGGAAGTGACCTGTTACAGTAAGCCTCTAGTTACTTCTTTGGTTATTAGCTTACCTAGACCTGTCCATATAGTTCCAACAAGGTTGTGCCATACAAGTACAATTACACCATTCTAAAAGGAGATGTTGAGGTTCCAATTCAACCGTTACCTCAGGTAGGAAATATTGTCGAAGCTAGTCAAATAATTAGAAGTGGCGTGTGTTTGATCCTGTGTTTCCGAAGATGACTGATGATGGTAAGAAGATTATGGAAACTAGTGCTGAACCCAAGAAGGTTGAAGGGCATACTAGTGGGGTAGCCCAAGAGAAATAAATGCATGATTTCTTGAAGATTATCAAGATGAGCGACTACAAGATCGTTGAGCAATTGCTGCAGACACCGTCAAAGATTTCAATCCTAGGTTTGTTCATGAATTCTTCAGCTCACAGATAGTCTCTGATGAAGGTTTTGGATAAGGTGTTTATTGATTATGACGTGCCTTTGGAAAATTTTAGTAGTGTGGTTGGAAATATCACAGCTTGCAATTATCTGAGTTTCAGTGATGAAGAGTTGCCCGCTGAGGGGAGGAATCACAATATGGCTTTGCACATTTCCATGAATTGCAAGAATGATGCATTGTCAAACGTGCTTATTGATAATGGCTCCACGCTGAATGTTATTCCCAAAAGTACCCTTTCAAAGCTTAAATATCAAGGTCTCCCGATGCGTCCTAGTGGTATCATTGCGTAGGCGTTTGATGGTTCTCGTAAATTTATTATTGGGGAAGTGGATTTACCTATTCACATTGGCCCACATCTATTTCAAATTACCTTCTAGGTGATGGATATATTTCTTGCTTATAGCTGTTTGATTGGACAACCTTGGATTCATGAGGCTGGTGCTATGACATCGACCCTCCATCAGAAATTGAAGTTTGTCCGTGAAGGTGCAGTGATTATTGTGGAAGGAGAACAAGCTATGTTGGTTTCTCATTTATCCTCCTTTTCCATAGTAGAAGTTGATGAAGCCGTTGTTGGAACGCAGTTCCAAGATTTGTCTATTGATAGTGTCCAAAGGAGTGAAGATTTTATTGCTTCGTTGAAGGATGCTTGTAATGTGGTTCAGAAAGGTTCTAGCAACGTTTAGGGACATGTTATTGAGCCAAAGGTGAATAAGAGCGGTTTTGGTTTAGGCTTTTCCATGAATATCAGAAGAGAAGTGCTGAAGTCAGGACCTATTGCTGCCAAATATCCAAATGCTTTCCGAAGTTCCGGTTATCTTGAACCTAATGTTCCAGGAGTCAATGCCATTGTTGAAGAGGGACCAGAGCAGGAAATTCCCAACTTTGTGACACATGGAACCAGAGTTTGTAATTGGACTGCTATTGACATCCCCACTTGCATTCACGTGTTTAAGTAATTCACTTTTGGTTGTTTAAATTTTCAAATAATGATCCTTTGACTCTGCCCAAGGTGAAAGTGAGGTTGTATGGGCAAAATCTGTTTGTTTTGAAATTTAAGATCATTAATAAAAGTTTGTTTTTCATTCCAAATTGTGTCTTTTATTTTCTGCTTTTTCTTGAAAAATGGTAATAAAATAAACCCTTTCACGGAAAATAATAATAGTTGAATTGAATCTGCATAATCACTTGTCACGTGTGTAAATTTCTAAAATCAATCATAATCACATGTGCATATTAATTAATAAAATCGTTGAAAAGAATGACTATGCGCCCTCTTCCAACTTTGAACATCCTGTATATCTAGCCGAAGAAGATGAATTTGATGAGATCCATAAAGAGGTTTCTTGGTTGCTTGAGCGCGAGGAAAACATCGTTCATCCGTACAAAGAGCCGTTAGAAGTCATTAACTTGGGTTCTAAGGAAGATGTGAAAGAATTCAAGATAGGTGCATTGCTACATACTGAGGTGAAGATACGTTTGATTGAAATGCTAAAAGAATATATGGATATCTTTGCTTGGTTGTATCAAGATATGCCAAGGTTAGATACAGATATTATGGAGCATGATTTACTGTTAAAGCCTGAGTGCCCGCCAATCAAGCAGAAGTTAAGAAGAACTCATCCTGATATGGCGATAAAGATTAAGGAGGAAGCTTTGAAGCAGATTGATGCAGGTTTCCTTGTGACATCAGTTTATCCTCAGTGGATTGCCAATATTATGCTAGTACCAAAGAAAGATGGAAAAGTCTGCATGTGTGTTGATTACTGAGATTTGAACAAGGCTAGTCTGAAAGATGATTTTTCATTGTCACACATTGATATGTTGGTGGATAGTACTGCAAAATGCAAAGTTTTCTCATTCATGGATGGATTTTCTGGATACAATCAAATTAAGATGGCTCTTGAGGACATGGAAAAAACAACGATTGCCACACCATGGGGAACATTCTGTTAGAGAGTGATGTCCTTCGGGTTGAAGAACGTTGGTGCAATGTACTAGAGGGCCATGAAGACCCTATTCCATGATTTTATGCATAAAGAAATTGAAGTATATGTTGATTATATGATTGCAAAGTCCTAAACTAAGGAAGATCATTTGGAAGACTTATTGAAGTTGTTTCAGCGTTTGAGGAAGTATCGCCTCCGTTTGAATCCTAATAAATGTAAATTCATTGTTTTGTCTGGAAAAATGTTGGGTTTCATTATCAGCCAAAAAGGAATTGAAGTTGATCCTAATAAAGTTAGGGAAATTTAAGAGATGCATGCACCAAGAACTGAAAAGCAAGTCAGAGGTTTCCTTGGACGTTTGAATTACATTTCCATATTTAATTCCCATATGACCGCAACATGTGAACCAATCTTTAAGTTGTTGATGAAAGGTCAAGGCTGCATATGGACAGATGATTTTCAAAGGGCATTTGAAAGTATTAAAGAGTATTTGCTTGAGCCTCATATCCTACTCCCTCCCGTTGAAGAAAGACCACTGGTTCTTTATCTCAATGTGTTGGAAAGCTCCATGGGTTGTATTTTGGGACAGCAAGATAAAACAGGAAGGAAAGAATATGCCATTTATTACTTGAGCAAGAAGTTCACTGACTGTGAGTCACGGTATTCTATGTTGGAAAATACTTGTTATGCTTTAGCCTGCACTACGAAGCGTCTGGGAAAATATATGTTGAATCATACTACTTGGTTGTTCTCTTGAATGGATCTGATCAAGTACATCTTTGAAAAGCCTGTTCTTATGGGAAAAATTGCTTGTTGGAAGATGTTATCTGAATATGATATTGAATATCGGACCCAAAAAGCTATTAAAATCAGTGTGCTGGCAGAATACCTAGCTCATCATCCAGTTGAGGATAATTAATCTATTGGGTTTTATTTTCCTGATGAGGATGTAATATATTTGAAAATGAAAGATTGTGATGAACCTTTGTCTGAAGAAGGTCCAAATCCCGATTCCCGATGGGGAATGGTGTTTGATGGAGATGTGAATGCTTGTGGAAAAGGAATTAGTGTTGTGATCATCACTACTCAAGGAGCTCACATTCCTTTCACAACGAGGTTAATGTTTGATTGTACGAATAATATGGCGAAATATGAAGCTTGTATCACGACTCTTGAAGAAGCCATTGATCTTAGAATAAAAATTATTGATGTATATGGTGATTCAAGTTTAGTAATAAATCAGATTAAAGGAGATTGGGAGACTCGTCACCCTGGCTTAATCCCTTACAAAGATTATGCGAGGAGACTGTTGACCTTCTTCGATAAAGTGGAGCTTCACCACATCCCTCGAGATGAAAATCAGATGGAAGATGCTTTGGAAACTTTGGCTTCCATGTACAAAGTGAATTAGTGGAATGATATACCTCAGTCACCATTGAGATCCATGAGAGGCCAACTTATATATTCGCCACGGAAAAGGATGATAAATCCTGGTATCATGATATTAAACACTTCCTGATGACTCAAGAGTATCTGGTTGATGCGACAAGCAAAGATAGAAAGACATTGAGGAGGTTAGTTGGTAGTTTCTTTCTCAATGAAGGTGTGTTATACAAACGAAATCATGCCATGGTCTTGCTCAGATGCGTGGATAGACACGAAGCAGACATATTGATGCATGAGATTCATGAGGGCTCTTTTTGTACCCATGCCAATGGACACTCTATGGCTAAGAAGATGCTAAGGGCAATATATTATTAGAGGACAATGGAATCCGATTGTTACAAATTTGCGAAGAAGTGCCATAAGTGTCATATTTATGCTGATAAGATTCATGTGCCTCTTACACTTCTCAATGTTATTTCTTCCCCATGGCCTTTCTCTATGTGGGGTATTGACATGATTGGGATGATTGAACCCAGGGCTTCTAATGGACATCGTTTCATCTTGGTAGAAATTGATTACTTCACCAAATGGGTTGAAGCGGCTTCTTATGCCAATGTTACCAAGCAAGTGGTGGTCCGATTTATCAAGAACAATCTCATTTGTAGATATGGTGTGCCAAGCAGGATCATCACTAACAATGGCTCGAATTTGAATAATAAAATGATGGCGAAACTTTGTAAAGAATTCAAGATTTTTCATCACAGCTCTTCTCCTTACAAACCCAAGATGAATGGGGCGATTAAAGCTATGAACAAGAATATCAAGAAGATCATCCAGAAGATGGTCATCACCTGTAAAGACTGGCATAAAATGCTGCCATTTCCTTTACATGGATATCGCACTTCGGTACGCACTTCAACAGGGGCGACTCCTTTCTCTTTGGTTTATGGGATGGAAGCAGTACTCTCCATTGAATTTGAGATTCCATCTTTGCGTGTGATAATGGAAGCTGAATTATCTAATGCTGAATGAGTTCAGAATCGGTTTGACCAGTTGAATTTGATTGAAGAGAAAAGAATGATTGCTTCATGTCATGGTCAGTTATACTAGAAAATAATGAAGAAAGCTTTTGATAAAAAGGTCAAACCTCGTGTATTCATAGAAGGCGACCTCGTGCTCAGAAAGATGATTTGTTTAAACTTTGATTCCAGAGGCAAGTGGACTCCCAATTATGAAGGTCCAAATGTTGTCAAGAAAGCCTTCTCTGGCGGTGGATTGATTCTTGAAACTATGGATGGCGAGGAGTTCCCACGTCCTCTGAATGCTAATGTAGTCAAGAAATACTTCACCTAAATAAATAAAAGAACAGCTCGCTAAGTTGAAAACCTGAAAGGGCGACATAGGAAAAAAGAGAGTGTCTCGGTAGACTGAAAACCCGAAAGGGCAGTCTAGGCAAAAATTAGAGACATAAACGGAATAAATCTCCCATTAGGCTGAAAACCCGCAAGGGCAGTCTAGGCAAATTTAGGGACTTATGTGGCATGGATTATCTTCATACCTCAACTGAAGACTACAATACCGGAGTTCAAAGTTGTTAGGGAGAATAGTGTTCATTGTTCTTCGATGTACCTTTTCCATGTATTTACCATTTTTCAAAAATTTGTAATCATCTATGGAATCATGTTATTGGCAGACTACCATTCTATCAATAAAATTTGAGCCCTTATCCAATTCCTTTGCGATCTTATTTTATTCAGTTTATAAAAATATTTTTTTATTATTGAAAATGCATTCCAAAACAAACAGATTTGTTAGAACATACTTGCAGAAAATTTTATTATTTAAGTGTGCTTACTTCGGATGTGAAGCAAAGGTATAAGATGTCATTGTCCTAATAGCAAACAAGTTTGATATTGTTGAAGTTGGTTCTATCAGGACTTCTATAACATTTTTTTCATTCAAATATGAGATATAAGTGCAAAGAGGATTTTTCCCCATAGAATGTTCCATTTCCCCCTGAAGAGTTGATAAGAGTAGCGCTCTAATGAGACATGGTGACACCCCGCGGGATGCTTCCGTCAGAAAGAACATGGGAATGTTTACAATATGCCTACAGTTTCTTTTGAAATTTGATGCGATGAAGAGCTACCCTCCGGTTGATGGTTTGTGAAGACTCCATTTTGGCCGAGTGTTCATATGTATCTCATGTAAATTCATTCATTCATACATAGCTAAACTTTCATTCATTTCTCATTTGCATATGTTGATAGTTATAGTATGTTTTATCTTTCCAATAGAATGTCAGCTTTAAGCAGAAAAAGTTCATCTTTTAGGTTTTTCCACTGAATTACCCCTCGTGGAAGAATAGAGTCTCGACCCTCGTTGCAAACCTCTATGATTGTTCAAGTCACCCTTCCCCAGATTGATTATGTTTTGGATTCTTGTCTCCAAGCAGTATTGATACCTTGATCTTCCTAGATTCTGAGTTCTAATTGGAAATCACAGTTATGTCAGGAAGATCTCATCTCTCCATCAAAGGTGAATCCAAGATAATTCACTTGCATCCTCCGATAATATTGTTACAATATTTTCCTAACACCAGGTGTTAGTCTCTTCCAGCAAGAGGCCGACTTCCTCAGCAAATCTATTAATTCTACTTTGACTCCTTGTTTGTAATCCTACGAGGAATCTCTCGTTGAGGATTAACCATATATCTCCAGCAGATTGAAGACTGGTTGACGATTATCTTCGATGGGTGATTTACAAGCTTATTGTTGAAAGTTCCTTTGGGTGATTTACAAGCTCATTGTTGAACATTTCTTTTGTGGTATTCCGGTGGGTGACTTATAATCTCATTATTGAATAACTGATTATCTCTGATGGGTGATTTACAAGCTCGTCGTTTGGAAGCTCCTTTGGGTGATTTACAAGCTCATTGTTGAATGTTTATTCTCGGTACCCCATTGAGTGATTTACAAGCTCATTGCGGATTAGCTGTTTATCTCCGATGGGTGATTTACAAACTCATCATTTTGGAAGTCTCGTTGGGTGATTTACAAGCTCAATGATAAATGTTCTCTGTGATATCTCATTGGGTGATTTACAAGCTCAATGATAAATGTCCTCTATGATATCTCTTTGGGTGATTTATAAGCTCATTGTTGACTGATTCCTATAGTTGTTTGTAACCAGATCTGATTTCTGATGAATGGTAGCCTTTTCGTTATGGAAGGTAGTTTATCGAAGATTTGTTATATCGTTGAATGGTAGCCTTCTTGTTATGGAAGGTAGTTTATCGAAGATTTGTTATACCGATGAATGGTAGCCTTGTCGTTATGGAAGGTAGTTTATCAAAGATATGTTTTTCAAGGAATGGTAGCCTTGTCATTATGGAATGCAGTTTATCGAAGATTGGTTATTCCAATGGATGGCAATCTCTTTAATATGGGAGATAGTTCGTCAATGATTTGTCGAGTACTTCAATGGGCGGAGTTTTAGCTCACTGATTGTTTGATTTTTTTGTTAAATTTTCCAGATGAGGTATCGTGGTTAGAGAAAAAGTTTCATCCTGTCCATGGTCAAGCGCCAAAACTCTTTGGAGAGTCAGTCTATTGTTGATGTTGTCTTCTTACAACCTTTGGGTTATAAATAATTTTTAGTGTTTATTCGGGGTTGATGGTTTACTATCTTTGGAAAGTCGGTGTCATTCCCTTGTTTTTGCTAACTCCTATGTAAGGAGATAGTTTGTTGGCTATAAAGATCATTGCTATTATTTCCTGTCTGTTTACTTGTCCTGTATTAAGTTGATAATATTATAAAAAGTTGGTTTCCCATTCCCTAGTGGATTCATATTTTTTATTTCTCCTATAAGATAGAGCTTCTTTCCCAAGTATTTTTTCTTCTTACATGAGTTGTCCTTCTTAGCATGTATTCATTATCTTTGCTTTCCCCAGTGGCATTTTGTTTCCCCTTTGAAGATCATCGTATTACATTACATAACCATTAAGCATTGCATAATATCTTAGGGCCAAAAAGAGGACTCATATTATATTTAAGTATCTTCTATCCCGCCGAGGCGAAGGTTCCCTTCTTATCTCTGGATAAAAGACACTTAAATAAGGGTTGTTGTTGTACCTCAATTTTTCCCTTAAGATTCACGCATACTTCATACCATTTCATGGCACAAAGATCACAATTTAAATCTACATCTGTCTCCTATCTTTGGCTTTGCCTTTAGGAGATAACCAAGTACCTTGTGTATGTGTTTATTTCTTGTGTGTGATGATTGATTTATGACTAACAATAATATGTGTATACTTCACTCTCTAAATGTTGTAGGAGAATGGTGCACAAGTTTCTTATTCAAGGAATTCATAGGTTCATGTGTTTATTTCCATGCCTTCTCTCCTCGATTCTCAAGATTTTGAAAATATTATTTCTCATTGAAGACTTCTCATATCATCTACCATGGCCTCCCATCTTGATTATATGATTCATGCTTGAAAGAGATCATCAAATCTAAAGAATTCTCCATTCTATGGGCATCTATCCTAAAATTAGGGTTTTGGACTTCTGAAGACCATATCTTGGAGTTTGTATGAAGTTCGTGTATGTTTTCAAAGTAATTTTATTCTTAAGAGGACTTATAATATGAATAAACTTTTATTCAAGGATTTTGATTGATGAAAAGATTGTTTTAGAGGTCTATGATTGCCCACTCTTTAAGTTGATGTTTTATCTATCTTGTATGACTTCAAATGATTATAACTTGGTCATCCCTTGTCTCCTTGAGCTCATTTTTATTTCACAATGAACCTAAGGATGTCTAATACAAATTAGTTCAATTGGTGAGAAGATAAAATGCTTGAAAATTTGCCTATGAAGTCAAAAGATTACAAGTCCTTGATGAATTTCTTAATTATTGATCAATCAACTTCAAAAGATCATATCTTGATCATCACTTATCACCTTGAGGTCATTATTTTTGCACAACAATATTTAATATATGAATTTTATCTCCATATAAGTTTTGAAGATTGAAATTTTTTGGAAGTTGCTTGAAGAAATCAAAAAATTATAGGTCACTTCACAAATTTTCATCAAATTCACAAGATCATAACTTTCTCAATTTTTGGAATTTTTGAGTGATTATTTTTGCCAAATTTTCCTTGAGGGGTCTACTTCATATCATCTTTGAAAATCAAGAGAAAATTTTGAGTGGAAGAGCAAGTTTGAAGAAGAAACATTATAGGTCATTTTTAGAAAGTGGCATGCTTGACCAAGGCCTGGCCAGGAAAATCAGTGATTTTTCAAGAATCCTAAAGGCTCAATCTCTTAGCTCAAGCATCCATTTAATTTGATTCTTTTTGCATTGTGTTCTACTCTTTGAATACTTCATTTGGCTCAAAGAAAATCAGAAAATGCACGAGGGAATTGAATTTGGACTTAGCTCAAATTTTGTGCAAAATTCTGGTTCGAGCTCACCATTAGTTTGTGCATTTGCGCGTGTAACTTGTTTTTAAGTCAAGCTAAGCCTTGTTTTTGTGACTAATTATGATTAATAACTTCCTAGGATTAATTAGCACATCCAAACACAAGGAATGATTGAGTTTTGATGCACATAAGGTCACACTTTCTTCATGAACACGGGTGTGCATGATTTCCACTCAAATGTCATCATTCACCCCTCATTTTGATTCCATTCACCTATCCTATAAATAAGGGACACACTCCACTCATTTCTTCAAGATTTGATAGCCAAAAAAACCCTGCCAAACTCTCTCTCGAATCCAATTTTATGCAATTTCGTTTTCACTCTTAAAGCCATTATAGTTTGAAATTAATCATTCATTCTTCTTCCTTGAACATCACTGAAGCTAACATAACAAGAATCATGCCTTAAAGCTTCTTAAATCGTTCTATCCAAGTCCAGTTTTAGAGCTCTAAATGTGAACTTCATTCAGGTAGGAATCTCCATCAAACCTCGTAAAGTAAAGCATCATTGCACTCTCCTCATCTCCTTGATCCTTGTGATCTTCACCATTTGTGTTTTCATCAAGTATTGACTGAGAATTTCATCAAAATCCTATTCGCTATTATTTGAGTTTTTTTCCAAATTTCTCTTCACTAAGTTTAAATAATTTTTTCGCGAGCATGTGGTTAAGATCGTCTTGAAGAGACGAATCCAAGGATACCACCCATTGCTATTGATTTTACAGTTTGAGGAATTCCAGTTTTGGAGTGGCTGGAGGTTATAGACGATGACATGTCTCGTCTCAACCAATGAGAGCACGCCATGTTATTTTATGAATTGGATCCTATGATAGCGCTTTATCATGTACGCGTCTCCGTAGCCCTTGGATCTGATTACTTTTATTAGTCAGTATTAATCCAACGCGTGACATTGTTTATGATTTTATTTTTTAAAATTTAATTTAATTTGTAATCTGGTGTGAAAACCAAAGAGGTCCATATCAAGCACAACTCTCCATGTCCATTGGATGTGATTACTAACGCGTTTTGACTATGATTAGATGGTCCAATTTTTTTTTGGTTTTTATTTTATTTTCTGATTTTATATTTTAAATGTTTTAAACTTCACAAAATCATATAAAATTCATTTCTGGTTTAAAAATTATGAAAAAATTCACAAAAATATTTTGAAATATTACCTTTCTGAATTTTATTTTTTCACAATTTTATTTTTAGATTTAATATTTTTTTATGATTTTTCTCTTTTATTTGATACTTTTTAATTGTTTTAAAATACTTTGACATTTTAAAATTCTGAAAAAATTATGGAAGGATCCAATGGTCATTTGACAAATATTGGTGACCTCATTTTATTTTTATTTATGATTTTACTATTTCTTGCCATTTTTGGTTATTTCACCTTTTATTTTATTGTTAAAAATGTTTTCTGACTTTAAAAAATTCTCAAAATTTTTGTCAACATTTGTTAACCTCTATTTGACTTTGGGTAATTTTCTTGGAATTTTATTTTGATGCAAAAATAATATTTATGTATTTCGTCAATAAAGTCCAATTAAATAACCTAATTTCAAAAAAAAAATTAATCCTTTTATGTGATTTGATTTTCAATTTTATTTTGCTGACTTTTAAATTTATCTTGGCGTCACAAATTTTCTCAACATCAATGGAATTTGGATGTTGATAGGTCTTTTGACCAAATCCACAAAGAGAGTTGATTGATTTTGACGAAGTTAGACCGAATAAATTCATTTGATACAAAATAAACTTGGAAATTATTTCTTCTTCTTCTTCATATTATTTTTCTTTTGTCCCGACTCGGAAAAAGTGATCAATTGGTGGCATAAAATTTAATGTTCTAACATAAGCCCCAAAAGATGACTTGAGATTTGATCTTGGTTCAACACCTGTGGCGCTTGTCGTGTGGTCGCGTTGATTTCTAATCAAGCTTCTGGCAAGTTTCCACTAACCTTTTCCATTTGAAATTCTCAATCATCTTTGATCCAGTGATGCGATAGTTCCAAAACCGGTGATATACTTGACAAAAAACAATTGAAACTTCTCGTATGGTCGCGTTGATTCTATCAAGATTCTGGCAAGTCTTCATGCGTAAGTTTCAAGATGGTCACCTTGCTGACGACTAACAATTAACAATTAGATGATATACTTGATAAGTTTCAAGATGGTTATCTTGCTAACCTTTATTAATTACTTTTTTTTTTATTTTCCGCTCTTTACTTTCCGCATTTACTTTTATGCTCTTTATTATTATGCATTTTAATTTTAGCATTTACATTTCATGCCATTTTTTCTTTGCTCACTTGAGCATTTTATTGTCTATGTTATTTTTCCTTTGCTCACTTAAGCATTTTACTTTCTTGTTATTTTAAATTTTCTCATTTGAGCTTTGTTTTTCTTTTTTCCAAAATACTTAATAATTCAACTTAAACATAAAAAAACTCTTAATTGGACTTGGTTACTATCCTTGTGCTTGGAGATTGATCTTTGGACTTAGGATTAGGACCCTTACCTCAGCTTGGAGATCTTTGTGCCCCTGGTGTTATTTTGTCTTGTCTGGTTATTATCTTTGTATGCAGGCTATTCCGTTATACTCGATTAAGAGTGGATTTCCTCCAAATACAGCCGTTACTCCGCCCGTTTTTTCTCAAGACAAGAGTTTACCTAAAAGCATTGATTTATCTGAAGCTTGTGTTTTTTTTGTCTGCTTACTTGTTGCTTATATGGTAATTCAAAGGATGGGATATGGTATTGACTCTTGATGTCAAGTACTCGTCTTCTCACCCGGTTAGATCTTTATTTATCCTTACGTTTTACTTTATTCACTTAGGTTAGCCTCTTCATCTCCTCCCCATTCTTTAATTTTCAAAAATCTTCCCTTTTTTTCAAATGATTCTTGTTTTTTTTTCAAACTCGAACCGCTTTCATAAAAAACTTGGACTTAGGTCCATGCATTTTTTAAACTTTTTTTTTTAAATAACCTTCCAATTCATTTAATAATACTTTGACTTCCTTTTCATAAGACTAAAAAACACCTAACCTCATCCAAACATTTTTGAGCTCTTTGTGGCTTTTCTAAACTAACATTTTCCTAAACTTAACCAACACACAACTTTGGTCTTTTTTAGCCGAACTACTTGGTTTTGATTTCAACATGGCACATTGTTGGTATGTAGGACTGGAACTCATTGGAAGTTCTATCAAACCAAAAAATTATTTAAAAAAATACTTCTTTTCTCCCCCACCATCCATTTTGTACACATACGTTTTTTAGCACACATATACAAATTTTCAAAAAGGTTCCTGTGGAGTACCATAGATGCTTTGGGTGCCTAACACTTTCCCTTAGCATAACTAACCCCCGGTCCTAGATCTCTGATCTTTTGGTTAAGATTTTATTCACACTTTTTCCTAGTCCTTTGGATAAAATAAAAGCGCGGTGGCGACTGTTTTGTTATTTTTTGAGCTAAGTCAATTCAATGGCTTATACTCGCAGTTTTTGCCGCTATAGTATTGCATACTGAGATAGTACTCAAGATGACAAAGCATGTAGAATTTTGTCAAGGAAGAAGTCACACATTCCAGTAATCTAAAACCATGCACAAGAGCCTATTGATAAGGGAAAATGATCTAGTTTGAGAAACATAATCAGAGAACCAATGATATGAATGCACGTGCATGCTAGAGAAACATGAGCCAATTAGGGTTGAGATGAAGAGGGTAAATTTTGGGGTGCAACAACTTCTCCTATTAAATCATCTTAAACTTGAGTGTGAGATTGGCGTTAGCCTTTCGAATGTTCAAGGTAGAAGAGGATTGAATACTCAATAGAACCATAAAATTTACACTCTGAAGAAAAAGAGAATATCAAATGTATTTTTTGGGTTTTCGGTATTTTCATAAATTTTTCTTTCTCTAAAAAGTGAAATTTAAAACAAGATTATGCTATGTTAGGTCAAGGTTAGACACATAAGAAAGAGGAAATAAATGTATGCACCGGGTAAGGATTTTGGACACATACAAGACAGAGACCAATCAAAGAAGGTTCTATCAAAAGATGCCAAATGTACATGTCCGATTAAATTGGGTATATATAGAGATATCTAACAAGAAACACCCGAACTATGGAAGGACTCAAATATACACATCCAATCAAACTGGATGTATAAGAATAACAAAGAATGTGTCAGATAAAGATATCAAACTATATATGCCTGGTAAAGATGTTGGACACATAAAGATATTGAAATATACGTGTTCGGTAAGGATATTAAACACATATAAGGGGAGGATTTGTCATGTAAGGATATTAGACATATACAAGAAAGAGACCAATCAAAGGACAACTCTATCAAAATATACCAAAAAATACATGCCCGGTAAGGATGCTGGACACATAAAGATATCTTATATACATGTTCGGTAAGGATATTGAAGACATACAAGAAAGAAACCGACTAAGTCAGACCCTATCAAAAGAACGTCGACCAAAGGCGAATCTCAAAAATGAAAAGAAGAACTAGCCAAAGATAGCCTTTCGAAGAAAGAACGCCTGAAATTCTGGTGACAACAGACTCAGGATGTCATGACATCTGATCTGACATTATAAAACAGACAAGGTAGAACATACAATTAACAATGCAGGAAACAAAAGAACACCAGGAAATATTAACCCAGTTCGGTTCTAACAAACCTACATCTGGGGGCATACCAAGCCATGAATGAAGTTCACTATCAGCAGTATTAATTCAGAGAGAAACCTCCATGTTTACACTCCTTACTTAATCAGACTACCCAATGACCCTTCTACCTAAGATATCGCGCTTAGATATGAGAATCTCCGCTCACTTCCAATCACCTCAGTGACGTATATTAATCACTATCACACCAGTAACTGCATCAACTGATTGGCTCCAAACACAATCAACTTGGAGATACCTCACTCCAAACACAATTAAAACAATTTGAAGATACCACACGTCAAACACAACTAAAACTGTTTGAAGATACCACACTTCAAACACAATATAAAACAGTCACACATGTGACACAAACAAAACTCGGAATTGCTTCACAACTTATTTCAAGGACACAACTACACTCATCGCTTCACAACTTCTGAGTGAGTAAAATAAACCTCTTGCCTACAGGCTTCGAGGCACAAATTAGTGACCATCCCACAATCCGGGTGGTTTACCTACAAACCAACTCTCCTAGAGAGTTGTTACAGACTCAACCCTAAAAACTACATCATTGTAAATCACGGCTAGTACCTAACTTAGGTTACAAAGCTTCTATTTATAACCTATTACCCAATTGGAATTGGGCCTTCAAATAATCGCTTGAATCTTTAACAAACTGCAGTAACAAACTTTCTGCAGAAAACAAACAAGCAAATGAATTTTGTTACAATCAAGGTCTTTGCTGATTTTTCTCCTTAGCTTTTGGACCTCCACAAATTCCTCCAAGATCACGCCACACATGATGCATAATATTCTCATAATTTTCAGCATATTTTAAAACAGAACTGTAACAAACTTTGACAATTCAGTAGCGTGATGTCTGATGTCTGATGTCGTGACATCTTCTTTGACATGTTATTCCAGATGTTGAAACATTTCAACACACATATTTCTCCATTAAATAGAACTTCGACCTTCTTTCTCCTTACAAGTTATAAATTGTATTTAACCTATTGCTGCTAAATTAGTTTTACCAAACATAAAGCCAATCCTAAAAATAGAGAATCAAATAATCTCCCCCTTTGGCTTATTTTGGCTAAAACTAGTTTACATAACCTTTGTTTTACAAAAGCATAATAAAACATACAAGGTTTAAACAATTTAATCCAGCAGCAGCAATTTAGAAGTCTTCAGTAGTCACTGTTTATGATATTTCAAACTTTACAAGTGACATCTTTCTGGCAGGTCCAACTCCAATGTTCTCTCTCTTTTAAGGATCCTACAGATCACACAAAGTTTCTCCCCCTTAAAAGTTGCTATTCAGAGATAACATAACATAACCACTTCTCCCCCTTTTTAGCCATAATATAACAAAGGCTTTTTGAAGGAGAACTCACTATAGAACATAAAATGTAACACCATATACTACATCTTCACAAAGAAGGAGAAATACTGAGGCCATGATGCACATGAGGAAGAAGATACTGAAAACTCCCCCTCAAACAGAGAACTATGCTACGACACCAATAGACACAACTTCCTATTTTAGAGCACAAGAGAAAACACACTAAAATAATTAAACACTTTAACTATTCATTTACAGACATAGGGAACCAGACCTCTATATTGGATAACTCAGAGCACAAGACAAAATTTGTGTTCATAACTCAAAAACAAGACACAGAACAAAAATACTTGCTGAAAAAGCAAGAACCAACAGACTTAGAATAGGATATCCTATTCAATATCTTTGCAAAAACCAATACAAAGATTGACCTTAGACTTAACAACGTCTGAACACTGCCCTTTTTCCCTATGTTTGCCACAAGTTGACAAACATAACCTTCACAGACTCTAAACTTAGTCATATCCGAACAAAATACATGAGAGCACAACAAAAAAAACACATACAAAAGTGAAGGAAAGAAAAAGAAACAAAAGACACTCTAAATACCTGAGCAACTATGCTGATCAATTCCTCCTTCTGGATATTACATTTACTAGTAGTTGTTGATACTAGTAAAGTCTTCAAACTAGAATAGTAGTTATGCATTGCCAGAGCATACTACTCTAAACAAACTTAGAATATTCTTATGCTAAACCAAAGATAGAACCTCCACATCTGAATGAGGTGATAGAATATCAAGATCTATAGTCTCAAGTCTCTTCCACAAACTATCATCAATAATGATGTTACAACATCATTTGGGACACCATCAACTTTACTACAGAACCTATCAGTTTTGGTTTTGAGATTATAATACAAATGCTTCTTCAAGATAAAAGATCAATTTAGCTCATAGCAGTAGACACTCCGCTTTTCATCAGCTAGATTTCTCCCCCTTGACATTAGCTGAATATCAATATAAACAACAGCTGCTTCTTCTAAACATATCCAATTGCACTAGACATGGCAGCTTTCATAATTAACAATTAACAATTCCTCTTCATATACACAGTTGCTTCTCATGTAGGTTGTTGCTCCCTAATGATACTTTTGTTCCCCCGTAATATCAAAAATCTTCCTTTTAGCTTCTAAGATGAAGCTTACCATATGTTGTTACTACCCCTGAGTTATACAAAATAAGGACATCTTTGATGTTGATCCTTATAATACTCGAAGCATTCTTTATTTGGAATTTTCCACAGTTTCCAAATTAGGAATCCTTAGTTTGCTTGCTACACACGATTCAGACTGCCACACTTTGTAACTTGTAATAGAAGAAACTTCATATAGTTAACTATGCGTATAACCAATGAAACATCTTCAAAAGATAAGGCTGAACCTTATCTTCCTTCTTCAATCTCTGGTGTCGTCAACAGTTGTGATGTTACATCTTCATGTAGAACATTCATCTTTTATACATCACATACTTCTTCTCTTCTTGATTCAGATTTCCACACAATTATTATAAATATCCAGCTCCCATTAAGATATTTGACAATATCTATATGCATTTCCTTAGTTGAATCAACTCTTCAAATAATCACCAGATAACATTTCCACACATCCTAAACTTGTGAAGATCATAATGAACTTGAATACTAATATTCAGTTCACAAAATACCATGAATCCATCAGACAAATACTCAACTCCCGACAGATTATAAGTGGTTTGGCATTCAAGTTACATACTAATAATTACTAAGTCTCCCATAAAAGTACCTACCAGTTTAGTCAGTTAGAATTGTCTACTCACACTAGATCATCCTGACTGATTACATCTTCACACTCACTTCTACTTCCAGGCAATAAAATATATATTAAAAAATAAAGACATTTAGATGATGTTCCAACATCTCATACGACATCATCTATCATAGAGTAGTTCTGGGGTAACATCCATATTTTCTCATCCATAACATTTGGGGGAACATAGGAAGCACTGCAACTGCCAACTTTACATCCAAACAATTTACACATCAAGGAATAATATGATTCATATCTCAATAAGCTTTTCTTCAGACTTTCAATTCTGATTTTGAGATGATGGATGCCATAGTCTGTACCTATAGAGGAGTTTTCCTCAATTAGGATCTGGAACAAACTTACTTATGGCATAACACAGAAATATTCAGATTCTTCATAGCAATCTGACTTCCTTGATTCTTATTGACGATACCCTTCCAGGACAGTATTTAGGGCAACCAATATTCATGACCATGATTCATTATGGTTGAGACACAATATTCAGCTCCAAACAAAATATGTTCCATGGTCCGAAATTCCACATATCTTGTTCCTTTGATCATAAGAATATACCACATATAAGCTCATCTTGATTTCACATAAAGGAATTGAGGGGTATACCTTTATGAGTCTTTTTATTTGCACTAAGCTTAACTTCTATATTCCCATAAGCTTAGGTCATAAGTAAATTGGCATCTGGAGTATAAGTACTTGTTGATCGTGTCTTGATCAACTGAAAAGCAGATATCTCCTCTTCCATATCAGGAGCAGGTTCCAAACATATGTACTCACACTACATTTGTTTAGCACCCAGAACATTTGTTCTTCAACTAGTAGCTGCATACTAGTCACAATGTCTAACATCCTGTAGAACATCAGTTCCATCAACTTGGAACTCAACATCCTTGATAATCTTCAAGGTCTTCAAATAACTTGCAGATGAATATAAGAATCATTGATCAATTGATGCTCATCAGCTCTATTAATAAATGCCTTTATGAGTGGACTTGAGAGACTCAAGTATCCTTGACACTTTTAATATAGTTGAATAATCTTCTAAATATTATGTTAAACAAAATAACCCTAGAATTCTTCTTTCACTATAGGGGTTACATCAGAGGCTATGCAGCAGAAAGTAACCATATTTCAACAGAACTTACACAATGCTTACTCCACACTTTAATTGTAAGCATGACACATAAGGATTGAAAATAAATCAACCCTACGATATGCTTGCTTCTTCATCAAGCAATAAACTAGACCGAACCAATATCCTGGCCATATGGAAACACATAAGCACAAGAGTTACCTTATCAATGTCTTCACTCCCACATGTAGGTTTTGACAATTCTCATCTATGTGTTGAATATAGGCTGAACAATTCAATCCAAAATCTTCACTCCCGCATGAAGTTCTTGAATTTAACTTTCTTTTTCCAGCATCTTTATCTTCTATCTTCAAGAAGGTACAAGTTCTGGTCAGGTTTGTCTAGTTCTCCACACATAGGTCCATCCTCCACTTCTAGGGACTACACAATATGAACATTCGTTGTTCAAACAATCTACAAGTAGGTCCATCCTACACTTCAAGGTACCATACAATATGAACACTCCTTGTTCAAACAATCTTCTACCTTGTGCACAACTAGAAAGTATTCCTCATGGATCTCATCCAGAAACAGACATGATGCCTGCTCTAATACCAATTGAAATTCTGGTGACAGCAGACTCAAGATGTCATGGCATCTGATCTGAAATTATAAAATAGACAAGGTAGAACATACAATTAACAATGCAGGAAACAAAAGAACACTAGGAATTGTTAACCCAGTTTAGTTCTAACCAACCTACATCTGGGGGCATACCAAGCCAGGAATGAAGTTCACTATCAGCAGTATTAATTCAGAGGGAAACCTCCATGTTTACACTCCTCACTTAATCATACTACCCAATGACCCTTCTACCTAAGATACCACACTTAGATATGAGAACCTCCGCTCACTTCCAATTACCTCAATGATGTCTATCAGTCATTACCACACTAGTAATTGCATCAACTTCTTGGATCCTAACACAATCACCTTGGATATACCTCACTCGAAACACAACTAAAACAGTTTGAAGATACCACACTTCAAACACAACTAAAACTGTTTGAAGATACCACACTTCAATCAAAATATAAAACAGTCACACATGTGACACAAACAAAACTTGGAATTGCTTCACAACTTCTTCCAAGGACACAAATACACTCATTGCTTCACAGCTTCTGAGTGAGTAAAATAAACCTCTTGCCTACAGGCTTCGAGGCACAAATCAGTGACCATCCCACAATACGGGTGGTTTCCCTACAAACCAACTCTCCGAGAGAGTTGTTACAGATTCAACCCTAAAAACTACATCATTGTAAATCACGGCTAGTACCTAATTTACATGCTTCTTATCAACACCCAAATTTAGTGGGGAAAATAAAACTTGCTCCGCCAGAGATAAGAGGTTAATTGATCATGAGAATACTAGAAACTCAACTTTGACCGGGGGAAGGCTACATCTTCCACTGGGGATCAGAAAAGCTCTTGATTATCATATCAATGATACTGGCCACACTTTGCAAATTTTTTGTCAACCAAGACATATTAGGGATAAAAAGTAATCCATAATCTCCATTAGACAAACAAAAATCTCCTTGAGAAACTCTGACTTGGGCGGACCGCACTCGGAGAAAAGGTGCAAATTTCACTGGGGACTAAACAATCTTCACTAACGACCATTGGGTAGAAATTGTGATGCAAGATTGCAACTCTATCATGTCAAACTTAAAGAAAAATGCCACTGAAAAGTGGACTTTGGAGAGGACACTGTGAAAATAAATTGTAGTCCACGAAAAAGAAATCATCTTGACCTCAAATGACTCCTAAATTCTTGTGTAGAAAATCCATTCTCCTCCCGCAGAGAAATGAGAAATACTTTGCTAGGTAATAAAGCTCTCTAAAGAGAAACCTCTTGGAAAATAGACCTTTGTTCTTTCCTCCTTATCCGTGTATTTCTTCTTTTTGAGGACCTTGAACTTGACGACCTAAGAGCTTTAGACTTTGTTCTTTCCTCCTTATCTGTGTGTTTCTTCTTTTTCTCATGCTTCACTAAGAAAGTAAGTTGTTGCTCATTGTAGCGCCTTGAAAATTTATTATCGATACAATGAAGTCGCCATCGAACATTTATTTGTTCTAATAAGAACGGGAGAACATCAAGTAAAACCCACAAGCAAAAGATAAGACAATCTACGAGACCAAGAGATGGGTACGGGAGTCAGTTATGCAAGGGAAAGGTATTAGCGTCTCTCACATCCATTGTACTCGATGGGAATCATTTAGTTCGCGTGTGCTCGTGTGTTTAAAGACAAATTTTCTATCTTCTACCTATTATATGATAAAAGGGAAAAGAGAGGAGACATCTTTTAATTTTTGAAAGTGGGCTCGCCAAGATGTTAGAATCTTGTGCCTAAGTATTCCCTAAGTGTGATAGGAAAGTCAAATCTTACGTAGTTCTTGGTTATAATAATGTTTGTTGTTTGATTGATTTTATTTATGAAAATAGGAGCTTAATCGTACATGGACAATAAGACATCACTAAGTGATCGCGTATGAGCGATGAAAGTCGCATGTAAGCGATGTTTGAAGAATGACTTGCACATGGGAAAGGTTTAATGAGTTGAATTAATTTTAATTTTGGATGACAATTACCAAAAAATAGGACTAACATCCTATGATTCAGATACCAGAAACTAGAGGAGCACGAAAGCTCAACGAGTCGTCTCTCATCCCAAAAAGGTTTTCTTATAGAAAAAAGTGAAGGGGAGCAAGGTTTATGTTTATTAAGTTCGGGTCTTTAAACAATTAGTCTAGAAACCAATAATTTATATACTCAGAGTTCATTTTGTACATGTATTTAATCAATTAGTCTAACAACTAACAGTTTAAATACTCAGAATTTATTATGAAAAAAATTTTGGAAAGTCACTCGATGTTGGACCGAGGTTTGTAACTTTGATTAGGAAAGTGTTTTGAGGTTTTGTTTGTGGATAGAATTTGGTAGGGTCATGGTTAACCAAGGGGTCGTACTTGATTAACCTCGTGAGAATATGCTCTCCTACTCCTAACCATGAAACCCTTTTGTGCATGGAACACTTGGTATATGGATCAAGGTAATTGATTTGGGTTATGATTAACCAAGGTCCAAACTTGATTAATCTTGTGAGAATGGCCATGCCGAAACTCAACTATGAAACCCTTTTAGAAAGTCTTGGTATGTGAACCAAGAGGAGGTAGGAATCAAGAGATAGAAATCAAGCGAGCCCATACAAGGTGGCCATATGAATGCTCCTAAGAAGTGGGACTAGCTTGCCACCAGTATTCTAAGTGATCTTTTGGGACAATCGATCAGATAGTTGTCGCTGTAGAAAACCCCAGGACCAAACTATGAATGTGCGCGAGTGTGCACTTGTTGGTGTATACATGTTCATTGATGAGGAACTCAAGAGGAGGCTATGTGTCATAATTGAATGATATAGGCATAATTAATTAATAATTAAAATGTACAAATAAATAAAATTCTTAGCTATTACAAACCATATGGAAATGGAGGTACAAATTTATGAATGGGGATGTATCTAATCGAAAGTCTGATTAAAAGTCTAAATAAACAAACAATACAACCCAGTTGAATTAACTAATTAAATTATTATTTTTTATATTTGATAAACTTGATTTATAAATTAATTAATAAGATAAAAAGATGTGTTTAAATAGATAATTATTTAAAAAATAATATCAAGATAAAAAATGTTTTTAAATAGATAATTACTTAAATAAACTATGTTTTGTATTTTAGGTATTAATATTAAAACATAAACCAAAAAAAAATAACAACAAAGAAAAATATAAGTGAGTTTAGAAATGAGCCTGAATTTGAGAAATTTGAGGGTGTAATTAATCTTAAGTCCTTAGGCCCAAGTAAAGGGTGGTATATGATCCAGTTGCAAAGTCCATAGAGGTCCATCGTGGATAGCGGATATAGAGAGTCAGATGGTTGTGATGAGGATCTAATGGTGAAGATTCTACGGATGCATGGTAATATTGTGGGAGCACATGTACAGAACCAAAAGCTACCTTATATCTTCTGGTGGGGACAAGTGGCACCAGTGTCACATTTGTCACCCACTGGTGACCACCACAATCCATGTCATTATCACAATTATATCATATAGCCAATTAAATATAACAAATATATAAAAAACACAAAAATTGAAACGGTTATTTTACTAAACTCTATCATCTCTTCTCCTCTCTCACCATAGTTTCATTTTTTGTGACTCTTGTGGTTCTCTCACTTTCCACTCTTGGTGTTCTAGGTTCTCTGAGACTCTCTCGCTGAAATACAGTTCGCTTTCGCTGTTACCGTCTCATTTGTGCTCTCTCTCGATATCATCGTTTTCCTCTCCTTATCTCACTTGCTGGAATCCTCACTATTTCGTTTTCTCGTTCTTCTTCATGGAGAATCGGAAGTGATGGAAGGGTGGTTATGAAATTGATGGAAACGGACGATGGAGCTTGTAACACCCATTTTCTACCTAACATTTATAATAGAATCAGAGTGCCAAAATTACAAAACATAAAACAGGTGTCACATTTCAACTTATTATCAAACACTTGTGTTTCATTTAATATAGACACATAACATTCGGCCTTCACATCTTATAAGTCATATACAACTTTATCCAACTAAATCAAAACTTTAATTTATAATTATTCGAGGATTATTGTAATGACAACAATTAGAAACAATTCCAACAACAGGTAATAACAACTATTCATCATCTTATAATCACAACAACATAAACATCCCCCCGAGTGCTAGGTATCAGAGAAAGACCATTTGACTTGTCATAAAGCGACATACATACTTCAAGAATTAACTCTAACATCCACAACTATGCTTGAGTACCTGCCCATTTCCCATGGTAGGGGAAATATCAGCAGAAGGGGTGAGATCTCGAAAAATATAAACAAAAGTATGATAATCAATATATTAGACTAGAATCATATAATTTTCACCGCTTCACAACAATCATACAATAACTACTGATAAACAACTTAATAATAACAACAATTTGTATTAACCAGCAACTTAAACCAAACATCAACTTATATTCCACAACAACTTAGCGAACAATAACTTATATTATACAACAAAAACATATCAAACAGCAATAACAACATATATCAAGCAGCAAATTATCAAACATCAATAACAACATATATCAAACGGCAACCTGAACACCAACAACAACAACAACTTAAACAACAACAACAACAACTTAAACATCAACAACAACAACAACGTAAACATACAATTTGAATGCGACTCAACTATGCAAATGCATGTGGTACCATTTGGAGCAGAACTCCCAACTTAAATATATGTCAGTTTATTGAGGCATTAATAAGGCATAAGCCTTCAACGTGGTTCTATCAAGGCCAACTTAATCATGCAATGTATGCCATGTGACATCAACAACAACGAAAAGTCCACAACAACTGCTTATAATCAACGAAAAAATCCCCCCGAGATTGCTTATAATCAAGACCCTTTGACTTATCATAAAGCAACATACAGACTTCAAGAATTAACTCCAACATCCACAATTATGCTTGAGTACCTGCCCATTTCCCATGGTAGGGGAAATATCAGTAGAAGGGGTGAGAACTCGAAAAATATAAACAAAATGATAATCAATATATTAGACTAGAATCATATATTTTTCACCGCTTCACAACAATCATACAATAACTACTGATAAACAACTTAATAGTAACAACAATTTGTATTAACCAACAACTTAAACCAAACAACAACTTATCAAACAACAACTGATATTCCACAACAACTTATCAAACAACAACTTAGCGAACAACAACTTATATAATACAACAACAACTTATCAAACAGCAATAACAACTTATATCAAATAGCAAATTATCAAACATCAATAACAACATATATCAAACAACAACTTGAACGCCAACAACAACAACAACAACTTAAACAACAACAACAACTTAGACATCAACAACAACATCAACAACAACTTAAACATACAATTCGAATGCGACTCAACTATGCAAATGCATGTGGTACCATTTGGAGCAGAACTCCCAACTTAAATATATGCCAGTTTATCGAGGCATTAACAAGGCATAAGCCTTCAACATGGTGCCATCAAGGCCAACTTAATCATACAATGTATGCCATGCGACATCAACAACAACGAAAAATCCACAACAACGCGACAACAATAACGTACAACAACAATGTAAAATATGCATCAATGGCATCAACTTAAACCAACATTGGTCTTTCGACCTACAACTCAAACATGTCCATACATCGGGACAATCCAACTTACTCAGTTGTACCTGCAAATCAACATATCCAACATTGTTTCGACAAAACAAACCAACCAAGATTTCTTACTAGTTATTGCAGGCTACTCCGACAATTTTCGGTTAATTTCGAACAACTAATTGTATCGCTTAATTTACTAATTCGGCTGATTAGGCACTATTTTAAACACCATTATTACTACCAATTACTACATTATTCCTGTCCAATTATACTACTGCTTTAAGTACTTGTTTGTATCTAAAATTACATTGTCAACACAATTCATCTTTGCTAGTACTGCTATTATTCTTCCTGCTGCAATATTACAATTATCTTCTAAAATACTATTATCTGATACAACTAACAATCAGCATTATTATTATTTCTCAATGGACCAAATTATACCATCAGTTAATATTGTTTTAATAATACAATTTCACTGCTAAGCCATATTAATTTTTTCTGCTAAACATGCCAAAAAAATAGATAAACAATATGCAAGCAGAAAATATACACAGGGAAAAGGAATGAAAATAGGTAGGACACCCATCCCAAGCTATGGGACGTCCGCCCCTTGTTCATATGCATGCCAGGAAATTCCTCTCTTTCTCATACAGGGCGTTCATCCTATGCCTTTCTACTTCCTTATATTTTATCTCTTTATGCTAACAAATTGTTTAATTTTTAATTATAGCACACATGCACATGTAGTTAATTAAAGATACCAAAAAGAAGAGGTGGGGCGCTCACCTTAGTCCCTGGGGCGTCCACCCTGTAGCTAATATATCCATTTTTTGTTGTTGTCATTCTTCTTAACGTTTCTTCTACTTGCCGTAATTATTTACTTCTATTATTATTTTCTACTTAGATTATTCTTAGGATTTTCAAATTTTTATTTCGATTCAACAAATACAATCAGAGTATATATCAACATCTACGACAACATAATACCAACAGCAGCACACACCAAATTCATTCAATACAATTTCACCGATTACAAATACTAATTTAACACGGACAGTGCAAATTCATATCAATCATCATATTTCCGATTATATAATTTGAACCCCACCCTTACCTGGATTGACGGCCTCTCTATAATTTCCGGTCGAATCCGCTTCGCCGCAGTTTCCAACTTTTGCCTCTCTAATTCTTCTCTTAGCAATTCCATGACAAATCAACCATAAAAGCTTTTTCTCCGAAAATCCTTGTTTTTGTTTTCTCCTCACGTACATCGACCAACAATACTCTACTAAACCTTATAATTCTCCTTTTATATCTCCAACTTATAATAATAATAATAATATTAATGTTATTCTACTGGGCTTATCACTCGCACCCCTAACTTTGCTATTCCTCGTACAACAATTAAGTCCAACTGAATAATATTCTAATATTCAATTATTATTTCTAATAATAATTTCTTCCGACTAATTACTCAGCTATTAACTTAACCTCCCAACTAACATATTAATCCAATAACGCCTCTTATAATAATTCCAATAATTCCCAACAGCAACAATTCTAATAATTTAATCCTTAAGTAATTTAATTTAATTAAATAATTAATTAAATTTGGGGCGTTACAGAGCTTCCACACAGAATTTGCCTCGCGACAGCGGCAACGCTTTGTTATCTTGCTCTGATCTTTATTCTTTTTATGTATTCTGACTCGTTTCTTCCTTATATTTGCTAATCTATGGTTATTCTTTTCAGAAACATGGTGGTTAGGAGTAGATCTTAAAGGGGTTTGGAAACCCTAACAGGTAAGGTTGTGATTTCTGGCATTTTCCGGGTGAGATCTTTCTGACTTATTTCAAAACTATTTTCTTTTTTGTCTTTTCTCTAAATGTGAAGGGCTATGTATTAGGAATATGATGATTTTCGATGTAGGGTTTGTGTTTGTATGTTATGGCCTTTTTTGTTTAGGGTTTTGTGAATTAGGGAAACTTATGGGAAATTAGGGTTTTGGTGTTATTTGCGGCTTCTATATAGTTTGTGAACAGTTGTTGCCTCAAAAATTGTACATTGAATCTTTTTATAGTGACACTGTTAGCTTTTTTTGGTGTTGTCAGACTTAGTGATTCTGCTTGGCAGGCTTTGTGAATTTGTGTTTGGGCTTACCATGAATTCTGACTATTATGTTTGTGGCCTTGGTGAAACTGAACCTTAATGTGGTGAATTCTTTTATGAGTTTTTGTTATAATTTTCTGATATGTTGCTTTTTGTTGGGCTTGATTGTAAATCCGTAGTAGGTGCTTTATTATTGTTTGTGGGCTTGAACTATTATGTTATTTACTTTTATTTTTTTTAGTTTTCGTTAGTGAACCTCTCTTTTGTGAACCAAAAAACAAATGTTTTTGTGATTTTGCAAATGGGAATTGTAGGCCTATGATTAGACTTTGAACTTGAATTTGTGTATGAGAATTTGATTGGGTTTGAACATGATTGAAATCCAACCCTATTTTTATGATGCATATGCCAACCCTAATGATGAATTGTAAAACTCTTTTAAAATTCTATGTTATTGTTTCACTTTGAATAAACTTGTGTTAACATACTTTATTTTCTTGTTTCATGAGTTGCTTCTCGGATGAGCTTTGAAAGGTGATAGAGGAAAACTTCAAGATGGCAAGGCTTTGGAAAACATGGCAAAGTTACAAAGAACGTGATGGTTTAAAGAAAACACACAACAGTTTTTAGGACTTAGAAACTTTGGTTATATTCTTGTTAAAAAACTTGTGATAAACTTGTAATTCTTCTTGTGTAATACGGTGATGTAATTGAAGCTTTAGATATTATAATTTGTATCCTTGTATCTTCTAAAGTACATTTTAAATTTGTCAAATTGAATCCAAATTCAACTTTCAAACTTCCAAGTTAAGACATGCTCCATTTGCAAATTATGTAGCGATTATGATGTATAAGTAGTTGAGTAGCAAGGATGTGAATGAAGATAATGATATGATTTTTGAATTTAAGGAATTTGAAACTTGGATAAATCTTGTAATTTGAAGTTGGGATTGAATCCTTGATAAATTGTAATGATAATTTGATTTGAATTTCTTTTGACTAACACTTTTCATGTGAATGGCCAAATGGATAACATGTAGCATGTTAACAAGTTTGGAAACCAAATGAATTATCACAAATTTGAGAGTTTTCTTGGAAATTGAATTATGATCGTGACTAACTCACATGATTTTCCCTTAAACTCGGTTTTCTTGTGACCTTCGAAAATTTAGAACATGTCCCTTGTGATAAAATTCCGACAAACTTGTAATTTGATCATGGCATCAAGTAATCGCTTGGATGGATAATTTGCAATGATGAATACAACTCAACTTCAAATCTTAAATCCAAACTTCAATCTTGAATTCAAATGCAACTTTTTTGACAAATAACTGAATAGACAATAAAATCTTGATCACAAAGAAATTATAACCTCATCTTTTGTACTATAATTCTTACTTTGTAATTCAATCCACAAACATCTTATTTTGAAAATGCATAGTTTAACCCCCTTAAGATATTCCCTTGAGGAAGATAAGTTTTAAAGCACATAAGAAGATACTCTGACGCATGAACCACGAAGGAGAATTTGAACTCTCAAAGAAAAAGCTTTGCTCCAGACTTGTAGAATGAGAAGCTAAAACAAACCCTTCAGATGAAAATCAACTTCAGAAGTTAAGGAATTGATGCTCAAGATAGTATTACTAGGAAAATCCGATGAACCTCAGTTAAATAACTAACAATCTTATTCATGATGAGTAACAAACCCTAATCTTTGATCACACACAGAGAAATAAACTCTACTAGCCTTGTAGTTCGATTAGAATAAATATCCAAGATCGAAACCCTAACTTTGCTAATCTTTTGAACTAAGAAGTCTTGCATACTAAGATAGTACTCAAGATGACAAAGCTTCTAGACTTTTTTCAAGAAGTCACACATTCCAGTAATCTAAAGCCATGCACGAGAGCCAATTGATAGAGGAAAAATGATCCAGTTCGAGAAACATAACCAGAGAACTAGTGATATTAATGCATGTGCATGCTAGAGAAACATAAGCCAGTTAGGGTTGAGATGAAGAGGGTAAATTTTGGAGTGCAACACTCATGTTCTTCAAATTTACCAAACAATATAGTGAGATCAAGTGTTGTAAGATCATTAGCTTCCTTAATCGCGGTGACCTTCGATTACCAATTTCTAGTAAGACATCTTAGAACTTTGTTAGTGGAAATTGCATTGGAAATCAGATTACCAAGTGCCTTCAAATGATTAATAAGATTTAATGTATTTTTCTTATCATCATTATTCTATAGTTCTTCCGGATTAGATGTGACAACGCCATTAGCATTGTTTTGAGTAATAGCGTCACGCATATCCTTGTCATATGAATTAACATGAATGTACATGTAGGCTTTCCAATAACTATAATTTTCTTCTAGAAAAAATTGGGGTTATTTTGTAATCTCCTTTAGGTTTGTACGTCATTTTCTAATAAGAGTTTTAAACACGGAGTTAAGCTAAAGCTCTACTACCACTTGTTAGACTACAACAAATTAACTACAGTGGGGGTGAATAGATCCCCGGTAAAAAATTGCCTTTAAAATGGTTACTTAAAAACTTATTTTTTTTAAAAATGTTGAGCAGAAGGTTTTTGGCCTAGAACAACTTAGTAGTCTAAATAACCTAGTTATTCAAAACTCGGATATGTACAAGTCATATGGAATTAAGATAATGATATAATAAATCAACATAATAATATCCCGATTAATAGTTTAATATCAAACACAATGGTTTCTTATTTCTAATGATAACTTGCAAAAGAAAAAACTAAACAATTTGTCGAACACTTGGCGTGCAATAAATTTTTCAGAATTTTCTTTTGAGTTGAAAAAGCTAAACAATTTGTCGAACACTTGGTGTGCAACATATTTTTCAGATTTTTCAGATTTTTCTATTGAGTTTAAAAATCTAAACAAATTTTCGAACACTTGGTGTAAAATCAAAGTTTCAGAATTTTCCTTTGTGTTGTGTTGATATGAAAAAGCACTTATGATCAAAAGTGATTATAAGCAATCTCAACACACAATTCAAAACAAAAACTATTTCAAAAACTTCCTACGCGTCGATAGATTACTCAATTCTATTTGACAAATTGATATATGGAAATTAAAGCAAGTAAAGCGAAAAAAGAAAAGAGACAAAAGAATTTGTTTACACAGTTCCCCACTTTCATCCTCGCGTATGGGTACGTCGGCGCCCAATTCCAATATTAAAGTTGTTAAAGTAACACACTCTATATTTTCTACTTTTTTAAACTAAAGTGTTAGAAACATTATAACGCTCATCAACTTGAGATGTATGCACTTCTTTAAGGGAATTCAAAGCACAATTAAGATCTTTTAACTCTTTTTCGAATTTTAAAATCAATTGTTTTTGGAGAGAAATTTTGTTAAAATAATTTATAGGATCCACATACATATAATTAAAATCTTTAGACAACTCGCTATATGAATATTCATCATCGGGATTACAAGTGTATACCTGAGAGGTTTCACCTTTATTATATTCCATTAAACAAAGGTTGACACACTCATCATATGAACTTGAGCAAGAATTTAAGGAGAAGCTTTCATCCTCCTCTTTCCACGTGATATAGGCTCAACGATCTTTGGTGCCTTTGTCTTATGTCTTGTAGACTTCCTTATCTTTTTTAATGATGCTTGGACAAGTAGTTCTATAATGGCCCGATTTTTCGCACTCATAACATGAAACATCATCATCATTTTCTGTGTGTTCTCTTTTAGGTGGGTGGATATTTCAGGAATTTACCAAACCTTTGTCGGAATTCTCAAGCGTGTTTCTTTTCCAATATCTATTATAGAGTCTAATGAATAAATCCATCTCCTCTTCTTTATGAGCTTACTCGTCAGAGTTAACACTTTTTTCCTTTGACTTGTTCGCTTTAGAAGAAGAAGCTTTCAAAGAAAGATCATTTTTCTATTCTTTTGTTTTCTCTTTTTTTCGACTTTAATTCGCTATCCGAGAGTCGTTTCTGTTCATTTATATCAATAAATTTTTAATTCCACTCTATGCATGTTGATGTTAATATTTTGTTAGTACAATCTTCGTTAGAATATGTTTTTCCAAATTTTCTTTGTTTGTTGATTAAGTGGGGGAGGGGGGGGGGGGGTTCTAGTTTGCATGAAATTCACAAATTCTTTGAGTTCCATATAAAATAGTTTGAACTCTTGTGTAAACATGTTGACCTTAGAATCTTTGGCGCCATTTGTTCCTTCATAGAGAGTTTGTAGAGCGTCTCACATATCTTTAACACTCTTATGATGTAAAATTGAATAAAATATTTCTGCTCTCAAAACAAAGATAAGTATATTCATCGCTTTCAAATCATATGAGACTTGTTTGATTTTATTGTCTTCTTTTGGCTATTTAACAACATCATCTTCGCCATCAATCTTTTTGGTGTTTATAAAAATTTCCATTATTTATCTTTTTCTTACGACAATAAGTTTTTAATAAGTTAGATTACATTAAATTAATTTATAATAAAAAAAATGGGTGTAGTACAAGTCAAATATACATATTATGACTTGCATATTGAGTTATAATTTATTTTTGGTGGTCACTCCAAAATAATGTTGTCAAGCACCACCAGTAGGGATGGAAAAATGGATTGTGCCCATCGCGTTGGTCCGTTTGATCCGTTAGTTTTGACGGGCTGAGTTGAGGTTTTCGCTTCGATACTTTAAGTTGGCCCGTCCTGCTAAACCCCATTTTAAAAAATGGTCCGAGGTGGGGCGGGGTGGATTTTCTCTGCGGGCTTTTTGTTAAATTTTTTAATCTTTTATTTAGAATTATAACAAATTTATCTATAAAAACAATACTTTTCTCTTAGGGTTGTATTGTAAATTATTATATAGACAAATTGAATTATAATTATAACGTTCTTTCTATAACTTTCTATCACATGCGCTGATTGAAAGTGATTGAAATAAAAGAACCAATGTATGACATACATAAATATTAAGTTTATTTTGAATACATTAGCTCAGCTGTTATCTTTAGAAATATATGTTTATTTTAAGAAAAAGAAAGATTTGACTATTAAAAAATTGGTCAATATAAGAGTCTATATAATGTAAACAGTGAGAAAGTCTGATGTTGATATTTTATGCAGTGAGAAAGTCTGATGTTGATATTTTACGCAATTACTATTTTAAGCACTGTGATGTTTTATGCAATGTTATTTTAATCATTGTTAGTTTTGTGTAAATTCTAAATTGGATTCTTTTAGTAGTTACTTTTTAAATACGATTATGATGATATGTATTATTTATTTATTTATTTTGATATTTTTTTATTGTATTTGAGTTTATTTTGTTTTTTATTTTTGTAATTGGTCTTTATTTATTTTATTTTCTGAATTGTTTGGGCTTAAGACATTTTGAAGTTTTATTATGCGTTGCTAAACAAATTTCTTTATCGATCTCTTTGGTAATAATTAAAAAAATTCTAGATTATGTATTAAATCAAATTATCAAATAAAAAATAAAAAATTGGTGGGCTGGTGTTGGCTGAAGATTTTGATATTGTGATTCGAAATGAAATGATTGGGCTTTGTTTGAATAAAGCAAGCTTTATGGTTTAGAATGGAAGAGACTGTTTTTTCGAATGGAAATATTAAAGTTCAAGGTTTCGAATGATAGTTGTGGAGTGTAAGTCTAAAGAATTTTCGAAATAATGATGAGATTATATTTGTGAAGGTTGTTTTCGAAAATAACCTTTGAAACAAATTCGAAACGAAGGTTCCAAGGCGTTTGAAATTCAAACGTGAGCGGGATATTGGAAATTCAAATACATAAGCGCTGGAGCGTTCGAAGATGCGTGGAGGCTAGAGGGAAGTAATGCTCTGCATGCTTCGAACGTGGCAGATTCTGATAGCAAGACCATTATGGTCGAAATAGTATAAATAGAGGTCTTAGTGCTAGGATTTCAGGGTGTCATATCGGTTGTACAAATTCAATAAACATTCAAAATACCGCATGGATAGGGAAACGAATGCTCGAAAGATGTATGTATGATAACACCAACATTTACAATTCAATGAAAACTCTTTATATTTTCCAGTTTGTCTTTCATTTCCATTTCATTTGTGCTTCAAACATTTTTACGTTCATGCCTTTACATTAAAGCTTTTACATTCAGAGTCATTTATTTCTTTCAGCATTTAAACGTTTTTCTTATGTTCGAATCCTTTAAACATTCAAGAACTTTACATTCACTCACTTAATCCGCCATTTACCCAATCAAGTCTTTTACTTTTCGATGAACATTCCTTATATCATATAGAAATTATCCTTGAATCATTTAGTGTAGTAATCGAAGTGGATTGGATGTCTTTGAAACACTTTAATTAGAAGTCCTAAATTGAATACCTTATGATAGGATCAATCTAGTCGATCCCGCAAGTTACCGAGAAATTGAATAACAAGAATTAAGTTTATTCGATAGTTTGGAAGACTAGCGGTTGTTTACGAGAAATCACCGTGAACAAATTGGCACGCCCAGTGGGACTCGTTGTTAAGAAAGTCGAAAGTAAAGATTTTTAGGATATAATCTAGCTGTGTAAGTTCTTTTCTGAGTATCAATTTCGCTGTTATATGAACCTTAGAAGTGGTAAAACAACTAATAGTAACCAACCCTTACCTAGAAGAAAACGTAGTAGTAGGATGTCTAATCCAAGCAATCAACAAGGGGAACAAAATGCCCCACATGGAACAGGCACCAATACGTCTGTTTCGACGGGGACGTCTAACGCGATCCTTTCGAACGCACAGTCTGTTGCATCTTCTACCAGTAGTGTGGCCACAAATGGAGCAAGTGGCATGACAACCAATAGTTCGACCCTAGGAAATACAGGGACCACTGGTTATCCTGCGGGATTTGTCCCACCATCAGGGACACAAGCCCATTTCGCCACCCCACCACCAACTAGACCACCCGGTTTCGATGGCAATAGACCCAGAAATCCCTCTTATGGGATGCCAACATCTTTTATGGCGGGTTTGCACAATTCCACATCAAATTCGTCACCACAATTTGGGTCCGGATCTGGGGCCAACCAATTTATGCCAAATACCCAAGGTTCAGTAGGTCATAATACACTGCCTATCTTAACCACAGAAAATTAGATGGCCTTTAGACAATTAATGGATGATAGTAACCATAATATGATAGGAGTGTTAGCGCAGACTATGCAAGAAATCCTTGCCCCAATAGTACAAAATGTAACTATAACCAACAGAGAAAACGCGGACAACATGAGTCGAATAACAGATTTTTTCGCTCCACCAGAAAGGCGTAGGCAGAATCAGGCGTTGGTTCGAGCGAACATACCCATCATAGAACAAATTGCTGATGACCCACCCTATAGACCAGCCAGAGAGGGGGTTAACTTGGGGGCAAGGGCACAAAGACAAGATGCCCCAGTGATTTGAGAGGTACCACAAAGGGGAGTTATAGAACCAGGGGCAAGGGTCGAAAGGTTAGATGCCCCAGTGATTCGAGAGGAACCACAAAGGGGAGTTATAGAACCAGGGGCAAGGGTCGAAAGGTTAGAAGTCCCAGAGTTTCGAGAAGAACAACCTAGAGGAGTTGTCATGGTGGGTCGACACCAAGATGCTGATGAAGTCGTTCATAGAATTCGAAATGACAACATCTTAGCAGAAAATAATTTAACCACCATGATAGAAAGGATTATGGCTCAAAACGGTCTCAATACAGGAATTAGAAGGCCAAACTATTCCTCTCCTATAGTAGATTATGTGATGCACACTGATTTACCAAGGGGATATAAGGTCCCTAAATTTACAAAGTTTGCTGGAGACACCAATGAGTCAACAGTCGAACACATAGCTAGGTATCTGACCGAAGCAGGAGACATAGCAAATAATGAGTACCTTAGGATTAAATATTTCCCAAGTTCCCTAACTAAGAATGCTTTCACATGGTTCACCATATTGCCTCCTGGATCCATAGATACTTGGACTCTTTTGGAGAGATTATTCCATGAACAATTCTACATGGGACAATCTAAAATAAGTCTGAAAGAGCTAGCCAGTGTCAAGAGGAAGTTTACTGAACCCATAGATGATTATCTGAATAGGTTCAGACTCTTGAAGTCTAGATGTTTCATAGTAGTTCCTGAACATGAGTTAGTCGAAATGGCTGTTGGTGGCCTAGACTACTTCATTCGAACGAAATTAGATACACAATACTTGAGGGATATGGCCCAATTAGCGGACAGGGTTCGACAAGTCGAAAGACTAAAGGCTGAGAAAGCCAGGGTTTTTAAAAATAACAAGAAAGAAAGGGTTTCCTATGTCGAAACTGAGGAAGCAGAAGATTACCCTGAATTCGAAGAGGTCGAAATTGATCTCGCTGAATTAAAATAGGCTCCACCTTACTCTTGTAAATTACTAGTTCCCACAAAAGGGAAAGAAATTATTGAAAATGAGACATGTGACAAGTTCCCAAAGAAGGTGTATACCTTCGACGTAACGAAATGTGATGAAATTTTTGATTTTCTTGTCAAAGATGGCCAACTAATAGTGCCATCGAATGTCAAATTACCACCTTTAGATCAAAGAAATAAAAGAGGGTTTTGTAAGTATCATAGTTTCTTAGGCCACAAAACCTCACAATGTTTTCTTTTCAGGGATCTGATTCAAAATGCAATCAAGGATGGTAGATTAAGGTTCACTGACAAGCCAAAGATGAAAGTGGATGATGACCCTTTAGATGTTGCTGACACCAATTACTCTGAGCCTGCATACATTGGAGAGATAAATATGGTTGGAGCAAATGAAGGTGACACTCCATCAGAAGAGGAAAACACTAAAGATGAAAACTACGTGTTAGCTGAAGTCGAAAAGGAAGTTACTGAGGACTTCCATAAGGAACAAGAAGCTTCGATCGAAGCAGTTCCTTTGGCTGCTTTGAAAGAGATCCAAAGCATCAAGGCCGGAGAACCAAAAACAAAATTTGACACAGGCTACTGAAGGCCTGAGGCGAGAGTTGGAGAAAGTACATATCACACTGTCAGTTCTTCCTTAGAAAGGAATATGGGATACCTTGGGGGAGCCCAGCGGAAAGTTCGATTACATGGTGAAGTATTCCGCCCCAGAAAGCTCAAAGACCCCAATTGAAGACATCAAACCTACAGGATGGGAAGATACTGATATCAAAGGAGAAGATGTGGATGTTAACATGGTAAATATGGAGCAACCTTGTTCCGAAATGAAGGAAATGGAAAGGTACTTAGAGAAATAAAAATACAAGATGGAAGACAGTTATGCTAGGGATACCAGTCTCAAAGACTACCTTATGCTATTCCACAAAGAGAATGTTGTAATGATGTTATGTCCCAGATGCAGCATCATTTGTAATCAGAGAATTGTTGCAGACTTTGAAAAAAGACAAAGGGCACGAATAAAGGCCAATCGCGCCAGGATAACCAAATGCCGGATGCTACCCTAAGGTCGGAGAAAGTCTTTGGGTTCTTAGTTCGTTGTCACAAGGGGGCAACCAAATGCCTAGTGTGTCCAAGATGTTCTGCAGTATATGATCAGAAAGTGGCTGAAACCTTCGAAATAGTCCCTTTCGCCCCATGTTGGAACCACAGAGAAACTGGTCAGATGGGCCAACGTTTCGAGAACAACTACACCCAACGGAGGTTCGATGCCCTTATCCTAGAGGCGCTCAAGTAACATTCAAAGTTCCTGCTGAGGTACCAACGGACAAGTGGCTACAAGTTAGGGATGACAAGGGGAAAGACAAGTGGAGGAATAATGAACGAAATGCACGCCATGCCATGGCGCATGAAGGCGCCAATATGGCGAAAGGGAAGAAGTAAGGTTGGAAACTACAAGGAAAGAACCCTATGTCAAGGTCACAATGGCGCAGCAACAAAGAGTTCGAAAAGTCGAGAGAGAGCTATTTTAGACAAAGGAGTGGCTTGAGCAAGGACAAAGAGGAATCGAGTACCAACAAACCTGCACCAAACAATCAACCTGGGGGAAAACCTCCAGTTAGTAGGAAACTTTTATCTGAAACAAAGCAAAACGAATCGAAGGAATATACGCCAGGTCTAGAGGAGGATGAGGATATGCTGACTGACAATTTCGAATCAGAAGGGGAATCTTCACTCAACATCAACTGCAATGAAGTATCTGTGTTGCCTTGCAAATTTGGGCAAGAGACTGAAGTCGGAGAGCACGAGGAGGAGGATGCAATAGACCTGACGAAACATAGGCCAATATGCTATTATGTGATGGATAATGGGGTTGTCGAAGAGCAGAATGCCTTCTTCGAGTACCCAGAACCAGCCATGCAAAATCACCTAAAGCCATTGTTCATTCGAGCAAAAGTTGGTACACATGGCGTAAACAAAGTCCTGGTGGATGGAGGCGCTGCAGTGAACTTGATGCCTCATTTCATGTTGAAGAAGTTAGGGATACAGGATGTTGACATAAAATCACACAATATGGTACTATCAAACTATGAAGGTAAAGTAGGCCAGACATTGGGGGTGATCCAAGTGGATTTGACAGTGGGATCAAGCTGCAGACCCACTATGTTCATGGTAATCGAAGCTAAAGCCAACTACAATTTGCTGTTGGGCAGAGAATGGATCCATGGCGTTGGAGCAGTCCCCTCGTCGATGCATCAGAGGTTAGTATTATGGAGAGAGGATTGCATTGTTGAAAACATCGAAGCAGACCAGAGCTATTTCATTACAGCAGTCAACCTAGTTGATAAGAGAAACTATGACAAACACTTAATGAGACCAGGAACACGCATTATTACATGACCCTTCACCATGATGGAATGTATTGGGATAGAAGGATAATCAAGGGAGATGGAGAAGTCGCAGGCTGGGAATTCGATAGTCCTGCTCATGATTGAGTCCTCCTTCTTCGAAAAGATTTCGGCCTACATGGCTGAGAACGAATGGAAGGCGGCCTTAGAAGCTGAAGTAGATAGTATGGCTGCAGAAGTAAACAAAACAGGTGGGGATGGCTCAAAAGGCTCACCCTTTGAAGAACAAGAAATAGGTGAAATAGGTCAAAGGCTAGATGCCATTTATGATAAAGAACCCTTAGGCTTCGAGAAGGACCCCACAGACTCAGGAGCTAAAATGTTAGCGCAGGATCCACTCGAAGAGGTGAACTTGGGAGATGAAAACACAAAAAGAATAACTTACGTGAGCACAAAACTCAATTCAAGCCTCAAGCAGAAAGTGATCGAAGTTCTTAGAAAAAACAAAGATTATTTCGCGTGGGACTATGATGAAATGCTTGGTTTAAAGAGGGAGCTAGTGGAACACAGACTTCCAATCAAGGATGGCAAGAAGCCCATCAAGCAGACCCCTAGAAGGTTCGCACCAGTAGTTCTCACGAAGATTAAAGTCAAATTGAAAGGTTGTTGCGCAGATTCATCAGACCACAACGTATGTCGAATGGTTAGCAAATATAGTACCGTTATTAAGAAGAATGGCTCTCGAGAATTTGCATAGATTTTAGAGATTTAAATACGCTACCCCAAAGATGAGTATTCCATGCCCGTGGCGTAAATGTTAATAGATTCTCAGTAGGATTTGAATATTTAAGTATGTTAGATGGATACTGGGTATAACCGATCTTTATTGTCAAGAAGATGTTGCTAAGACATCATTTCGTTGTCCAGAGCCTTAGGCACCTACGAATGGGTAGTAATGCCTTTGGTTTAAAAAACGCTGGAGCAACTTATCAAAGGGCAATGAATTCGATTTTTCATGATTTCATTGAGACTTTTATGCAGGTGTACATTGATGATATAGTCATCAAATCAGTATCTGCAGAAACTCAATTGCATCATTTGAGCCAATCATTCGAAAGAATGAGAAAACATGGCTTAAAAATGAACCCCCTTGAGTGTGCATTTTTCGCAGCCGAGATTTCCTTGGTTTTGTGGTTCATAAGAAAGGTATGGAAATCAACCAAAACAAGACCAAATCCATTGTAGAAACGAAAGCACCTACATCAAAAAAGGATTTGCAATCTTTGCTAGGTAAAATTAACTTTTTAAGAAGGTTCATTTCGAATTTAAGTGGAAGAACCCAGGCTTTCTCTCTGTTACTTCGTTTGAAGCAAGGAAAAGCCTTCAAATGGAACGAAGCACATCAGGAGGCGTTTGACAATATAAAAAGATATCTCACTCAGCCTCCTATCTTGTCTCCACCTTCATGGGGAAAGCCATGAGATTGTACATATCCGCCTCTGAAGTTACCATAGGTAGTATGTTAGCACAAGAAGATAGCAATGGCATCAAAAGAGCCGTATACTATTTAAGTAGGGTGTTGAATGATGCGGAAACCAGATATAGCAACATATAAAAGCTATGTCTCTGTTTGTATTTCTCTTGTATGAAACTTAAATATTATATAAAGCCTGTTGATGTTCATGTTTTATCTCATTTCGATGTTATCAAACACATGCTTTCGAAACCAATAATGCATAGCAGAATTGGTAAATGGGCTTTGGCCTTGACAAAGTATTCTTTGACTTTCATGCCTTTAAGAGCTGTGAAAGGTCAAGTAATTTCTGATTTCATTGTTGATCATTCACTGATCGAAGAGACTGTCATGGGTTACGTTGAAATGCAACCTTGGAAATTATACTTTGATGGTTCGACCCATAAAGATGGTAGTGGTGTTGGAGTTCTTATAATTTCTCCTGAAGGAATTCCAACAAAATTCAAGTATAAGTTAGATGGTCCTCGTTGCTCGAACAACGAAGCTGAGTACGAAGCGCTTATCGTTGGACTTGAAGCTTTGTTGGAATTGGGGGCAACTAGAGTCGAAATTAAAGGAGATTCGGAGCTAGTGGTCAAGCAAATAACAAAGGAATACAAATGCATAAAGGACAATTTGATTACGTATTTCGTCATAGTTAATAGGCTACTCAAAAAATTTGAATACATGGATATTAAACATATACCAAGAATATAAAATCAAGAGGCAAATGACCTAGCACAGTTGGCTTCAGGGTATAAAGTTTCCACCAAAAAATTTGAAGATTTAGTTGAAATAAGAGGAAGGGTTATGGCTACTAGACTCATACCATCAAACTTAGAAAATGTAAAGTTAGGTTATGCTGACAAGCAGGAATTCGAAGTATTAGCCATAGACACCTTGTCAGATGCAGATTGGCGAAGTCCAATTGTGAATTATTTAAAAAACCCAACATTGAATGTTGATAGGAAGATAAAATATAGAGTGTTACCATACGTCCTCATGGGAAATGAATTGTTCAAGAAGACCCAGGAAGGCGTATTACTGAAGTGCCTAGGAGAAGGTGAGGCATACTTAGCATTATTAGAGGTCCACAATGGGGTATGTGGGGCACATCAAGCAGGCCATAAAATGAAATGGTTGTTATTCCGATATGGCATGTATTGGCCCAACATGCTCAAAGATTGTATAGATTTTGCTAAAGGGTGTGAAGAATGCCAAAAACATGCAGGAATTCAACATGCTCCTGTAAGTGAGTTACATTCGATCATTAAACCATGGCCATTTAGAGGATGGGCATTAGATTTAATAGAGAGATCAATCCGCTTCGCCTAAAGGATGAAATATATCTTAGTAGGAATTGATTATTTTACCAAGTGGATCGAAGCAATACCATTAATAGTTGCTGATCAAGAGGCTATTATTTGGTTCATACAGAAACAAATAATTTATAGGTTCGGATTACCAGAGAGTATAACCACAGACCACGGTTCTGTGTTTACTGGTAGAAAGATGCAGGAATTTGCTCGGGAGATGGGTTTTAAATTATTAACATCAGCGCCATATTATGCTCAAGCAAATGGTCAGGTCGAAGCAACAAACAAAGTGATAATAGGGTTAATTAAAAAACTTGTTGGTAAGAAGCCAAAGAATTGGCATAAGACTTTGGACCAAATACTTTGGGCTTGTAGAACATCTCCTAAAGAAGCTACTAACACCACGCCTTTCCAACTAACATTTGGCCATGATGCAGTTTTACCAGTGGAAATTCATCTGCAATCAGTCCGAATTCAAAGGCAAAATGAGATCCCATCTGCATTGTATTGGGAGATGATGATGAATGAGTTAGTTGAGTTAGACGAAGTTAGACTGCATGCATTGGAAATCCTAATGAGGCAAAAGGAAAGAGTAGTCAGGGCATACAACAAAAGGGTGAAAGGTAAAATATTCATTGTTAATGACTTAGTCTGGAAAGTCATATTGCCCATGGACAAGAAGAATAAGACATTAGGTAAATGGTCACCTCATTGGGAAGGACCCTTTCGAATACTAAAGAGATTCTCAAACAATGCGTATGAAATCGAAGAGTTAACTGATGACAAACGAATCTTAAAGGTTAACAGAGAATATTTGAAAAAATATAGACCTCACCTGCAGGAGATTCGAATAATAGCAACATAGTCGAAATATTATAAGGAGATGCCAAAATGGTTCCATACGTTGCCAAAATGGCGTTGTTCAAATATTACAAAACTGAGACTCAAATTAATTCAAATAAGCAAAGATTTAAAAATAAACATTGTTTCTCAATCTTGCGAAGGTGCTTCTAAAGGACTCAAGTCTTTGCTGGGTATAACGTCTCGCTACTTCCAGAGTAGTTACTTCTCCTTTGATACACTCTGCTGCTTCTGTTTCAGAAAGGCCCCTGCTAAGAAGTTCTTCGAATGGGCTCCTAACGGTGTCAGTTTCGTAAGCCAGTTGCTGTTGTTGAGCTTCTTTGACCTTTCGTTTGAGCTCTTGAATTTGTCATTCCCAAAAGAGAATAGACCGCGCTCGAACTTCATAGTCAGCCTTCGCCTGTTTAAAGCGCGTTGCTTGGTCTTCAGCCTCTTTAGAAAGTTTCGAGGCGCGCTCATAAGCAGCATCCATGGCGTTTCGTTTCTCCTGAACTTTAGCAGCAACTAATTCATCTTCTAGGAGACATCCAGACACATCATCCAATAATACTTGGAGGTCGAACAATATAGTGCTGACTGGTAAGGAGCAAGCTGCGAAGTTAACTTGAGTGAGAAGTTCCTTCATGGTATAGCAAGCAGTGCTATCCTTTTTAAGAACTTCAAATAGGTCTACATCAAGGATTGTTTTCCTGACTTTGTTAAGAAAAACAGTGCCAACCCTAGTGAAAGGGATGTCCTTTTGGGCCAACTTAGTTTTCATGTACTCAATTGGGTCATTGTGTTTTAGGAGAGCTAGTTCCTCTTCATCACGAGGAAGTTGGGGAAGTTCCATGTTCAAAGGAGTCACGTCCATTTCGACCTCCATAGGTTCTTTAGTCTTACCACCATTATCTTCATCCTTGCCTTGCTCATTACTTTCTCCTTCATCGCCCAGATCCACCTCATCGACGATTGGTCTCAGCTATTAGCATCGACTTGTCATCACCGAACCACTTTGGGTTTCGCCTTCACCAGATCTTTCTTCTGCAGTTTCTTCACTCTCTTGCGGAGAATCAGTCTTGTGAAGGTGCTTCTAAAGGACTCAAGTCTTTGCTGGGTATAACGTCTCGCTACTTCCAGAGTAGTTACTTCTCCTTTGATACACTCTGCTGCTTCTGTTTCAGAAAGGCCCCTGCTAGGAAGTTCTTCGAATGGGCTCCTAACGGTGTCAGTTTCGTAAGCCAGTTGCTGTTGTTGAGCTTCTTTGACCTTTCGTTTGAGCTCTTGAATTTGTCATTCCCAAAAGAGAATAGACCGCCGAACTTCATAGTCACCTCGAAGCGTTGCTTGGTCTTCACCTCTTTAGAAAGTTTCGCCATAAGCAAGATCCATGGCGTTCGTTTCTCCCGAACTTTAGCAAAGAACTAATTCATCTTCTAGGAGACATCCACCACATCATCCAATAATACTTGGAGGTCGAACAATATAGTGCCGACGGCAAGGAGCAAGTCATGGTTAACTTGAGTGAGAAGTTCCTTCATGGTATAGGCTATCCTTTTAAGAACTTCAAATAGGTCTACATCAAGGATTGTTTTCCTGACTTTGTTAAGAAGTATAGCTCTAGCATCTGGGGACAATGTGTTGTTAGTTGAACCAGTGCCAACCCTAGTGAAAGGGATGTCCTTTTGGGCCAACTTAGTTTTCATGTACTCAATGGGTCATTGTGTTTTAGGAGAGCTAGTTCCTCTTCAACAATGAGGTCGAAGTTGGGGAAGTTCCATGTTCAAAGGAGTCACGTCCATTTCGACCTCCATAGGTTCTTTAGTCTTACCACCATTATCTTCATCCTTGCCTTGCTCATTACTTTCTCCTTCGCCTGCATCCACCTCATCGAAGATTGGTCTCATTATTAGCATCGATTGCTTCATCACCGAACCACTTTGGGTTTCGTCTTCACCAGATCTTTCTTCTGCAGTTTCTTCACTCTCTTGCGGAGAATCAGTCTTGTCCTTTTCAGCATGAGTGATTTTTGGACTCTCTTGAAGAGTTCCGAGAGGATATTTCAAAAGGGAAGTTTCTGGTGGATTTTCTTTAGACTTGTTGGGTGATTCTTCGTTTGCTTCCTTCAAAGGAGGTGAGGTGCCTTGATCATCTTGTGCCTTCGAAGTCCCAGTCAGGGCCACCATGTTGGAAGACCCTTTGTTTTGCACGAAGTTGCTGGAGTCCCCATGGGGAGAGGAAGTGATTGGAGCAATGGTCCCTGTTGGAGGAGTTGAAGCAGTGGGATTCGTGTTCGAAGTATCCTGCATGAACAAAGAAAAGTTAAGAATATGTACCAAGGTATGAATAACTATTTTTGTTAGGAATTCGAATTTAAATTACCTGTGGATTATCAGGAGAAATGTTATCACAATATGTTCCAATATTACATTGGAGGTCGAAGGTGACATTTTGATGTTGTTGAGGAGCAACGTCTTTGGAATCAAGTCCAGAACGTTAGTAGGCTTAGGGCCTTTGGAGCTTTCTTTCTTTGCTTCTTCTTAGAAGTTGTTGGAGAATTTTCACCATCTTGAGGTTCTTTTCGGGGTTTCCTTTTCTTAGGAGTAGTTGGTGGAAGTTTGCTAGTCCGAAAAGGTTTAAACATAAGTTAGATCTAATTCATAAACTTCATTTATTCAAACAACAGGTTAGTTGATTACCTTTGAATTGAAATGTCTGTTGTTGTTGTTGTAGTAGTTGTTGTTGTTGGTATTGTTGAGTTACATCATCGCTAACTTCAATAGCTTGTTGAGAAGTGTTCCCTTTCTTGGGCTTCGAAGTAACGTTTTTTATCCTAATGGCTGAAAAGTGAAACAATTAAGGTAAAATGTTAAGGATAAGGGAATTAGGATACAATTGGAATTTTCCCAAGCATTCGCACCTGTGCCTTGATTAGATGTAATCGAAATGGCAGGAAGGTCATAGCGAAGATGTCCTGGGAAATTATGAAGCCAGTAACGAGCCCATGTCATAGTCTCAGATGGCTTTAGTTTCTTTTGAGATTGGTAATTGAACATTTCTTTGCAAGTAAACCACCAAGGGTATGGAGGAAACCAAGCCAGAGCCAGTTCTGAGGTAGGCAACCTAGGAAATTTAGGTGGATGCATTTCGAGTGCCAACCTATACCTATCCTCAGGTGACAACCCTGAAGGAAGTTTGAACTTAGAAATTTTTTCTTTAAATTTTTCCTTCAAAGTCTCGGCCGCTCGATGTACCGTGGTTCCCAAGCATGGGGGATCATAAGTGGTTTCGAAATAATTTTGAAAAGCCCTAATTTCTTTGACGTGAGTGAACATACCTTTCTTGGAGTGTACCTACACATTGAACACGCCAGTTAGCTTTTGTTGAATGGTGAGTGTGTCAAACATATATGTCTGGTAGAACTTAGTCCACCATTCAAGAAATCCTTTTGCTGTGAAGTATATTGGCTCGAAAGGTAAAAGCTCGAACTGAGCAAAATCTTGATATTTCTCCTGTTGTAATTTGGCCTCTCTTGCTTTGAACGTTTTGCCTGAGGTTATGGCACTTTGTGTTTGGAACAAAGGTTCAAGAATTAATTGGCATAGGCCAAATTGTCGAGAAACGAAATTGGGTTGATAAGCCAGGAGGAAAATCTGATTCTTTGTTGGAGTAATTCTTGAGGAAATTAGCCTAGGAAGAAGAAACACTTTCCAAATGTCCTGCATCTCTCTGCTCTTGACAGCTTCTGAGAGAGACATTGTGAACCATGATGGTCCACAAGTCCTTTGAGAAAAAGGTGCCATGTGTAATACGGTGAACTGACTTTGTAGGATTTTTGTATCCAAATGTGCGGATAGCAAGAGTCGCCACCGACTTTTATTTTTATCCAATTAAGGGAAGGTAAAAGTAACAGAAAAAGACCTTCGTTAGATTCTGAGTTCGGGAGAATGGTTATGAAAAGGGAAGGTATTAGCACCCCTTTCCATCCGTAGTTATCTACGGGCTCTTAGTTGCTCTAGATTACCTTTTAAAATTGCTTTCTGTGTGTTTGACAAAAATATTTTGAAAGATGGCATTTCGCTTTGACTTTGTAGTGACTCATGTAGGAGTGTATACAAAGTGTTCGGAAATGTTTTGTTTTGAAAAAGAATTTGAATTTTAAAAAAGAGAGTGTGTGGTGTGAAAAGCATTTGGTTTAGAGCAAGCAACTAAAAGACTTATTTACCCACTCAGAATTGGTCATTTTGTTGTACTTCTACGTTCCTTTAGAATAGCGCTAGCCGTACCATTAGTTAGTAGGTAGCTCCATTCGTAGGATGTAAGCGGGACATTTGAAGGGACATCGGATGGTCATCGAAGGCAACTTGTAGGAAGTATCCTAGCACATTCGAAGGGACTATCATCGTTTTTCGTAGGCGACAATCGAGGGTCAAGATCATGTATTCGGAGGCGACATCGTGGGTCTTATGATCTTTGTATCGAAGGGACTATGATGATTTGTTTGGAAGGCAACGGTGCTAGAATACCTCTACGTTCGAGGGACATGACCATTTATGATTCGCAAAGGCAACGAGAGAGAATTCCCCTAAGGGGTGCGTGTGTGAAAGAAGTGTGTTGATTTCAGAATATGTTATCTTGAAGATTAGTGGGCTATGTTCGTTATTATCTTGCCATACACGCCTAGTTACTAGCAATTGATAGGGTGCGGAAAGTAAAATGCGGAATGTAAAGATGCGGAAAGATAAATGTCCTACGCTATTACAAGGCTTTGGGGCAGATACATAATTTAAAATGCGGAAAATAAAATCCTAAATTAAACTATTACATCCCATATACAGTTACATTATCGGAAAAAATATGATAAAATGATAAAGAGAAAATCGTCTGAATCGGATCAACCTGTACAAAAAAGAAGAAATCGGAAAATGCAATATGAATCAAACAAGAGAAAAAATGTTAGAAAAATGCAAGTTTTAATATGGGAAAATTAATACATGCTGGAAATAAGATAAATAAGCTAAAATAATTTTTTGGGATTTTTTGGAAAAGATTTAATAATTAAAATGCAATTAAAAGTGAATTAAATGCAAAATATAAATAAAATAAATATGCATGCAAAAATATGTTTTTTAATTTATTAAATTAAATAAAGATTTTCAGAATATAAATGTGAAAATAAAATTTTTTTTGGTAATTTTTTAATGCAGAATAAAAATATGAAAAGAATTGAAATAAAATGCAAAAATATTGAAATAATTAGAAAATAGGAAAATAATGAGTTTTGTAAAAAGAAGAAAAACATTGGTCTTGCCAGATTCGAATCGAGACCTTGTGTTCAAACTTTGAGTCCCTTGCCTTTGCCGAGAGCCGCGCTCCAATCGCTTGGAAACGGATTGAATGGAATTTACACGCCTTCGCCTTCATCTCGCGCCAAGCTTCGCCTTCAACCTTTTGAAAATTTGAAAAGTTTGCGCCGCCATGGTTCGACGCAGTTCCCGGCAAAAACGCAAACACATAATATAAATAAAATCCAAGACCATGGTTCGATTCAGACATCATTCCGAATTCACCGGTGCTAGTCTCGTGGTCCAATTTTTCCTAATAAGCCAAGCCCTAAATCGAGCTCAGAACCCTAGTTATGGCATATTACGCTTCGTGCCATGGAAATGCAATTAACTCGCCGATCGCTTGCAAACTTTGTTCTAAGCATGAAACAAACATCAAAACTTGTTAATAATGCATGAATAATGAAACACGATTTTGAAAAAAAGTATGAACAAACCGATTCGTGATTCCTTGATTCTGGATGGTTTTGAATGAAGTGAGTATCTGGATCGACTCTGGAGATGCCAAGGAATACAATGGAATCCTCAGAATTGCTTGAGAACGGCTGGAAATAGGATTGTCAATTGCTTCAAGAACACGATTTTTTTGAATTAGGTTAGGGTTTCTAAAGGCAATTTTTTCGTCCTCTTGTGATTGGTATGTATCAGGTATATATGCTGGAAGGATTTGGCATTGTTTTGGGAAAGATTTGATCAATAATCAATGATAATCAAATTTGATATTTTCATGAAAATCAAATTTTCAAAACTTGATCAATTTCAATCCAATCTTGCCTTTTTTGTCAAATTTCGAAATTTGCTGGCTTTTAATGAATTTCTTGAATCTCAAGGAAGGAATAAAATCAATCTTTCAATTAATTTTGATTTTATAATTTATTTTAAAATTTAATTTGTATTTAAATGAATAAATTCAAATTAAATAGAAAAATAAATCAAAAATTCGTGGCATTGGGCTTGGATATTCCTAATTGTATGAGGAATAAGTTTGGATGAAGAAAAAGCAAGCCCATTTGCAAAAGATTTGATTTTTGGAAGTATCTCTCTTTGTGCATTCTTTCAAAATTGCCTAACTTGTGAATGGTGTAACTTGCTCAATTTTCCACATTTTTGAGTGTTCTTGGACTTTTTGGAAAGCTCTAAGAGTCCTCTAAACAATGCCTTTGGTTTCATCTCAATTGGAGTTACCATGCTCAATATATTTTCAAATCAAAAAGTTGACTTTTTGTTGACTTTGAAAATGACCTATAATGTTTTGAGCTATACCTCTCAAATGAAGCATTTTTTGGACATTCTTGTGAGACATGAAGTTGTAGAGAATTGAATTTCCTTCAAAACAAGAGGTGGTGGAAAATTTCGAGAAAGTATGAGAAAGTTATGATCACCAAAGTTCGTTGACTTTTCACCTAGAAACCCTAATTTAGAAAGTTTGACTTTTGAGCAAATCTTGAGTTTTCTTGATGAATCATGATCAACCCTTGATCAAATGATGAATGTAACTTCAAAATGAGGATGTTGACCAAAAATATGAAGTTTGATGTATGTTGACCACGTTGACTTTTGTCCAAACCGATTTTCAACCATCCGAGCAATTGTCCGAGGAAACTTGACTTGAGGCTTGAAACATGACATGGAGAATCTTTGAAGCATATGAGGAGGCATGAAGGCCATTGGAGATGTTGGAAGTTCATCTTGACTTGAGAGATACCAAACCCTAGTTTGGGTTGATTGTCTAGAGAGAGTTTGTCCGATCAACTCTTGAGGATCCTCGAGCATAGATGTATGAAATCTCTTGAGTAGATGGAGGGAAAATTTTGGGGTATGACAGCTGCCCTGCTCAATCTTCTTGTACGGAAGGGTTAGATTGACACGCTTTCGTGACCGGAGGTAGAAGATGATTGAACACCGAGTACACCGAAAATTTGCACTCGCTGGTGGATGATGCGGAATGGGCTTACAGATGCCATTTGGATACTTGGAGGATGAGTCGACGCTAGACTCGAGAATGTTGATAGGAGAATTGACGGAGATGGGCTTAAGAAGCCATCCGAAAGATCGATGCCGGGAGTGAGCCGACGCTAGGCTCGTAGTCGCTCCTCGAAGGAGCATGGAGACGGGCTTAAGATGCCATCCGAGGAGTCATACGTTAGACTTCGTGTTCATTTTGAATGAAGTTATTGGTTTGTATTGATTTTTAACCATATATGCAGATTCGAAAGTGAAGCATCGTTGATAAGTAGTCGGAGATGGGCTTAAGATGCCATCCAAGGCAACCGAGTCGCACGCTAGACTGTAGTCCGTTGATAATAAGGAATCGAATAAATCTTCGATTACTCGAGGGAATAGTAGTTGGCAAAATGTGGATAGCTTCCGTTGTGTATCGGTGTTGATCCATTGCCGTTATCGGAGGATAACCGGGTGGTCCTTCGGATAGTTTTCCGCTTGGTTCGGGCTTAATCTCGGACCACGTCGGAGGACAACCAAAGGCGGTCTTTCGATAGTTTTCCGTCGGTTCGGGCTTAATCGGACCTGTTTGCGTCGGATCAGTACTGCTTTGGAGAAAACAAGAGAAACTTTGATAGAATATTTGTTAGTTTTATGCAAAGTATGATGCATGACAGTGTATATGAATGACATATGCATGAATTATGACTTCATGAGTAATGTATGAATGATAGATGTTGTGGTATTTCAAAACATATCCATCTTGAAGAAGATGCGGATGCTCTGTTTGAAGATTTCTGACTCCTGCTTGGGGAATCGAGTAGGTGGAACCCTGCTTTGGAAGGAGAAGAAAGATACCCTGGATTCCTCCGATGTACTATCTGACCAAGTCTTGGGCCTAGATATTGTTGAGGAAGGTAGATATTTGAGAAGCTCGTTGTCGGGGATCTCATATATAGACCCTACTGAGGAGAATCTAGAAGGCGATCTGTTGGGGACCTTGTATGTAGATCCTGCTGAGGAAATTTAGGAGGCGCTCTACTGGGGACCTGAGTGTAGATCTCGCTGGAGAGCATTTGATAGTTGCCGGGAAACTTGGTTAGAAGAGTCAGGAATCCGTTGTAATCCCAGGCTGGGGAATGAAGATGTAGTTTCCTCCGATGCACTATTTGACCAAGTCTTGGTCCGACACGCTACTGGGGAAAAAGGAAAGGATCTGAGAGATATCCGCTGGGGATAAATACCTTGACTGGGGTGAGGTGTTACCGCTGAGATGATGTAACATTGCTTAGTCGAGTGGAATTGCACTCGTGGATTCCCTTTGCTGGAGAAGTTGTGTGAGTGACACCTTTGGTGGATCTTGCTCGGGGAATGTTTTGGTGACTTTCGTCGTCGTCCCAATTCCTGGAGTCTGTAGTAAGTACTTTAGTATGTTCATTTTTCGTATGTTTGTGATTAGATTCTTATTGTCAAATGCATATAATCATTCAAAGCAAACGTTGGACTTATTGCAAATGACAAAAGTGAAAATTGTAAAGAGAAAGAAATTGTATTCATTTGAAACGTGGCGTATGGCCAAGTAGTTTTGTACACAAGAAAAGAAAAAAGCTATGCGGAAACAATCTCGTTAGGTTCCAACTATGCTAGTACTCATATATTTCAACTATCTCATCTCCTTGCTGTCAGTAGAAAGTGAGTAGACTGATCTTCGCCATTTGAACCTTGAATGCTGATAGTAGTCGGAAGCGGTGATTTGGAAGAGACATAGTCGACGCTTAAATCCCTAACTTTTGCCTAGACCGCCTTTCGGTTTTCGCCTCGATACCTTTTTGCCCAAGCCGCTTTTCGTGTTTTCGACTTGCGGTGTACATGTTTTGTATATATCCTTAAATTTTGCCCGAACCTTTTGGTTCGCCAGATGCCCTTATTTTTGCCTAGGTTCGCGACCTAGCGGGTCTATTTCATGCGTAGTATTTTTGACTATGTCTGCTCACGGGTGGGAAGTCTTCACCATCCATGGTGCTAAGTATCATAGCTCCGAAAAACATTGTCTTGACTACAAATGGTCCCTCGAGGTGGGAGTCCATTTTCCCTCGATCACCTTGTGGAAGAATGATGCGCTTAACTACTAGATCACCGACTTGGTAGACTCGGTGCTTGACCTTCTTGTTAAATGCTCGATCATTCGCTCGTAAATTTGTCCATGGCGATGGACGCGAGTCGCTTCTCATCAATCAAGTTGATCCGGTCAAGCCGTCCGAACCCAATCGTCTTCGCTAACTCGCCTCTTGAGGACTCGTTGAGGGTATCCGAACCTCGATGGGTAAGACGGCTTCCATACCGTATACAAGAGAGAAGGGTTGCCCTCGTTGATGTTCGTACAGCGATAACCATGAAGAGCAAATGGTAACATCTCATGCCAATCTTTGTAAGTCACCGTCATCTTCTCGATAATCTTCTTAATGTTCTTATTGGCGGCTTCCATCGCGCCATTCATCTTAGGCCGATAAGGAGAAGAGTTGTGATGCTTGATCTTGAATCGCGTGTAGTTCGGTGATCATCTTATTGTTGAGATTGGAACCGTTATCCGTGATAATCCTTTCGGAGTGCCATACCGATGATAAGTTTATGTTTGATGAATCGAGCCACAACATTCTTGGTAATGATGCATACGAGGTCGCTTCTACCCACTTGGTGAAATAATCTATTGCCACAAGGATGAAACGATGTCCATTGGAAGTCGGGCTTAATCTCTCCGATCATGTCAATGCCCTACATTGCAAAGGCCAAGGAGAAGTTAAAACATTCGAGGTACCGGAGGTACGTGTACTTTGTCGGCATAACCGCACTTGTGACAAGATCGAGCATAGCGGTGACAATCGCCTTCCATGGTGGACCAATAGTAACCTGCTCTCAAAATCTTCTTAGTCATGGTGTGTCCACCGGAGTGGGTACCAAATTCCGTAACTCTTCCATGATACGCATTGCTGTTTTCTAGTCTACACAGCGGAGTAAGCACAAGTCGTGGTTGCGCTTGTATAAGATGTCGTTGCTGAGGAAGAATTTGGATGCGAATTTTCTCATGAACTTCTTATCATTGACAGATGCCCCTGCGGGATATTCCTGAGTCTCAAGATACCTCTTCACGTCATAGTACCAAGGTTTCTCTTCTATATCAAGCTCATAACAATATGTTGGTTTGTCAAACTTCTCAATGATGATCTGGGGAGCCTCGTTGTCCCATCTGACCTTGAACATGGACGACATAGTAGCTAATGCGTCTGCCAACTGATTCTCTTCTCGTGGAATATGATTGAAAGTGATCTCTTCAAAGTAGGGAATCAAACTCAGAACATGCTCTCGATATGGAATGAGATTCGGATGCTTCGTATCCCACTCGCCCTTAATCTGACTGATCACCAAAGCTGAGTCTCCATACACTTGTAAGAACTTGATTCTTAAGTCAATAGCAACTTTAAGACCCATGATGCACGCTTCGTACTCGGCCATGTTGTTCGTGCAACTGAAACATAATCTGGCGGTGAAAGGCGTGTGTCCGCCTGCAGGGGATGTAATGATGGCGCCAATGCCATTGCCAAGTGCGTTTGAGGCTCCATCAAAAACCATAGTCCATCGGGATCCTTGTTCAGGTCCTTCGTCTGGGCTTGGTTCTTCGCAATCGGTAACTAGTAAAACATCTTCGTGAAATTGAATGCATAGACGATAGTCATCTACGGCTTGATGAGCCAAATGATCGGCTACTACACTTCCTTTGATCGCCTCGAGAAGTGTACCGGATGTCATACTCGGTCAAGATCATTTGCCATCTTGCTATTCTTCCGAGAGAGTGGTTTCTCAAAGATGTATTTTATCGGATCCATCTTGAAATCAACAAGGTAGTATGAGTCAACATATACCGTCTTAGTCGGCGAGCAGCCAAGCCAAAGCGTTGCAAATTTTCTCGAGTGAGTATCTTGTTTCACAATCGGTAAACTTTTGCTAAGGTAGTATATTGCATGCTCTTTTCGACTGACTCGCCATGTTGCCCCAACACACACCCCATTGAGTTTTCTAACACTCAGTACATGATGAGAGGTCTTCCTTCGGGCGGCATCGGGATGGGAGGATTCAGAGGTACTCCTTGATTTTGTCAAAAGCGATCCGCAATCGTCGTTCCATTCCACTACTTGATCTTTCTTTAGTAACTTAAAGATTGGCTCACAAGTAGCGCTTATGTGCAATGAATCGCAATGTAGTTCAATCGCCGGAGTTGGCATCTCTTGAATGGCTCTAACCTTGGTGGGGTCAACTTCAATACCTCTTTCACTGATGACAAACCCTAGGAGTTTTCCGGATCTGACTCCAAAGGTGCACTTGTTAGGATTAAGTCTCAGTCTATACTTCTTCAATTTGTCAAACAATTTCTATAGATGATCAAGATGTTCTTCTTCAGTCTGTGCTCGAGCTATCATGTCGTCGACGTAGACCTCTATCTCGTGATGAATCATGTCATGAAACAATGTCACCATAGCACGCGATAAGTGGCGCTGCGTTCTTCCGAACGGCATAACCTTGTAGCGTAGTGCCCCACCGTAACAAAAGTAGTCTTCTCCATGTCTTCGGAGCCATTTTGATCCGATTGTAACCGGAGAAACCATCCATGAAGGAGAAAACCTTGCCGAGCGGTGTTGTCAACCGAACATCAATATGAGGAAGTGGAAAATCGCTTTCGGACTCGCTTTGTTCGATCTCCGTAATCCACACACATTCGTATTTTCCATCCTTCTTGAGCACGGCACCACATTAGCAACCCATATAAGAAGTAATAAGAAACCGCATTGAACTGCTTCATAACTTCGGTTTGATTTTCTCGACACCTCGGACGCATACGACGAACCTTCTATTTCATCGAGAAAACCTTCTTTTGTCGGCAAACGGTGTACCACAATATCAATGTCTAAACCCGCATGTCTTCGTATGACCAAGCAAAACCTCAACATAATCTCGTAGCATCCGAACCAACCTTTCTTTAACACTGCTCAAGACCCGCCCTATCTTGATCTCTTTTCTTCGTTAGTACCCAATTCACAACCTCAACTTGCTCTTCGGTGGTCAGTATAACTCGCTCTTCTTCTGTACCGGCAAGTTCTCCGGCACTTCACAATCTTCCTCACTTTCGCCTTCGGCTTGGTAGATCGGATTATCAAAGTCATATTTAGCACTAGCATAGTGTTATTAACGAGATTCGGAGTGATTCGCAGTTGTATCACGTGTGTGTAAGAAACACATAGCTTTTGAAGGGTGATAAAGTAAAAGAAAGAGAACAAACAATTGAATGCAAAAGTCCAACAAATTTATTGAATGAAAATACGCAAACAATGATAATAACCTCGAACGAGCCATGATGCCCGGCAAGGCATTAGGCTTTCAAAGTTTATTGTTCAAAACATAAAGAAATACGAATAAGCAAAACAAAACAAGAGCAATTACTCACTAAAGGAGATTGGTATGACGCCTTCGCTTCCAATTCGAGCCCTTTATCCGAGTTGGAAGATCCACTAGCGATGTCGGCCGTTGTCGCCGCCTTCTATAGCATGGATTCCACTGGCCGATGCGGAAAGGAAGTTGGCGGCACATTCGCGTATCATCTTCGACCCTTGATGGTGAAGCCTAAACCAATCTTGTCGGATTTGAAAGGAAGATCGGGAGCTGTCCCCAAATAGCACTACCTTCTTCAAAGAGCTTGAGCATCTTTCAATGAGGCCATCCTAGGCGAGCTTGTGTAACCTCAGAGGAGGAGAGTCAACAGCATGACTGGGATTGTTTCAAAATCTTGACAGAGTCTCAAGAATTCACCTTCCATCTCAAGGTATCGGAATGATCAGATGATGACCATATACTCTTCTTCACCACACCGTAACAACCTTCCCTTTCACCGGTATTTCAGTTCGATGTAAGGTAGAGGTAATACCGCCCCATGTATCCAAGGGCGTCCAAGTAGGCAAGAGTAAGGTGACGAATGTCCATGACAAAGAAAGTGGAGTCAAAAGTCGGGAACCGACTTTAACAGTGAGTGAGCTCTCCAAGCGCGCGCTTAGAACCATCAAAAGCTCTCACAATAATGTCACCGGGTCTCGAACCAACCCTTCGACATCAAGTCGATCAAAAGCGCTTCGGAAGGATATTCAAAGCGTAACCGTATCCACCAAGACATGAGATGTAGTGCCCTTGCATTCAACGAGATGTGCAAGGCTTTGTTGTGTTTCTTTCCGAGTCAAATCAAGATCGAGAAGCTAGGCCGTTGTTGGCAGCAGCTAGCAATACAAACTTCGAATTGATCGGTAGTGTCTTGCGGTACATGAGCATTCTTCGAAACTTCACCAAGGCATTAGCATGAGCCTCGAGCACAAGAGCGAGCAAGCATGGAGATCTTGGACGAGTCTGTCCCAACTGCTCCACCACATTGTAGTCACTCTTCTTGATAATCTTCGAATTTCCTCCATTTCTTGTTTGGAGGTGTCTTGATAACTTCCTTTGGTACTTCCGTTGAGCAGATGAGCCACCGGTTCTTTCCTCTAGGGGATATTGGTGGAGTAGATGGAATGCAGGAGTCGCAGTGTCCTTTGGAGGAGAGATCTAGAGAATACCCTTCCGGTTCGGTCACCTTCGATCCGTGATGTTGTCGATGTCGGAATAGAAGCTCCAATGGTAAGATCTTCAATTGTCAGAGGATCTTGCTTGACACCATGATAGTAAACATCAGCTCCATAATTCCAAGGGATAGCCTTGTCAGAGGAATATGGCACTGGTCTTGGAGAAGTGATAATGAGAGGCGCCACTTTAGGCACAGGATCATCAGAGGAAATCCTTATAGTGTTAACATCAGCATAGTCTTCTAGGAAATCGTCACCCCATCCGGTTGCCTTAACATCTTCAATAGGAATCTTATAACTATCAGGGACAGTGTACTTCACCATGTAATCATACTTTCCACTTGGCTGCCCCAAGGTATCCCACACAGATGGTACAGTTTCATTCACATCTTCGATCTTCAGCTTAGACATATCTTCACATAGCTTCTGCACAGGTGGTTTCAGAAATAGTATCTCACGGTTATCCATCATGCACTGAACACGTCTTCTCAACCAAGCACAACCATCGGTGCGGATGGGCACCAACGACAATTCCTGGGCATCCGGGTTGACACCGCTTGCAACAAATTCTTCTTAACATCATCGAGGAATGGTCAAGTCATCTATGTTGAAAACATAAGTATCGTCACCAACATTGGAATTCTTGTCATGGTTAGGCATAGGTGCGTTGATCACATTCGAGTCTCAACAGAGGATCAAACTCAATGCTTAGCTTCAATCATATCTTGAATCTTGTTCTTGAGCCCAACAATTGTCGTTGTCGTGCCACGGCTATTGGAATGGTAAGCACACTTAGCATTTGGATTGTACTGGAGAGGAAGTGTTGACATTCCGAGGAGGATCCCTCAAGGTTATCACTCTGCTCAACATGTGTTGCAAGGCTTGCGACAATGGCATGTTGATCTTCGTAAACTGTCTCGTGGCGTTGCTCGCTATGCTGCGTTGTCTCGTGAGGTTGTCCGATGTAGGATTGAGATCACAACCGCCCCGCATTGAGCGGTCGGACTTGGCTCGGCTTTTCGACCATACACATTGGCTTCTTTCTTACCACCAAAAGATTTCTTCGCAGATTTGAAGATGACTCTATCTGAATCTTCCCACTCTTGATACCACCTCAATACGCTGTCAATATCACTCGGTGAATCCGGATGAAGAATTTCCAATCGATGATTGAAGAACGGGCTGTCGGTGTTCCCATGAACATATCAACCAACTCCCTATTGGGCAAGGGTGGTTGAACTCACCGCTAGATATCTCCACTTCGAGCATACTCCTTGAACTTCGTCACGACCCATAGACATGCTTTGTAGTTGCATGCGAGTGGGTGTCAATTCAGATTGTACTCATATCTCAGAGAAAGCATCACCAAATCACTCCAAGTACGGATACGGTCATTCTCTAGTGATAGTACCATTCCAACCGGGTTCCGACAAACTCTCTTGAAAATAGTGCATCCACAACTTTCATCATCGTGGGATTGATCTTTGGACATAGGACTTCAAATGCTTTAGGGCAAGACACACCATCATACTTGGCAAAAGTAGGAACTTTGAATTTGGGAGGAATCACAACACCGGAACAAGACTCGGATCATCAAAATTCAGCCGGACATTTTCGTGTTTTCCACAAGATTCAGACGGTCTTTAAGTTGTTTGTACTTGTCATCTTCATCAGAGTACTGGCTATAATCAGAGCGGTCCTCTCCTTCTTTCTTTGGCTCACGCTGGTCACCTTCATCACCCTTGGTACTCCCCTCGGTATGGACACTTCCTTCAGAGAGCTCGATCCGACTGACCACTTTTGGACCCCCTTTGTAGCGTCTACCCATGTTGAGGAGACCAACAACCTTCTTCTTCTTGTTGATGAGCTTCTTCAAATCTTCTTGGCCTTGGACCAAGTTGGTAAACATCTGCTGAAACTGAGCATTCTGAGCCTGGAGATCTTTGACAGTCTGTTCAAGAGCCATTTCTGCTAAAATAAATAGCGAGCAAATGAGAAAACCAATCTCCAATGTACCTGTGATGCAATGTTATGATATGCTATGCGATGTTTATGCAAATGCAATGCAATGTTTTCAAGGACCTAAGAGATTTAAATTTGTTAAACAAGCAATGAGCAAACATTTATTAGTACTTCTTTTTATTTTTCTTTTTTCTTTTTAAGTACAAGAGATAGTTCAAAACAAATAAAAGAAAAACATATAAATCCTAAAGCTCTAAGTCTCCCATGGGCGCTTCCTCTTGGTGCCGATGTAAGCGTTGATGTTTCGCTCCTCGTGAAGTAGCTTAGTCAACTCTAGCACTTTCTTCTCACTTGCGTAACACTGAGCCTCAAAGGTATCCCTCTCTTCCTTAAGCTGAATCCAGGATCTCTTCAAGTCTTCAAAATCAGTAGGCATGTCAGGATGGAGAATAGTATAGGGTACGTCACCTATAGCAACAGTTCCATAATTCTTGTAGAACAGCGTGAATGGCATCATGAGGTTTTGAGCTCGAGCTCGCACCCATTTGAGGTAAGGTTCCCAAGGAATGGAGTTCGGGTGCCCCAAAGTCTTGGTATCAGTCTTCTTTACCATGCCCCAAGCGTGTATAAACCTTCGTCGGTAATTCTGGAGATCGTGATTGTAGTCGAACACAATATCTTGGAGAAGCATATCATGTGGACCATCTCTTCGGGCAAAACCAAACTAACGTAAAGCTAGAGAAGGGTTGTAAGTAATACCTCCCCTTATACCAAGGAGTGGTACATTAGGGAATTCTCCACAACGCTCAATGAAGGTGAAGTCCTTTTGAGAGAAAAGATTCCAACGGATATCGGAATGAGAGAGTGACATCATCCTTTGAGACCATCTCAACCTTTGTTCATTCTTCAAAACTGATGGAGGAAGGTGCGAAATAAACCACCTTGAAAGTAACGGTATGCAACACATGAGAGTTCCTTGTCGCTTGGTAGTACGAGTGTGGAGAGAATGTAGAATATCTCCAAGTAAAGTAGGCACAGGATTGCGGGTAAGGAACAACTTGATGGCATTGATATCTATGAATTGATCCGAGTTAGGAAATAGAACCAAACCATAAATTAGCAGGGCCACAATATTTTCAAATGCATGGAAACTCATAACTTTGAGGAATTCTCGGGCTTTCTTAATTAGAAACTTAGCAAGTAAACCCTTAACTCCACTTCTAGTTTCCCAATTGGCTTCAATGTCTGAGCGCTTAAGATGTAAGGCGGATGCGATGTCTTCGAACTTAGGAACCTTTTCTAGACCGGTGAATGGCATTTGATCAAGAATAGGTACCCCAAGTAGCTTAGAGAATTCTTCCAAGGTAGGAACCAACTGATAATCTGGAAATGTAAAGCAATGGTGTTTCGGATCAAAGAACTGGAATAGGACATACATCATATCTTCTTCAAAACCGGAGATAACCAAATCAAGTAGATAACCATGTCTTTTGATGAACTGAGCATGGTCGGGAATTTCTGAAACCAATTCTTTGAGTTGAGAAGGGATACCCATGAAGTTGATTCGGATAGTCTTTCTAGAAGCCATAATCCCTACAAAACAGAGCAAAGATAAATCCCTAGGTCCTTGAAATAGTTAGAAATGATATGCAATGCAAATGATGTCATGATGTCATGTTTAGCACACACAAACAATTCACACAATGAGCCTAGGTTTAAGGCTTGCATGAGGTATAGGTAATTACCCTACCAAAAGTTTGAGTTGGTTCATCCTGTCCTATAATAGTAACCGGGTTCTAGGAATCTCATATCATTGATCTTTCTCGTAGGCGCTTATTTCAATACGACGGCCAAGTGGTCGATCGAAAATGTCCCAAAAGTCTAATCTCAATGAGCGTAGCATCGAGTATCAACCAACCTCGGTCTACACCAAAGCCGGCCATCTCACTACCTTCTAATGGCCAAGATGGGTCAATTAAGGTTCTAAAAGTTTAGTTAGCGCTTGATGACACCACGCAGAAGCCAAATACTATCTTCAACTTGGGAATGAAGAGTATCGGGACAACCAAAGTGTCACGCAAACGTAGCCATCATGTTGACCGTTTAGTTATACGTCTAGCGGTCGCGATGATCTAATGCCACTTACCTAAAAGGAAACCCGGATCCGGGTGTAGGATCCCCCAACAATATAATACCCAAGCAACCCTTAAAGATAAAGCATACAAGTCAAACAAAAAGCATTAAAGGTTATCTAGAAATCCCTAAGGCAATTCTCTCTTTAGGTGTAATCCCACAGAGTCGCCAGCTACAATACGGTGAACTCGACTTTGTAGGATTTTGTATCCAAATGTGCGGATAGCAAGAGTCGCCACCGACTTTTATTTTATCCAATTAAGGGAAGGTAAAAGTAACAGAAAAAGACCTTCGTTAGATTCTGAGTTCGGGAGAATGGTTATGAAAAGGGAAGGTATTAGCACCCCTTTCCATCCGTAGTTATCTACGGGCTCTTAGTTGCTCTAGATTACCTTTTAAAATTGCTTTCTGTGTGTTTGACAAAAATATTTTGAAAGATGGCATTTCGCTTTGACTTTGTAGTGACTCATGTAGGAGTGTATACAAAGTGTTCGGAAATGTTTTGTTTTGAAAAAGAATTTGAATTTTAAAAAAGAGAGTGTGTGGTGTGAAAAGCATTTGGTTTAGAGCAAGCAACTAAAAGACTTATTTACCCACTCAGAATTGGTCATTTTGTTGTACTTCTACGTTCCTTTAAAATAGCGCTAGCCGTACCATTAGTTAGTAGGTAGCTCCATTCGTAGGATGTAAGCGGGACATTTGAAGGGACATCGGATGGTCATCGAAGGCAACTTGTAGGAAGTATCCTAGCACATTCGAAGGGACTATCATCATTTTTCGTAGGCGACAATCGAGGGTCAAGATCATGTATTCGGAGGCGACATCGTGGGTCTTATGATCTTTGTATCGAAGGGACTATGATGATTTGTTTGGAAGGCAACGGTGCTAGAATACCTCTACGTTCGAGGGACATGACCATTTATGATTCGCAAAGGCAACGAGAGAGAATTCCCCTAAGGGGTGCGTGTGTGAAAGAAGTGTGTTGATTTCAGAATATGTTATCTTGAAGATTAGTGGGCTATGTTCGTTATTATCTTGCCATACACGCCTAGTTACTAGCAATTGATAGGGTGCGGAAAGTAAAATGCGGAATGTAAAGATGCGGAAAGATAAATGTCCTACGCTATTACAAGGCTTTGGGGCAGATACATAATTTAAAATGCGGAAAATAAAATCCTAAATTAAACTATTACATCCCATATACAGTTACATTATTGGAAAAAATATGATAAAATGATAAAGAGAAAATCGTCTGAATCGGATCAACCTGTACAAAAAAGAAGAAATCGGAAAATGCAATATGAATCGAACAAGAGAAAAAATGTTAGAAAAATGCAAGTTTTAATATGGGAAAATTAATACATGCTGGAAATAAGATAAATAAGCTAAAATAATTTTTTGGGATTTTTTGGAAAAGATTTAATAATTAAAATGCAATTAAAAGTGAATTAAATGCAAAAATATAAATAAAAATAAATATGCATGCAAAAATATGTTTTTTAATTTATTAAATTAAATAAAGATTTTCAGAATATAAATGTGAAAATAAAAATTTTCTTGGTAATTTTTTAATGCAGAATAAAAATATGAAAAGAATTGAAATAATTAGAAAATAGGAAAATAATGAGTTTTGTAAAAAGAAGAAAAACATTGGTCTTGCCAGGATTCAAACTGGAGACCTTGTGTTCAAACTTTGAGTCCCCTTGCCTTTGCCATCTGAGCCAGCGCGTTCCACTGTTTGGAAACGGATTGAATGGAATTTACACGCGTCGCTCTCTGCCTTCATCCCGCTCGCGCCAAGCTTCGTCTTCAATCTTTTGAAAATTACAAAAGTCTGCGTCGGCCATGGTTCGACGCAAAGTTCCTGGCAAACATAAAAAACGCAGCACACATAATATAAATAAAATCCAAGACCATGGTTCGTGATTCCTTGATTCTGGATGGTTTTGAATGAAGTGAGTATCTGGATCGACTCTGGAGATGCCAAGGAATGCAATGGAATCCTCAGAATTGCTTGAGAACGGCTGGAAATAGGATTGTCAATTGCTTCAAGAACACGATTTTTTTGAATTAGGTTAGGGTTTCTAAAGGCAATTTTTTCGTCCTCTTGTGATTGGTATGTATCAGGTATATATGCTGGAAGGATTTGGCATTGTTTTGGGAAAGATTTGATCAATAATCAATGATAATCAAATTTGATATTTTCATGAAAATCAAATTTTCAAAACTTGATCAATTTCAATCCAATCTTGCCTTTTTTGTCAAATTTCGAAATTTGCTGGCTTTTAATGAATTTCTTGAATCTCAAGGAAGGAATAAAATCAATCTTTCAATTAATTTTGATTTTATAATTTATTTTAAAATTTAATTTGTATTTAAATGAATAAATTCAAATTAAATAGAAAAATAAATCAAAAATTCGTGGCATTGGGCTTGGATATTCCTAATTGTATGAGGAATAAGTTTGGATGAAGAAAAAGCAAGCCCATTTGCAAAAGATTTGATTTTTGGAAGTATCTCTCTTTGTGCATTCTTTCAAAATTGCCCAACTTGTGAATGGTGTAACTTGCTCAATTTTCCACATTTTTGAGTGTTCTTGGACTTTTTGGAAAGCTCTAAGAGTCCTCTAAACAATGTCTTTGGTTTCATCTCAATTGGAGTTACCATGCTCAATGTATCTTCAAATCAAAAAATTGACTTTTGTTGACTTTGAAAATGACCTGTAATGTTTTGAGCTATACCTCTCAAATGAAGCATTTTTTGGACATTCTTGTGAGACATGAAGTTGTAGAGAACTTAATTTCCTTCAAAACAAGAGGTGGTGGAATAATTTTTGAGAAAGTATGAGAAAGTTATGATCAGTCAAAGTTCAGTTGACTTTTCACCTAGAAACCCTAATTTAGAAAGTTTGACTTTTGAGCAAATCTTGAGTTTTCTTGATGAATCATGATCAACCCTTGATCAAATGATGAATATAACTTCAAAATGAGGATGTTGACCAAAAAATATGAAGTTTGACTGTATGTTGACCACAGTTGACTTTTTGTCCAATACAACTGATTTTCAACCATCTGAGCAATTGTCTGAGGAAACTTGACTTGTGAGGCTTGAAACTTGACATGGAGAATCTTTGAAGCATATGAGGAGGCATGAAGGCCATTGGAGATGCTGGAAGTTCATCTTGACTTGAGAGATACCAAACCCTAGTTTGGGTTGATTGTCTAGGAGAGAGAGTTTGTCTGATCAACTCTTGAGGGATCCTTGAGCATAGATGTATGAAATCTCTTGAGTAGATGGAGGGCAAATTTTGGGGTATGACACCATGGACTCTTCGAACTTGTGTCTTTTTGAGAAGATCATGATGTATTTAGAAAAATGGACTTTGAAATCATCCTTGTCATCATTTGGAGTAAGCTTTCGAAGCCTTGTGCCTTCGATGATCCTGTCAGCTATTTCTGGATTTTGTTCGATGATAGTATCAGCAGTTGATAAAGAATATTCGAACATGGCATTAAGTCATAGTTGAAGCAACCAAAAGGGTCCTGCCAGAAGAATGTTCTTTGGAGCATGGGATTTTAAACTAGAGACTGCTGACCTTAGGTTCTCATAAAGATCGACAAGTAGCAGTTCACTCAAGCAGACTTTCCTATTTTCATGGAAATCTCTGGCTAGGAGAATGAACCTACTCACCACTTACAAGGATCTGCTGCATAACACATATCGTGATAGCCACAAGGTAAGGAAAGAGATATTTTCTACGTCTGAGACATCATCCCCTTCAATATGATAATGGCTGATGAATTTTGAAAAAGCTAGCTAGTTTGACATCGAAGTCAACGATGCTAGGATGTTCTTCGTTATCAGGAATATAAGTTTCCCCCACTGGTGAAAGACCAGTGATGGCAGCTATATCAAAGAAGGTGGGTGTTATCATTCCGCCCGGAAGGTGGAAAGTGTTATAAGTGTTGTCCCAGAAGTACAATGAAGCAAATAGCAATGGGTGACTGTAAGTAAAGCCCGGTTTCGACAGTTTGATCAAATTATAAATTCCTAATTCTTCCCATTGCTGGGATTTTTTGGATTCTACTTTAGTGAGCCAGTTTTGATATGCTACATCTGAAGTGGGGCGGGATCGAAATGGTTTGAAATTGCTTTTGATATAATCTAAAGTAAAAGGATCTTTTGGAGGTGAGATTGGAGTTTCAGTTGTTTTCGAATCAGATGATTCGCTTATGTCTTCAGTTCCTGCCTTAGGGGCATCCATCTTGTTGAATAAGGGTTTGAATTTATAGCAAACGGGAAAAAATTTCCAGGTATCTTTCAGAATTTCAAAAACGGTTAAAGGACCTATTAGGGCAAACCTTTTTCCAACAACATTGGTAGGGATTAATACCTGAGAAGCATACAGCATTTCTTTCTTTTTGGAGATCGCTTGAGGATTGAGCACAAATTGATTCTGATAAGTACCCACCTTGCTCTCCATGACAGTTTCCTTGTTGTTGTTCTTGTTCTTCCTCTTTGATGATTTCTTCAATTGTGATGATGTTGATGAAGACATTGTTAAGATTGCTGGAAGTTTTAGGGTTTAGTGAAAGAAAAAAAGGGGTTTCAGAATTTTTGAAGAAAAAAGAAGAAAAGACTAAACTGATGAGTTTTATAGAGAGTGTGGAAGAGTGAGTGTAAACACCCACTAAATAAGACTAGGGGTACGTGGAAGTCGTTGGTTGGATTCAGAGAGAGGTGGCGTAAGATCTAGTGTTGGTAATGAGTGTGATTAATAGTAATCATTATTTTTAAAACCGCACCATGCTGTGGCAACTGGTCCAAGACGGTTAGGTACTCAAAGAGGCGTCTTGATTGACGTGGGTAAAGTCATGCACAGTAAATGTCATGATTATTCAAAGTTCCTATCAAAATCTTGTGAATCTATTTAAAATCAGTATTTCTCAAAGGGTTCGAAATACATATTTTAAAGGGGCATTTTGTTGGCTGAAGATTTTGATATTGTGATTCGAAATGAAATGATTGGGCTTTGTTTGAATAAAGCATGTTTTATGGTTTAGAATGGAAGAGACTGTTTTTTCGAATGGAAATATTAAAGTTCAAGGTTTTGAATGATAGTTGTGGAGTGTAAGTCTAAAGAATTTTCGAAATAATGATGAGATTATATTTGTGAAGGTTGTTTTCGAAAATAACCTTTGAAACGAATTCCAAACGAAGGTTCCAAGGCGTTTGAAATTCAAACGTGAGCGGGATATTGGAAATTCAAATACATAAGCGCTGGAGCGTTCGAAGACGCGTGGAGGCTAGAGGGAAGTAATGCTCTGCATGCTTCGAACGTGGCAGATTCTGATAGCAAGACCGTTATGGTCGAAATAGTATAAATAGAGGTCTTAGTGCAGGGATTTCAGGGTGTCATATCGGTTGTACAAATTCAGTAAACATTCAAAATACCGCATGGATAGGGAAACGAATGCTCGAAAGATGTACGTATGATAACACCAACATTTACAATTCAATGAAAACTCTTTATATTTTCCAGTTTGTCTTTCATTTCCATTTCATTTGTGCTTCAAACATTTTTACGTTCATGCCTTTACATTAAAGCTTTTACATTCAGAGTCATTTATTTCTTTCTTCATTTAAACGTTTTTCTTATGTTCGAATCCTTTAAACATTCAGCAACTTTTACATTCACTCACTTAATCCTGCCATTTACCCAATCTGAAGTCTTTTTACTTTTCTGATGAACATTCCTTATATCATATAGAAATTATCTTTCGAATCATTTAGTGTAGTAATCGAAGTGGATTGGATGTCTTTGAAACACTTTAATTAGAAGTCCTAAATATGAATACCAGTTTTACAATTAGATTTAGCCAAACGACTATGTCCCATAGGATCCATCTAGTCGATCCTGCAAGTTACCAGAAAAATTGAATAAGACTAGCGGTTGTTTACTAGAAATCACCGTGAACAGCTGGCCCCTCAATCCGCCAACTCATTAGTAAGACTTATCGTCCGCCTTGTCACCCCTGTTCTTTTCTCCACTTTTAAATTAATATTTTAAATTTTATATTGAGGATAATATAGATTCACTAATATCTTTTCGGTTACATGAATACACTAATATTTTGGTTAAGTAATTTAGAAAATATATTACCGACCAAAAAGAATTTAGAAAAAATATTATTTTTTATTTATATCTTTTTAAATGACTAAATAGTCACTTAAGACCAATGGAGTATTAAGTTTATATTTCGTTGAGCAATAAACTCAATTCAATGATTAGTTTTCTGTTTGGAGATTTAGCTTTTCGTTTAGTCTAGAATTTTATGGATGCGTTTTGTTTTCACGCACCATCAAAGCTTTTTAATATTTTGACTGAAGCCATCAAAATATTTGAGCAAATAATTACTGCATTGGTCACAATGATAGATAGTTCAACGACAAAAAAGTAGTACAATAAGTCGTACTACGTTACACCATGAAATAAATAAAATGAGCGTTAAAGTTATCCATCTATAGTTAACTTCCTCTTCAAGAGAGACAAATGTAAAGGGTCCAGCACTAAATATTCCGTTTCACGTACTATAAAACAACTCTTAGAAGTGGCCATATGGCCTGGGCAAGGGAGGCAGGCCCCTGTCCTAAAATATATGTACTAGTATTTGAGTAGGTGCGATGTACAAAAATTTAATTAATTAAATATTTTTAATAAGTACAAAATTGTAATAGTTTTCAATTATGTTTTGGTGTGAGGAGAAGTAAGAAAAGATCAAAATGTGAGAAAGAAGTTTGAGAAGGGAAAAGTATAGGAAAAAAATAAAGCAGATTCATTGTATTGATTGATAGAAGAGAAAGAAGTGAAAAATAGAAGACAAAATGTAGTATTTTTTATTAAAATTAATTAATTTTTTATTTTACTTTATTTTGTATAGTAAAGAAAAGTGTAGTGTTTTTTCTTTGTAACTCTCTCAAAACAATTGCATTCCTAAAGTTGGATACTGTGTTTTAAAAAAAATTAACTATTAAATAAATTTTAATATAATATATACTAAGAAAATATGAAATTAAATAGTGAAAAAAAAGTTTAATAATAAAAAAATATAAATAAAAGAATATCATAATAATAAATTTGATGGCCAAAATATATATATATAACCAAGAATTAGAATCAACAATATTGCTTTGAAGAAAGGGAGAATTGGGAGAACAAAATAAAGTAAAGAATAGAAGAATATAGTTATAGAAAAACAAAAAAAGTTAAAAAATATAAAAAATAAAAAATAATAGAAGAACAGAAATAAAAATTATTAAAATTTATAAAATTTTGATACAAAAATCAATAAATAATTAACAACTAATAATAATAATAAAGATTAAAAATGAGAATATAAGGTGAGGAATTTCTTTATTTTAAAAAGAGCACTTTTGTTTTCTTAAAGCACCTATAAAAAATACATAATAAAAAATTAAAAAAATAGAATAGAAGAAAATGAGTTTAGAAAAACAAAAATTTTAAAATAAAAGAATAAAAAAATATAAATAACAGAATATTTTCATAATAAATTTGACGTTGTTTAAAGAATAAAATAATATAAATTTCTTCAAAGCACCTAAAAGAATAATTAAAAAAAATTAGAAATAACAATAGAAAAAAACTAAGAATAGAATAGAAGAATATATATAGATATAGTAAAATAAAAAGTTTAAAAAATAACGGTTGATTACGTTATGAGAGAAAGGGTGATTGAGAAATATTGTGAATCGGATGCTTGGAACAAAAGATAAATTTGTTGCTTAATGATCAAGAAACAATTAGGGTAGAAAAAAGAAAGAAGAGCACAATGAACACAAAGATTAGTTATTAGCTGTTATTCTTTCCTTTATCTTCAAAACAAGATTACAAGTATACAAGAATAACAAAACAAGATTACAAGTATACAAGAATAACAAATAATCTTCTCACCCTAAATTATGATTTGCAGTATGCAATGATGAGAGACTAGTATGCTATTTATAATAAACCTAACATACTAAACTAATGACTTTTATCACAAATACCCATTACAAGCTAACTTAGGGTACAAGCTAACTTAATCAATTGGATATAACAAACAGGCCCAATCCAATGCTAACAATCCTAGCATCCTTCGACACTACAAGCTAGAATACATTTCGACTACAGCTTGTAACACTTCGACAACAGCATGTGGGCAATCTTCGACTGCATGCTAAACTCCGTCGAACCGTCGAACCAAGATAGAGTTCGATCAAATATCTCATAAATCTCCACCTTAGAGCAAACTTTATTATCAAATTACAAACTAGTTTTCTTCATGCATCTTTATCAACTGCATACAGTGGAAAACTTGCAACTAGACAATGTCTTGGTGATCATATCAGCAGCATTATGATTTGTCGAAACCTTCAACACTTGGACTTCTCCACGCTCGATTACCCCTCTGACGAAATGCAGCCTCACATCAATATGCTTGGTTCGCTCATGATAGACTGAATTCTTCGACAGATGTATTGCACTTTGACTATCATATTTAACAGTGATAACTTCACCTTGAATTTTCAGCTCCTTAGCAAAACCTTCAAGCTACAATGCTTCTTTCACAGCTTCAGTTAAAGCAATGTATTCCTCTTCATTGGTTGATAATGCAACAATCTTTTGAAGTGTTGCTTTCCAACTAATTGTTGTACCAAACATGGTGAAAACATATCCAAAAATAGATTTTCTGGAATCCATACAACCTACATAATCAGAGTCGACATATCCTTCGATTACTGCTTTACTATCTTCACCCAAGGCTCCACCATAAATTAAGACTTTATTCAGAGACCCATTTATGTACCTTATAATCCACTTCAATGCTTGTTAGTGAACCTTTTTAGGATTTTCCATGTACCTGCTTACAAGACTTACTGCATATGCTATGTCGGGTCTAGTACAAACCATAACATACATCAAAGAACCTACTACATTAGCGTATGGGATGCTATTCATATAAGCTCTTTCAACCTCAGTACTGGGACACTGATCAATACTCAGATTGAATTGAGGGTTTGTTGGAGTCACAACAGGCTTGGAATTCGACATACCAAACTTTTCGAGAATCTTCCGTAAATGTTCCTCTTGAGATAAGCATAATTTCGACTGCTTCTATCTCTTCGAATGTCAATCCCAAGAATCCTAGAAGCTGCTCCCATATCCTTCATTTTGAACTCCTTATTGAGTTTAGTCTTCACCCTCATTACCTCTTTGACATTGTTACTTGCTATGAGAATATCATCAACGTAAAGCAACAAAATAACAAATGAATTACCAGGACGAAATCTGAAGTAAACGCAGTGGTCGAACTGACTTTTAACGAAACTAATGCGTGCCATGAATTTGTGGAATCTCCTATTCCACTATCGAGGAGATTGTTTCGGCCCATATAAAGATTTATTCAACTTGCACACATAATCTTCCTTTCCCTTTTCGACATACCCTTCAGGTTGCTTCATCAGGATTGTTTCATCTAGATCACCATACAAGAACGTAATCTTCACATCCATCTTTTCCAGTTCAAGATCGAACTGTGCCACCATGGCAAGAAACATTCGAATGGACCTATACTTCACAATAGGAGAAAACACACCATTGAAGTCTACACCTTCTTTCTGAGTGAAACCCCTTGCAACCAACCTTTCCTTGTATCTTTTCGACGTCACTCCTTCGATTCCTTCCTTAACTTTGAAAATCCATTTACAGTTGACTAACTTGGCTCCAGCAGGTTTCTTCCTCAATTCCTAAGTGTTGTTATCATGAAGAGACTTCATCTCATCATCCATGTACTTCAGCCATTCAGTCTTTTTTCGACTCCTCATAACTTTCTTATGGTTTCTCGGTTCTTCGTCTAGAACCTCACTTGCAAAGATTAAGGCATAAGCTATAAGATCTGCATACCCAGATCTTTGAGGTGGCTTAATAACTCTTTGTGTCCTATCTCTTGCCAATAGATAGTCATCGCCAGTTTCCTCAACTTCATTAGCATTCTCTGCTTCTTCGACTTTATTTGGGATAGGCAATTCAGCATCAACACGCTCCACCTCAACAGGAATCTCTACCTGTTCCAGCTCTTTGTCAGATACTTCAGCACTTCTACCAACATCATCCATTTTCTTGAAATCCATTTCAACTTCATTGAAAACAACATATCCATTGGTGATAATCCTTCTATGACCTGACTCTAGGAACCATAACCTATAACCTTTGACTCCTTCAGGGTATCCCATGAACATGCATTTAAGATCTCTAGGTTCGACTTTGTCTTGTCTAATGTGAGCATAGGCTACACAACCAAATACTCTCAGCTTGTCGAGATTTGGTGGATGTCCCGACCAAACCTCTTCAGGTGTCTTCATATCTAACGCAGTCGAAGGACATTTATTTATCAGATATGTTGCTATCGAAACAGCCTCAACCCAAAACACCTTCTTTAACCCAGCACTAGTCAACATGCATCTAACTCTCTCCAAGATGGTTCGATTAAACCTTTCAGCCAAACCATTTTGTTATGGAGTGCCTGCAGTAGTTCTGTGCCTTGCAATACCAGAGGCAGCACAAAAACTGTTGAATGCCTCATTGCAAAATTCAAGACCATTGTCTGTTCTCAACCTCTTGACCTTTCCGCCAGTTTGATTTTCAACCAGAGTCTTCCAACCTTTGAAATTCTCAAAAGTTTCATCCTTAGTCTTCTAAATGAATACCCATGATTTTCTAGAATAGTCATCTACTATGGATAGAAAATATCTTGCTCCTGAATGTGATGGACACCTTGCAGGCCCCCAAAGATCAACATGTATGTAATTAAGGGATCCATGTGTTCTTTGTTTGCCTTTGTTGAACTCCACTCTACAAGATTTTCCAAGTACACATGGTTCACAAAACTCCAGCTTTTCGACTTTGTCTCCACCAAGAAAATTTTGTTTCCCCAATTCGACCAGACCCTTTTCACAGAAATGGCCCAATCTCATGTGCTAAATTTCTGTCTTTGACAAAGGTTTTGGGGATGAAACATTTGTCGAACCACATACAACTTCAGCCTCAACGGTATACAAGCCTTGTTTCTTCATGCCTCTCAAGACTTCCTTCGACCCCTTCATGACTCTTAGGATACTTTTATCTCCTTGAAAAACATATCCTTTCTTATCGAATTCACCAAGAGAAATCAAATTTCTCTTCAAATCAGGTACATACCCGAATTCAGTTAATAGCCTTTTTGACTCATCATGGAGTTTGAATCTCACAGATCTAACACCTGCAATCTTGCAAGCTTTGTTGCTTCCTAGCAATACAGATCCTCATCTTCATCACATAATTCCTCGAACAAGTCTTTGTTTAGAGTCATGTGCCAAGTGCACCCAGAATCCATAATCCACTCCTTTGACGGGTTGCTGCTCCAAGGCCGGCCCAAGGGTAAGGCAGGCTAGGCCCTCGCCTTGGGCCTTAATTTTTTTTCCTTTTTCTTAAAGGTATTTTAGGCCTCAAAAAAATAAAATTAAGTATTTTTTAGGAAAATGAAAATTATAAATAGGTGCATGTTTAGCTCAGTTGGTAAGTAAATGATGTTTTAATTGTAAGGTCTTGAGTTTAAATCTGATAGGACAACAAAATAATTTTATGCCTTTTCGCCTTAGGCCTCACATTACGTTTGGTCGGTCTTGTGCTGCTCGAAACCACAAGAACATCAGCTGAGTCGAAATCATCTTGAACAATAGTTGCATTGCCATTACCCTTTCCTCCATGACCTTTTAGGCGTTCTGGGCACACTTTTCTTGTGTGACCCTCTTTCTTACAATGATATCATCGAATACCAAATGCTTCACCACTGTAAAACTTCTGTTGAGTTTTACCTTTCTTTTTGTCGAACTTAATATCCTTTCGCAAGAATTTTCCTTTAACGGCCAAACCTTCACAAACCGTCGAAGTTTTATGCTCCTTTCGTTCGTTCAACTCCTTCGAATACAAGGCTGATTGAACTTCTTCAAAGGTCAGGGAATCCCTTCCATATAAGAGATTTTCTTTGAAGTGAGCATGTGATATGGGCAACGCACACAACAACAATAACGCTTGATCTTCATCATCGATCTTCACATCAATATTTTCAAGATCAAGAATCAACTTGTTGAACATATCCAACTGCTCAGCCAACACTTTGTCTTTAATCATCATGCATGAATACAAAGCTTGCATATGGTAGAGTCGATTCACCAACGATTTGGTCATGTATAAACTTTCATGTTTCACCCATAATCCTATTGTCGTCGTCTCCTTTGATACCCGTCGAAGAACCTTATCACCAAGGCTCAACAAAATTGCGTTGTGGGCCTTCTCTATCATCGTCGTCTTTTCCTTTCCAATTAACATAGCGTTCATGGCTGCTTCTCCCTTCAACACTTCCAAACAACCCTGCTGAACCAGTAGGGCTTTCATCTTCAAGCGCCACAGACCGAAATCGTTCACTCCGGTGAACTTTTCAATCTCATACATTGATGAAGGCATCTTCTCCACGCTCACCGCACCAATTTGTTGTGAATCGGATACCTTGGAACAAAATATAAACTTGTTGCTTAGTGATCAAGAAACAATTATGGTAGGAAAAAGAATGGAGAACACGATGAACATAAAGATTGGTTATTAACTGCTATTCTATCCTTTATCTTTAAAACAAGATTATAAGTATACAAGAATAACAGATAACCCGCTCACCCTAAATTAGGATTTTCAGTATGCAAAGATTTAAGTTTGAAAGTTGGAAAGAAAACATTTTGGAAAAGTATTAAAAATACTTAAAATGCCTCATTTTAACTTAATAAAAATATAATCAAAAAAAAATATTTTTCGATTTTTTTAACATAATTATAAAATAGGCATATTAAATGACAAGTGTACAAAAATCATCTCAAAATGAGAAGTTTTGAATAGTTTTTGAAAATGTTGAAGTTTGTTAGAAACTTGAGAAATTAGTGATAAAAAAAGAGCTTTTGGTCCTAAGGAGGTTTGAACCTTGGACTTTTGGCTTAGAAGTAAAGAGTTTTTCCACTGAGCCATTTTCTTGACTTGTCATTTAATTACCTTGCTTAGAAGGAGTTTTAGATAAAATGAAGTTTTGAAAATGTTCAGAAGTTGTGCTTCGGGATCAGAAGTTTGGCTACTTCTGGAAGGATCAGAAGCTAGCTTGCTTCTAGAGGCAGAAGGCTTAGAAGCTGGCTGCTTCTGGATGATATAAGCTTGATGCTTCTAGGAGTGTTTGAGAAGCTGGTGCTTCTGGAGATGGAAGCACTAGAAGTTCTTTTGAAGAGTGTTGAAATAGGAAGCTTCTGAAGGTAGAAGCTTCAGAAGTACTTTTGGAGGGTTGAACCTCAGAAGTGCTTCTGGAGAAGCAAGCTTCAGAAGCTTGCTTTGCCTTTTATTAAAAAAAGGTTCCAGGGGGATTCGAACCCTGGACCTTGAGGCGAAGGAAAGGCTTAATGCGTGTTGGCTTACCACTGGGGTGGCTATACATCCATTGTTTAAATTCAAACTACAAATATATATTATAAACCAGGCTTTTGAATTTTTGAATTTCCACTTCATCTTCTTCGTGGAAACAGGCGCGAGCATCCATGGCTCAGATTTGAATTTCTTCGTTTCTTCATCAATTTTAAAAATTCAAAATACAGATTTGTCTAGAATTTCATCACGATTCTAACCATGTAACTTATTAAAATTAATAATCAAAGATGAACGTGAATTTTGATAATCCCAAATTAAACCCTAACTAATTAAATGAATAATTCTTTGAACTCAGTTAAATTTAGTTTAAATTGAGGATCCAGATAGCTTTAGTGATATGATATCTACATCTTCCTTTTCAAATTTGAAGCTAAAGATGCATGTATGGAGGTATCAAAGTTTCGAAAACTCACCTCTTGGTATGAAATACCAGATCGAGTATGGAAGCTTCCAGGTACAAAGTGATGATTGAAAAAGCTTCCCTGAACCTCACTGAGTATGTTTCTACTCTTAGATTGCTCTGAAAGTTGCTGGAACTCTCTGACCAAGTCAAGTTGCAGGTTGTTAATTTGAAAATGGAAGATGATGATAGAGTTGTTCCAGAGCTTGTTTAAGTGTTTGGACAGTCTCTATATGTTGTATAGAGTGTGTCTGAAGTGTAAAATCAAGACAAGCACGAGTGGTTTTCAAGTTTGGAAGTTTTGGCTCAAAACTTGCACAAATGGAGTTTTATGGAGAAAACTGACTCTTGGCTTGTTTTTGGATGATTTAAGGTTTCAAACAACTTCTAAATGATGTTTAGAAGATGTTGGAAGCTCAAGTTTGCTCAGAATTTGCAAAGCTTGAAGATTGCAAAATTTCCCTCTTAGAACTTTGAAACTTGGAAATCAAGAAAGAAAGAAGGAAAGCTTGGATTATGATTTCTTTGGTGTAGTTTGAAATGAATAAATGACCTCTATTTATAGGCCAAAAAATCTGAATGACAAGGCAAGGTTATCATTGAGAGAGCTTGCAACTTGGCTTAAGTGGTAAGAAGGAATCTTTTGCATTTAATGCAAATAGTTAACTTTTTGACCATGGTTTAAATCTCTCCTTGATCCAATCCTCTCTCAATTATTTCTAACTGATATTTATCAGTTATAACCTATCTAAAACTGGTGACAAGGCTTCTAGAAGAGAAGTTTGTGAAAAATGACTTAGAGTTCTTGAAAAAATGATTTGTAATTCATGGTTATGGAGCTCTAAGTTTAATTTTCAAAACCTTAGCTACACAAAGTGTTTTTTCAAGTTCTTGGAAATTTTGGAAAGCTTGTAACAATACCTACAACTTTCATGTTTTGATTTTTTTTCTGAATCACAATGGATCTAGGTGACAAATGGCCATGAAAGTAAGGAAAAATCATGTTTCTTAACACTTGAAAAATTTTCTAAGTGTTAGAAAAAATTCAAATCTTTACTTTTTGTTGACTTTTTCACATTTCTTGATTTTTTATGATCATGATGGGTTATTTGAAATGTTTTTATGATTGAAAAAGTTTAGTCTTGAAAAAGTTGTCCAAAAGTCAAAGTTTGACTTTTTTGAGCAGATGAATTTTCATCAGATGATTCAGAATTTGTTTGATGAAGAAACATGGATTTTATAATGTTTTGAATCAAGAAATTAGGTCAAGATATTACATTGAAGATGTTAAGATCAATCTTCAAGCAAATAGGTCATCCATTGAGCAGAAAGTCAATGATTCACTATCTTCGATCAAAACCCTAATTGGTCGATTCAAAGTAGATCATGAGAAAAAGTTGGGAATTTGAAGATCAAATGTTGATGATTGATTAAGATAGATCAATTGAGGTGAGTGGAAACTCAAACCCTAATTAATTATATCATGAACAGATGAAATTTTGAAGAAACCCTAACTTTGACTTCTAGAAGCCACGCACGATCTATTCTGTTCTGAAGCTGTTAGTGATGCAGTGATGCAAATGTAAGGTGGTATCTTAGGTCAAAAATTGGGGTATGGCAAAGTGTTCATGATGTAAAAACCCATAGAAGAGTGTGTGTGAGCTACAGATCTGGCTGATAGAAGAAAAACTAATTATCCATAAAAATCCTCGATGCGTCGATGCAAGTGCCACTCCAGTCGATGTACGTTTAAGGTTATCCCCCTGGAAGTTATGTGCCGACCCTTGGGTCGAAGCACAAGGAAATGAAGTCTGGGAGCTAAAATCTAAAAGACTTCATAGATTCACTCCTTGGTTCCATCGACACATCCATATTTGGTGTCTCAATGTGCAGGCTCTGGATGTTATGCGCCGACCCTCCCTCCTAGAGCGGTCGATGCATCTGCCCTCTGCTGAGTCATTTAATATTTTTTTCTTCTTTGTCTAATTTTCATTCTATTAATACTAACACATATAAATAGCTTTTAATTTTCTTTTGATCTTTTTAACAGGATTAGAGTGAAAGGTACACATAGAGAGCACTTCATCTTCAACATTCCATCTTCAAATTCAACTTCTCCAAAAATCAAAGTGGTTGAATTCAAGATCTGAAAATTGTTGATATCGTCCGGATTGAAGAATAATTTCAAATTTGGGTTGTGTTTTGTGGGCTCTATCTTGAATAAAACCTTTAGGGTTTTGTCCTTCTAGATCTGGATCGGTGTGGAGTTTTTTGGTACTAATCTTCGCTTTGCAAGATTCAACCGAGTGAAGGATCAAGGAGCTATGGGTTCACTTAATTTTGTCACGGTAATCGGAGGATCTTGAAGAAAGAGTTAGGGTTGATCTTGTTTGATTGATATCAGTCGAAAAGAAGAAATTCTACAGCAAATTGGTAGAGATTTCAAATATCGCTAATCGGAGGTGTACTTGAAGTGATCGAAGTTTGGTTTGGCTCGAATCAAGGATCGTGAAGATAGGTTCATCATCATCAATTGAATTGTGTGAAAAAGAACTATTTCTTCACTTGTTACAATTTTCAATTTTATGAAAAACTTCTCAACTCTAAATTTTAGAGTTGGGGGCAGACGTACACCACGCGAGCACGAAAGATGGAACTAACAAATTCTTGTGTTCTTTTTGGCATTTACTTTCATTACTTGATTGATCGAATTTATAAGATTCAATTTATCAAAATTGCATAAATTGAATTTGTGTTGTGTTGAGCTTTAACAAATACATTTGTAACTATCCGTTTGATTGTTACGTGACAATTATCGACAACACAACTTTGTTAATGCAACACTTGTAAAATTCGCTTACAAGGTGTTTGATAAATTGTGTCTTCTCTACAAATTGCTTATTGTGTTTAATTTTGCTTCTTACTATTTGCATTGAAAGTATTTGATACTCAAAGTGATTGATAAGACGATTAATAAAGTGAATTCAAAGCGTATTGATTAAAGTATTTTTTCTCATATCATCCATACGGTTCGCATATCCGATCTTCTTAATAGTGAATCGTTTAGACGATTGAAATCCAGGAGGATTTCGTAATAAATCTTTAAACGCATAAATTTTAAAACACCTATCTATTCAACCCCCTTTCTAGATCGATCACATCGTCTAACACATGGTACCTAGACTCTGGATGCTCCCGACACATGACGGGAATAAAGCATATGTTCCAAAGCCTGGAACTTAAATCTGGTGGTTTTGTTAGTTTTAGAGGCAATCAGAAAGGAAAGATAATTGGCTTTGGAACCATTGGTAACGGTACTCTACCTTCTATAACTAATGTTCTGTTAGTAATGGATTAATGCATAGTCTATTATCCATAAGTCAATTAAGTGATAAAGGTTATGATATGATCTTTAATCAAAAGTCCTCTAAAGAAGTTAGTCAAAAAGATGCAACAATCCTCTTTGATGGCAAAAGGAAAAACAACATTTATAAAATAAAACTTTCTGAACTAAAAATTCAGAATGTAAAATGCCTTATGTATGGCGACAATAGGCAATGATAATGGCACAGAAGATTGGGTCATGTTAGTATGAGAATAATATCTCATATTAACAAACTCAATCTAGTTAGAGGACTTCCAAATTTGAAGTTCAGCTCAGATGCTCTATGTGAAGCATGTCAAAAAGGCAAATTTGCAAAACCTCCCTTTAAATCAAAAAATGTTGTTTCTACCTCTAGGCCATTAAAACTTCTGCATATTGATTTGTTTGGACTAGTGAAAACTGCATCCATCAGCGGCATGAATTATAGATTGGTGATCGTAGATGACTATAGCAGGTGGACATGGGTAAAGTTCTTAAGACACAAGGATGAGTTACATTATGTGTTTTCTAACTTCTGTAATCAATTCATGAATGAAAAAGAATTTAGTATTGTAAAAGTTATAAGTGATCATGGTGGTGTTCCACCCCAAATTTTACCCTACTACTTTTCTACTTGCATTGTATTTATATTTTAAAAAAAATAGTCATTCACTCATTGCATATGCATCATTTCGTCGTATTTAAACTGATCAAAAGTCAGTCTAAATCGATATTCGCATCATTTTTAGTTATAAAATACCTGTTATCTTTGTCTGTTTATTGCATCATTTTAAATTACTTATATGTCGATGATATCGGTATTTCGGTTTTATAAACAGACTGCTAAAAGCGATTTGACACTGTGTGAAAATCAGCGGGGAAAATATTTCAAGTTTTCATCTTTTACTCACTGTTTTATAAATTTACGTATCGCGTAAATCATAAAAATGTGATTTCCCTAATTTTTCGATACAGTTTGAAGACTCGTTTTTAACTGCAAGTATTTTAAAACCGGATATTCTTTATTATCATTTTATTTCGATTTTAACCATTTAATAATTTTTCTTTAATCTATGAGACTCGTAGTTTATTTTAATGTACTCATTTTATTTTCTCGGATAATTTATTGTCCGAACTTTGACCATTTTTGACAATTTTAAGTGTCCTTTATCTCCAAAAAATCAAAATAAAATATTTTCAGATGGGTTAATTTTTGGTCTATTGGGCTTATTAGCCCATTTTATGATTAAGGGCATTATTGGCATTTAAAAAAATATGAAAACCTAGTTTTATTGTATATATATATGTATGTTATGATTGGGAAGAGGGGAGGCTAAATTTGAGAACAAATCAAAAACGGCGGAGAGATCATAAAGAAAAAAAGGAAGTTGTCTTCATTTTCCAGCAACCCCAACCTTTCCCTTCTTCTTCAATATCACCGTAATCCCCTTCTGCCTCCATCCATTGTACCACCTCCTTCAAATTCACAGCCTTCAATCTCACCTCCGTAACACCCTCCACTCCCTGTCACCATTGCAACTATCATCCTCTGTTTATTCCGTTCGGACCTTCACAACACCATATCACCATATTCCCTTCATTTTCCTCTTCAATATCACCGCATACATCCACCATTCACCTCATTTTCACAAAAAAAAACATCATTGTTACCTCATCTCCACCATCGTATACTTCGTCTCACCTTCTTCCTCTCGCCAGGAACAATCGCGCCACGTCCATTCTGCCTGTCTCGCTCACTTCTGCCTCCACTGTTACCAACATACTCCTCCATTCTTTCCTCTTCACCGTGAGCTAACTCACCTCCTCTCACCAGCATCTTCAACTTAATTCTTCCTCAGCTTCATCTGTCAATAGACAGCAGTGCTCTGTCGCGACCAATCGTCACCAGTGCCTCCCTTTGTTCAACACAACAGCAACAACATCCATTGCATAACTCAGAGGAACAGGATGCTCCAAAACTAAAGTGCTACTTGCTCTGTTCATCTCATCACCTTGCAGTCACTCTGCTGCCGACTCCGTTTGAGGTAAGTCTGAATCGCCTTCATCTTCTTTGCTTAGTTAAATGTTATGCTGTTTGCATTTTTCTGACCGATAAAACTCGTCTCGATACAAGTCGGTCTCATTGTTTTTTTTATGGCATAGGCATAGAGTTTTTTGTCTTGGCATTCTGGTTTGGAACATTTAAATATGAAATTGGTTTGATTGTTTGAAGTTGTGTTGAAATTTTGAACTGTACAATATGTGTTAATAAGTTTAAAGTTCGATCTATTTTTTACAAAAATAGTATCATAAAGAAAATTGTGGTGAAATTTAGTTTCACATCAAACTATTATGCTATTTTGTTTTAACATATTTAAATGTTGTGCTATTTCGATTGAAGTTGGGAAGTGATATCTATGTTTGGTTTCGATGATGGTTTGATGATTAGGCCGCGTTACTCGCGTGTAATTCTAACCGAGAAATCATTTAGGCACTGTGTATCATGTTTTAATTTTGATTGCATTTGATAAGAGGATTCCATACTGGTTTGGATGAAGGTTTGATATCGATGTCGCATTTATCCGCGTTTAATACAAACCGAGAAACCATTAGGGATATCACAATATTGCATTATTCTCATTTTTATTGAAGTTTATGATTTGAAAGTTGTATGGTTTCGATGAAGGTGATGTTGTTTCCGCGTTTATTCGCGTAGAAACTAACCGAGAAACCATTTGGCATTTATTTGTTTTGTTTCAATGACGGTTCAATGATTATACCGCGTTACTCGCGTGAAAATCTAACCAAGAAACATGTTGGGACATCGCAAGTTGTGTTATTATCATTTTAATTTCAATTGAAGTATAAATCGTTTGATATTCAGATTTAGTTCTAATGAAGGTTTAATGATGATAGCGCGTTTTTTTCGCGTGTACATCTAACCGAGAAACTTTGAGGGCAATATATTGTTTATTTTGAGCAAATTTGTGTAAGAAAGTCATTTTATTTCAAGAATAGTTGATAGAATAGTTGCTGCCCGGATTTGTTCGGTTTAATTTTAGTTTGTTTCGATTTTAAATTGAATAATAATGTAAGTTTCTTTGGTTTAGGTTCCTTTGTGAATCGAATTGCTACTAATATTTAATTGTTTTAGTCCTTCCGTTCATATACATTTATGTTATTTTCATTTCGATTTCTATACCTTGCCTACTAACCATGTTTATTTTATATTGCAATTGCATTTCATTTATTTTTATTTCACACTCATGCTACTAACGTATTTTCTATTTGTGAAGATATACAAGAATTGTCCAAGAATACATTTCTATACTGTTGCATCTATACACTTTTTATTTTTATTTTTTATACAATTATTTATATTCATATTACTGTTTTTATTTAATATTCAATATTTAGTATTGTACATACAATATACTTAGTATTTTTATTTTTTATATTTAATATTGTAAATTTAATTATACTTATTATTATTTTTATTCTTATATTTAGTATTGTAAATATACATATTATATTTATTTCTTATATTTAGTATTGTAAATATATACTATATACATATTACTTTTATTATTATACTTTATCATATTCATTCGTAAATAAGTTCGAATTACATTATAGTAATCTTCTTTGTATAGCGATTTCTTAGAATTAATTTCTATAATCTATTCTAATATAATAAAATGCAATAGTCAATAATCGATTTAAGTTTCTCCGCATTTAATTTCTATTTGTATGTCGTTAACATAATTAATTTGCCATTTTCTCTTTACTTTTAATTTACCTCCATTCGAAAAATTGTATCCCAATCCCCTTGTTACGTTGTAATTAATTTATTTACCGTTTTCTATTTTATTTTACCGTTTAATCCCTATTTATAATTGATGTATCCCTCTCCCAAAAACAAACCTTGTAATAATCATATAGTTCACATTTACTTTATTATTTATTTTAACTGTCACTTACAAAAAACCAAAAAACCATTTTTAAACTAATAATTGTAAATCATTTTAAACCCGTAAGTCGACAAAGCTTAGAAGCGTCGCGGTGACCACACATGCACACATGTACGCTTGAGCCTGGGCCTTCTTACAGTGAGCCTATTTTGATCAATTGTCCCAATTGGTCGTCTTAGTAGACTAGCCCACTTTGCTAGTACACATGTAATTTAATTATTTTATACTTAGGTTGGCCACCTTGTATGGGCTTTGTCGATTTTATTTGTTATTTACGATTATTTCGATCCTCTTCTCATCTCCATAAGGGTTCCATAGTAGGGAATAGGCTTGGCTATTCTCTCGAGATTGATCAAGTCTTTTGACTTGATTGATCATAACCTATTCTTTCTCCATTCACCAAGCATTTAAAACACTTTCAATAAAACTCGATCCAACGTCGAGTCTTCTTCTCAAACCTTGATCCAACGTCGAGATGTCTTTTTAAAAATGTTTTTCATAATAAACTTGGATGAAATTTGTTTAAATCGTTAGATGGTAGCCTAATGTTTTAAACAAATTTGAAGTCTTTAAATTGTTGGATGGTAGCCCAATAAGATAAAACTTCTATCCATATCAAAAAAAGGCTAGAGCGATATTCAATTAAATTATTGGATGATAGCCCGACGATTTAATTGAATTGGAAATCTTTAGGTTGTTGGATGATAGCCCAATAAACTAAATATTTCTATCCGCATTAAAATAATATAGTGACATTCGTTTAAATTGTTGGATGATAGCCCGACGATTTAATTGAATTTAAAGTCTTTAGATTGTTGGATGATAGCCCAATAATTTAAATATTTTATCTCACCCAAAACATCAATTTCATAATAAATTTTTGGGATGAGAGATGATTGGTTGAGCTCACTCGCCAATTTCTAGTATTCGAATCATTAGATGATAGCCTAATGTTTCGATACTTGTCATCCCCAACTTAAAATCAATTCCAACTCATTAAATATCTTTTGTGCGCTCCAAGCACCATTTACCTTTAAACCCTTTTCAAGATTAGACATGATTCATTTATAAATGAGATGTTTCTTCCTCTATTCCCAAGGTTTTCGACTTCTCCACTTGAGTACTAGAGGTGTTCTCAAACCCTCCCTCATGTTGGTGCGTAGTCTTTTATTCTTTATCACACCTTGTGGACGTTAGACGAGTCTTCTCCTTTAAAAATGACGACTTGTCTTTTCATTTAAAATCAATCAACAAACAATCATTTTCTAGCCGAACTACGGTGCTCTGACTTTCCCATTGCACGAGGGAGTACGTAGGCACTAAGTCTTACGACCAAAGGCGAGCAAAAATAATAAAAACATTTCTTCTCTCTTTCTTTCTCCTTTCAAAACTTAGAAGATCGTAAAATTTCAACACTAACACACGACCACACTTTGAACTAAATGGGTACCATCGAGTACGATGGATGTAAGGGGTGCTAATACCTTCCCCTTGCATAACCAACTCCCGAACCTACAACTCTTAATTTCATAGACCGTCTTATCCTTATCTCTCGTGGGTTTTATCTATATTTTCCCGTTCTTTTTTAGAACAAATAAAATTAGGTGGCGATTTCACTGTTTTTGAAAACTAAATGATTTTTGAAAAACGAGTTGCTTCAGGTGGAGAATTTGAAAACAAAGATTTTAAAAAACTTTTTGATGAAAATGATTTTTCTCATGATTTTTCTTGTCCTAGAACTCCACAACAAAATGGAGTTGTAAAACGTAAAAACAGAACTTTGCAAGAAATGGCTCAAACCATAATCAATGAGACTAACATTGCTAAACATTTCTAGGCAGAAGCAGTTAAAACAACATGTTATATCCATAATAAAATCTCCATAAGACCTATTTTGGATAAGACTCCTTATGAATTGTGGAAGAACAGAAATCCCAACATTTCATATTTCCATCCCTTTGGATGTACTTGTTTTATTCTGAATACCAAATATAATTTGAACAAGTTTGATTCCAAGGCACAAAAGTGTTTAATCTTAGGATATTCTGAACTCTCAAAAGGCTACAGAGTATATAACACTGAAACACGAATTGTGGAAGAATCTATTAACGTCAGATTTGATGATAAGCTTAACCCTCAAAAGTCAAAGCAAAAGGAATCTTTTGCAGATATAGAAGTTCAAATTACATGTAAACAATATAGCCTGCCAAAGATACAAGCTATGCTCAGCCTATCAGAGAAGAAGTTATCAACACCAAAGAAACCTCTGAAGAACCCATCCGAAATAAGCAATCCAGAAGAAGCTTAGTTCATCCTGAGGAAATGATTCTGGGAAAGAAAGATGATCCAATCATAACCAAATCCACATTCAGAAACTCTAAAGAATCTATCATGGGTCTGGTATCCTTAATCGAACCAACTTCTATAAATGAAGCTCTTCAAGACAATGAATGGATCATGGCAATGCAAGAAGAACTAAATCAATTTACCATAAACGATGTATGGGATTTTTTTCCCAAACCAAAAGGTTTTAACATTATTGGAACTAAATGGTTCTTCAGAAACAAGCTATGCGAGCAAGGAGAAGTAGTCAGAAACAAAGCACGATTGGTTGCACAAGGTTATAGTAAGCAAGAAGGGATAGACTATACATAAACCTTTGCTCTAGTCGCCAGGTTAGAATCTATCAGACTTTTAATTTCTTATGTTGTTAACTTCAATATCACACTTTATCAAATGGATGTTGAGAGTGTGTTTTTAAATGGTTACATTGGTGAAGAAGTATATGTAAACCAACCCCATGGTTTTGAAAATACATAATATGGTTTATTAGCTAGCAATTTCGAATAAAAAGGTTATTTGGATATCAAAGGTATATTTCGAATAAACATAAAGAGGTTGGTATCAGAGATGAATATTGGTTAAAAATATATAGAACCATTATTCTAAAAGGGTCTTCGATTTCTAGTAATGAGTGATGGACTTCGATCTGGTATTTTTTTTAGTGCTTAGATGTAAAGAGTTCTTTTGTGCAATGTGCAAGAATTAGAGCGGTCCAAACAGGTTATTTATGAATTCGAATCGAGGACACAAAAAGTACTTTGTTGGCATAGGATTCGAATTTCAAATAAGGGCGTCATTCTTAGAAGACACGTGGAAGCTAGTGAATGTAAGAAGCCTGCATGCTTCGAACGTGGCATAATTGTAGAGTAAGACCGTTAGGATCGAAATACTATAAATAGGTGTTTTATGTTAGAATTAGTGTGTTCATTCGGGTACTAAAAAATCTCAAAATACTCAAACTACAGTGACATAAGGGAAACGAGTTGGAAGACAAAATGTACGTACTGAACATCATGACTCTTTATAATTTAAATCCAAGTCTTTTTATATTCCTTTCATTTTTATAGTACTTTTGCTCTTAGAATCCTTCGATTTCCTTTTACGTTCTTGTTATACTTGCCTCTACATTTCCAGAAAACTTAAATACTTTTATCTCTTTAGAAACTTCATTTTATTACTTTGTTCTTTCATGCAAACACTCTTTATTTCCAGAAACCTTTATATTTTCATAAACTCTTTATCTTTACATTCAATTGTTAAATCTAAAGTTTAATTCGAAGCCTTTCTTTATGCACTCAGTCAATATATTTTCATAGATAATTTTAGAGAGATCTTTTAAGAATCTTACATTCTGCATCAACACACAATATAAACTTATCAAATAATGGGTATGAACATAGAAATGAATTATGACACATGTGTCCTAGGATCAATCTAGTCGATCCTGCAAGTAACCAATAATAACCAATAATTGGAAGACTAGCGGTTGTTTACTAGAAATCAGTGTAAACAAATTGGCACACCTGGTGGGACCGTGTCATAATAAAACTTTTAGTCAAACCTATTAGAAAATTTTGGGATCTTCTGAGTTTGGAGCGCGTTTCGTTATATGAACCTTCGAAGCGGCAAAATAAAGAACAATAATCCACATATACCCATAAGACAACGTACTAAAACAATGGTTAACACAACTAACCAAGATAGGGGACAAAATCCCCCACAGGGGGATGCAAAAATCGTTTCAAGCTCGATTGATGCATCCAAAACCATCCCTGTTGGCAGTTCGAATACGATCCCAGTAAGTACATTAGAAATACCATCGAGCATGTCGTCAATGCAAACTGTGCCACACATAGGGAATCAACGGTATTCGGCCCCCACTAGGCCTCCAGGCTTTGAGCCCTTGAGGCCCATAAACCCTCCATACGGAATGCCAATTTCGTTTATGGCAGGTTTACATAATGCATCGACTTCGTCCCCAGTCCAAGGGTCTGGTTCAAGAATGGACCATTTGGGTACAAATCCCCAAAATCTAGGAAACTTTACCCAATTGCCTACCCTTACAACTAATATTCAGGCAGCGCTTAGGCAGTAGATGGATGATAGCAATCATGATATGGTAGGAGTCTTAGCCCGTGAAATGAGTGCTATTTTTAACCCCCTGATTCAGAACATAAATAGAACAAACCAAGAAAATGCAGCCCAGATGGCTAGAATAGCAGATTTCTTTGGTGCCCCTGATGCACCTGTAAGACGTAGACAAAATCCAGTGGTGATTCAAAATGAAGAACCCACAATTGAGCAGATTCGACCCCCTAGACAAGTGGTCGAAGAGTGAAATATAGGGGCAAGATTAAGGCAATAAGAAATTCAGGATGAACAGCCTAGACAAATAATGATGGTCAATAGGGACCAAAATGCAGACGAAATTGTTCATAGGATTAGAAATGACAATTTAGTGGCAGAAAATAACCTAACCACTATGATCGAAAGAATAAGGGCCCAGAATGGTCTAAATTCAGGGTTTAGGAGACCCAATTACACTTCTCCTATTATAGATTATGTTCTGGAAACAGAATTACCCAAGGGTTGTAAAGTTCCTAAATTCACGAAATTTGCTGGAGACACGAGTGAATCAACAGTGGAACATATAGCAAGTTATTTAACTAAAGTAGGAGATATAGCAAATAATGAAAATCTTAGGATAAAGTACTTCCCAAGTTCTCTAACGAAGAACGCTTTCACTTGGTTCACCATTCTTCCCCTTGGATCTGTAGACACGTGGCTTTATTTAGAAAGGCTTTTCCATGAACAATTTTACATGGGTCAGTCTAAAATTAGTCTGAAAGAATTAGCAAGCATTAAGAGAAAATTCACGGAACCAATAGATGATTATTTGAATAGGTTTCGTTTATTAAAATCTAGATGCTTCACAATAGTTCCTGAACATGAATTGGTCGAAATGGTTGCTGAGGGCCTAGATTATTCCATTCGAAAGAAATTGGATACACCATATCTCAGAGACATGGCCCAACTAGCAGACAGAGTTCGACAGGTCGAAAGATTAAAAGCCGAAAAGTCTAGGGCTAGTAAAAATCACAAAAAAAGAGAGAATAGCCTACATAGAGGCTGAAGAAGAAAACATAGATGATTCTCAAGACCTTTATGATTTCGATCAGTTCGAAATAGATCTTGCAGAATTGAAAGAAGCGCCCCCTTATGCTTGTAGAGTTCTGCTTCCTTCTAATGGAAAGGATATCATTGAAAATGAAAAGAATGATAAATTCCCTAAGAAAATTTATACTTTTGATATAACCAAATGTGATGAAATATTTGATCTGCTTGTTAAAGATGGCCAGTTAATAGTTCCTCCTAACCTTAAGATTCCTCCGTTGGAACAAAGGAAGAAGAGGGGCTTTTGTAAATATCACATCTTTTAGGCCATAAAACCTCACAATGCTTTCTTTTCAGGGATCTGATACAAAACGCAATCAAAGATGGCAGGCTGAAGTTCTCAGACAAAGGAAAGAATCCAATGAAGGTTGATACGGATCTGTTGCTGATGGCGAAGACCAACTATGCTGAACCTCTGGATATTAATGTAGTGGAGATTGCTAAGAGGAAGGTTGAATCGAAAGTGGAATTTGAAAAGGATGGGGACTTCATCTTGATCAGGAACGGAACAGAGGCTACTGATGGCCTCCCAAAGGTGCTCAAAGCAAAAATACTAAGTGAAGCAATGAAGGCTGCTGATGGCCAACTTGCTGCTGACAAAAAGCTGACAGAGGCTATTGAGGGTCTCAGGGTGAAGTTCGAAGAGGTCAAAATTTCTGATGGTCAGACTTTAGGAGTAAATATGGTGGACTTCGAGCAGCGCAACACGGAAATGGAAGAAGTGGAACGCTGCTTAGAGAGGGAGAGAGAGCAAAGAAGGGAGAATTTACCTAGAAAAGCCGCAAGTTTGCGCGAATATCTTTTTCACTATCATAAGAAAAACCAGGATAAGTTGTTGTGCCCAAGGTGCAACATCATCTGCAACCCCAAAAATGCTGCTGAGTTCGAGAGGGCCCAACGCGAAAGAACAGGGGTCAACTGGAGGCAAGGCAACCAATTATACAAAGTTTACCCAAAAGCTGATGAGAGTTTGCTCGAATTCCTGGTTCGCTGCCACAAAATTAGAACAAAGTGTTTAATATGTCCTAGATGTGCAGCTTTATATGATAGGGAAATGGCAGAAGCATTCGAGAGAATTCCATTTATATCAGGCTGGGGGCACCAAGGTAGGATGCCTTCGAATCCTGTTAATGCTGGCAGAACTATACCAAGGAGGCCAGATAGCCCTTATCCCAGGGGAGCAAAGAAAGTCTCCTTCAAACTACCTGCAGAAATCCCTACAGACAGATGGCTGCAGGAGAAGGCTGATAAGGGAAAAGGAAAGTGGTGAAGTTATGACCAAGGAGGCAGGACTGCGATGGCTTACAGGAAGCAATTCAATTCAAACAAGAGGGAAGAAATAAGATTGGAAAATTACAAAGGCAAGAATCCAATGTCTTGCTCTCAATGGCGCAGATACCAGAGAAACAAAAAGGCTGAGAGGGATTCGAAGCCCATGGAAATAGGAGAATCCATAACTAATAGCCCAACATCAGTGACCCAGACTGGGGGCAAACCCCCAGTGTCCAGGAAGCTTTTTTCACCAAAGAAAGACGCTGGAGAAAATAAGGAACAGAAGATGGCTGCAAATGAGGAGGAGATGATGACCGATGACTTCGAATCGGAGGGGGAATCCTTCTTTAATGCAAACTGCAATATAGTTTCTATGCTACCTTGTGAGTACAATCAAGATACAGAAGTTTATGCTGGTGAGGAAAATGATGAGGACGAAATGGCCAGACATAGGCCAGTGTGTTATACGTGATGAACAATGGAGCGGTCGAGAAGCAAAACGCTTTCTTTGAAAAGCCAGATGAGGGAATGAAGAATCACCTAAAACCCCTATTCATCAGGGCAAAGGTAGAGCAATATGGTGTGAACAAAGTTCTGGTGGATGGTGGCACTGCTGTTAATTTGATGCCCCGCTTCATGTTAAAAAGGATATGCATGCACGACTCAGATGTTAGGCCTCACAATATGGTGCTTTTGAATTATGAAGGAAAGGTTGGTCAGACGTTGGGAGTAATATAAGTTAACTTAACAGTTGGTTCCCTCACAAGGTCAACAATGTTTATGGTCATCGCTGCGAAGGCAAACTACAATCTGTTGCTTGGCAGGGAATGGATTCATGGCATTGGCGCAGTACCTTCCTCAATGCATCAAAGGTTGGTGTTGTGGAGGGATGATGGGATTGTAGAAAACATAGAGGCAGACCAAAGTTACTATATGAAAAAAATCAACAACGTGGACAAAAGAAACTTCGATTGAAATATGGCCAACATAGGGCCATGTCACCCACCTGAAGAATATTTCAAGCCCAATGAAAACGCTTATTATTATTTAACCCTCCGTCCTAATGGATTCCAATGGGATAAAGAAATTATGTGGGACGGGAAGGAGAATGAAGAAGATGGAGAAACTTCGACGATACGGCCAACTGGTTGGGGAAGCGAAGATCATTATGACTGAATCAGCTTATTACAAAAAGATTTCGGCCTATCTGGCTGAGAACAAAAGAAAGACAGCTCTCGAAGCCGAAATGCAAGACGTGGTTGTCGAAGCAACAGATAAAAAAGAAAAAAAAAAAGAAATAACGAGTCCTGAGGGTAACTATCCACCCCCGCCCCATGATGGACAAACTTCTGAACTAGTGGATCAACGGCTAGATGCCATTTATGATCAAGAGCCCTTGGGGTTCGAAAGGGATCCAGAGTCAACAAGCGCTAAAATGCTGGCACAAGATCTGTTGGAGGAAGTTGGTATTGGGGATGGCATCGAAAAAAGAGTTACGTACATCAGTACGAAACTCAGTCCCAGTCTAAAGAGCAAGGTGGTCGAAATGCTCAAACAAAACATAGATTGCTTCGCCTGGGACAACAATGAAATGCCTGGTTTAAAGATGGAACTGGTGGAACATAGGCTTCCAATTAAGGATGGCAAGAAGCCCATCAAGCAGATGCCTAGACGGTTCGCCCCAGCAATTATTTCAAAAATAAAGGCAGAGGTAGAGCGGCTCCTTCGATGTAAGTTTATCAGGACCATAAGGTATGTAGAATGGCTTGCTAACATAGTACCTGTTATTAAGAAAAATGGTTCTTAACGAATTTGCATAGATTTTAGGGATTTAAATACCGCAACACCTAAAGATGAATATTCCATGCCTATAGCAGAAATGCTGATTGATTCTGCTGCGGTTTTCGAATACCTGAGTATGTTAGATGGATACTCTGGGTATATCCAGATTTTCATTGCTGAAGATGATGTTCTCAAAACTGCTTTTAGATGTTCAGGCGCCTTAGGCACTTATGAATGGGTAGTGTCGCACCCCAAAATTTACCCTCTGTTTATTTTTATAAAATTCGTGTGGCTCATTTCAGTTGTCAAGCTTTTCAAGAAATATGGATTTTAATTATGTTGATAATTAGTATAAGATGGCTCTCATATTCTCCTAGTCTTCTGTTTATTCAGTTGCCAAGGCTTCTTCTGATTCGAGACATTAATTGATTCTCTGTTTCGTCCGATGAGCTACAATTGCAAGTGTTTCAAAGTAATTCTCATCCAATAGCTCTTGTGCACGGATTTCAAATCATTGAGGTATTTGACGTCTTTGTTGATGTAGTTCTTGAGGTATTATCAAGGTTTTCCATGATTAAACAAATTCGGAGCTACTTATTGGACCATGGATTTTAAAGATGAATATTGAATTTTACCATGTAAGAAGTGTGAATTGTTGGGCTTTCAAAGTGGTTTCCTAAGTTGTTGGAAGTAAAGAAGGTGTTTGAAGGGAATTTTGCTTCTTTTGTCTTAATTAAGAGGATTTCCATCTTAGCACTTTGAAGATGTGGAAAAAGTTGAGAATTAGATATTTCTCTTAAGTTCTAATACACCATTCCAAACTTGGTTGCAATTTTTGCAAGATTTCTACAAGGTTTCTTTTGTTTTCTCCATAAAATCTTTGATTCATTTATGTTTTTATCCAAGTTATTCTCACGATTTCAAGTTCTAAAGAAAAGGGATCACGTCCAAATGTTCATCCAAAGCTTGTTGCATCCATATTTCATCCCAAATTCTACAAAGCTTCACAAGTTTACTTACATCAAGAAAGAATTACAATCCTTGAATTCAAGTTACAAGTTAACACAAAGAGTTTACAAAATTCTCAAATCCTAAAGTTTCTATGATGTTTCTTGGCAATTGTCAATTCTTCCTCTTTTGCTCATTCTTCTCCATCCATCGTCATTCGATCTTCAAGCTTCACCAATGTTCTTCATCGCCATGCCATCCTCATCATCTCGCCACATGAAACAAAGAAACAAGCACGGGTTAGAATTTGCAAAAACATAATTGAATTACAAAAAGCAAGAAATTATCAAAGAGTTTTTTCTATTTTTCAAAGCTCATCATTAGGGTCTGTGTTAGGAATCAGAATTAAAGGTTTGCGGTTATGTACAAGCGACTATGCCTCAGAACTTAAAAGTTCCGTCATCGGCCACATCCTCCTATTGCAAATCACAACAACAAGGTTGTTGGTTCACAAAAGGAGGTGTGAAGTGGAAAATCAGGATTAGCATCATGTTTCTCAAAACAAGCAAGATATCCAACCCAACAACAAGTTCAGCCCAAAACAATTTAAAACAGGCTGCAAGCAAGTAAAACAAATGTCCTGGTTATCAAGATAAAAAAGCAAGAGATGTACAAGAACAGAGGCAGCAAGCAGTATAGAAAGCGACAACACAGTATGTTATAGCAACTAGTGCAAGCAACAGGGACAAGGCAGCAGCAGAAAAGAGAGAAAAGGAGACCAAGGAGTATTATCTGTTCTGATACAATAAAAAGACTAAGACCAGCATCTGTTCTTAACTACAAAACAAAAACACAAACCAAGAAAAACTTGATACCAGCATAGCATCTGTTCAAAAGCAGAGCATCTGTTCTAAAGAGAAGGACCAAGCAGAAAAAACCAGAGTAACCAAGGGCAAGCATCTGTTCTCACCAAAAAAGCAAATACCATTCAAAAAACACAAGATACCAGTAACCCAGAAAAGAAGATAGCAAGGTAGTATCTGTTCAAAAACATACCACACCAAAAACAAAAGCCAAAACCTAACATCAAACACTAACGGTTCATCATCATTTTCCTAAAACTAGCCCTTCAGAGATTTGTTTTCAGAAACTTTGTTCTGACAGAGAAAGAAGAAGAGAAAAAGTTGAACGATCTCACCCGGAACCATTGAAGCTCAACCAACTCATCATTGCTCTAGGGTTTCCAAACCCATCAAACTCCAAACCAGTAAACAATCTGTCAAATAATCAGAAAACAACATTCATATAATTAGCAATCAAACCATCAGAAACTTCACATGCAAACAGTTTGAGAGAGAGATGAAAGAGAGAGATTTCCGGCGACGGCGAGAGGGAGAAATCGCGGCGGCGATGAATCGTTTTGGTGAAGAAACGCGAGCCGCGAGAATGATCGAGAGAGACAGGTCGTTGCGGGTTAGGATTCCTTCTTTTGGGCTAAGGTTTCCATTTGGGAACGGTGAGAAGCGGCGAGAAGAGAGAACACGATGGAACAGAGAGAGACGCGAATACGCGAGAGAGAGGGATAGTTTTTCTTTACCCAAAATGGGTAATTTTTGTTTATATTTTGTTTTGTTTAATTTCTTTTCTTTTTTCTTTTAAAAAAAAATATAATAAAAACAAGTTAATTTTTTTATAATATATTTAGGTCTGGTGGTGACAAGTGTCACCACCTTATATTTTAATGAAAAAAAACTCTTTTTCTTTCTTTCATTTATTTGCATAAGTTATTTTTTTAAAAAAAAATATATACATTAATGATAACTAAAATGTGAATTCGGCGTAATTTCGCCGTTTCGGACCATTGGAGCATTTTGGAGCGAGATCCGTTGTACTCAATCTACCGGCGCATATGGAGGTATTACGGATCGGTCAAAGATCAGATGGTTTTCTTCTTCTTACTCCGCGTCACCCAGGCTATTTCTGAACTTACCTTTTCAATTAATTTATTTTATGTAAATAATATTTTATTTTGTGCGATGTACTAAGTAGTAATTAGTTTCTGATAGCTCTTATTTGATAATTTATCGATTAAACTATTAGTCGATTTCTTATCAAATAGGAAAGATCGTTTCTAATAACTACTTAAATTTCCAATTGTATTGTGTGATGATTATCTGTTTGGTCCGCATTTATTCACCATCGAACACTCTGCACACGATTTAAAATTAAAATCAATCTGATTCCGCGTTGTTTGACTCATATGTCAAGTTCCTAAAGGGTCTCATAGTTGGGGATGGGCATGGCCATCCTCACAAGATTGGTTAAAGCCCTTGTTGCTTTAATCGATCATAACCCGAAACAATATTGGTCTATATACCAATCACCATGCACCAGGGTCTCATGGTTGGGGATAGGAGCACCTATCCTCACGAGGTTAATTAAGTCCATATACTTGATTAATCATAACCCGCTTCCATTTTTTCTCAGCACGCGCATCAGAATGCTTTCATAATTTAAAACCTCGATCCAACGTCGAGTCGCTTTTCAAAACAATTTCATAAATACTCTACTTCTCCCTCCTCCCAAACATATGGTAGTCAGTCCAGTATCGACCCTCGACCGTATGTTTGGTGTCTTAATTGAATTTAATTAGCGTGAACCATGCTTCACTTCACATTTTCTTAACAAAAGCTTTTGGGTAGAAAAAGATGATTCGGATGTTTCTGTCCACTCATCCGAGTAATTGGGGCGTTAGCCGTTGAACGCTTATGGTCCAATACTTGTCTCCCACATAAAAACAACTCAACTCACTCAAACTCCTTTTATCGCTCATACGCGGTCATAAAACTCTTTTCAGATAAAGAGGGTGCAATAGTCGTTTCTAATGCGAACGAGGACTTAAGCTTTGCAAACAAACAAAACAAGTCCTAGTTCAAAGCATTTGAAACGTCTAAGTGCACGATTTTTCAGATAAAATCAATGCAACCAATTAAAACCTTTTTAAGAGGAACTACAGAGTTTTGACTTTCCCATTGCACAAGGGAATATGTAGGCACACGGTTCAAAAACCGTGTCAAACTCAAAATAGTAATAATCAAATTTCTTTTCTTTTATAACTTAGAGATTAGCGAATATACACACACACGTAGAACTAAACGGGTCCCATCGAGTACGATGGATGTAAGGGGTGCTAACACCTTCCCCTTACATAACCGACTCCCGATTCCAATTTTTGGTCGTAGACCGTCTTATCCGCTTGTTTGAGGGTTTTATCTATATTTTCCCGTTCTTTTTAGAACAAATAAAATTAGGTGGCGATTTCACTGTTTTCGAGAATTAAAAGATTTTTGAAAATCGAGTTGCTTCAGTTGGCGACTTCACTGGGGAATTTTTACTAAGCGTGTCAACCCTAGTTTGGCTCTTCGTATGTGTGTTTATTTTCGCTTTTCTTTTATCACTCTATTTTATGTTTACAATTTAGTCATTTATTTCCTATTGCTTTAATTATTACCTTGTTGATATATTATTGTTGTGTGGGAATGTTGGATGAGACTATTGGAAAAGCCCACTACCAAGGCTATAGAACACATAAATTAGAGTGGTTGCGTAGTATTGATTTGATAGACGGAAATGTCTTGCAAGTTGGTGCGAAGACCACACCTAGGGGAGGTTCTTCCGAAGACATTATCGCTGATTGCAAGTTATTTTTGCATTGACGATAGTGTTGTTAGAAGGGATTTTTCCCCTAGTTTTGACCTTTAAGGAAAACCTAACCTGTCGGTTTTAAGAATGCTCAAATGAGACGTTCTTGGATATATCATCTAATCACAAATTTATTTGAGGTGAAAATGATACACCCAAGTTGGGATCAATGATTTTGAGCACCCCGTTCAGATCCCGGTATGGAGGGTTACGTTTGTCAGATCGTTAGACCTGCTTTGTCTATTCGGTTAATACGTAACTCTCCCTCAAACCAAATTCTCTTGAAAAAAAAGCTTTGTAGCGTTGCAAGTATCTTTGCGATGTACGAGGATTTGTGTTTGTTGTATCAAAAACCCTAAGAGCCATCCAAGGGGGAATTGTTGGATAGACGTCGAAACCATGTCCGACCGTCCTTTTAAACCCTTGCCTGTTTAACTTTACATGTGATTTTGTGCATAACATCAATATGTTAGCATCACATCGCATTCTTACATGCATTATCATCATGTTGCATTCTTACATGCATTACCATTACATCGCATTCTGACATGCGTTACCGTTATATTACATTTGCATTCATAATGCATTATCGTGCATTTCATCTTCGTCAGAAAAACTCATTTCATCTCTTCTGTCCAGAAAGATCAAACTGTCTACTCGACGCGCATTCAAAACTCCAAGGATGTCTCAGAGGGCTATAGACGAGCTTCAGCATAGTCAGGAACTATTGAAGGCAGAAATTAAGCACTTGAAGAGTCAGATGAGTCTAGTCATGGATCTCTTGCAAGTTGTGTTGAAAAGAGAATGCAACACCATACCAATCTTCGCAAGTTTGGTTATTGCTCTATCATCTGATGTCTCCACGAGTCAACACGTAGCGAACTCTCCAGTTCGAAATTCTCCTACTGAGCATCATCCTCGGCCTTCACCTTCGAAGATTCCTCGACAACAGCAATTGGTTAATCCCCGTTCAAAGAAGAATCAGCCAAATCAACATTACCGTCGATATGCTCTACAGGATATTCAGCCAATCCCGATATCATATTCTCAACTATTGCCTTACCTGATTCAGAGTGGTGTTGTGATACCAAGGGAGTTGAAGCCAGTACCAGGGGTTGCAAAAGCATGGTTTGATGAGAAAGCTAAATGTGCTTTTCATGCTAACTCTGTAGGACATGAAACTGAGAATTGTTCGGCCTTCAAATGCACAGTTCAAGAGCTAATTGATGATAAGATTCTGTTTTTCAAACAGAATGGATCGAGCTTAGACATTTTGCTTGCAAATTCTGATCATAGCAATCTTGAGGAATTTCCAAAACTCATTGGGACAATTGCTCGCCAAGAGGAAGTTGAGACTTTGAAGAGTAGCGATGAAGTAGACCAGATGTTCACTTCAGAAAAGGTGGTAACCTTCAGCAAAGATATCTCAAGTTCTAGCAAAGGGAAGTCGGTTGCAACACCAACTCATTATCCTCCATTACCATCTTTCAAATCTTTGCATCAACAACTTTTGTCTGATCTTCCTCAACTTTAGAATCAGAACTCTCAAAATCAAACTGTGCCTCGGAATAATTTGGAAAGAAGGAATGCTCCTCTTGATCCAATTCCAGTGACCTACAGTCAACTTCTGCCATATCTGGTTCAAAGTTCATTGGTGGTTCCCAAGTTTCTTAAGCCACCAAAGTTATTCCCGCTTGGTTATGATCATGACGCGCGATGTGGATACCATGCTGGTACGGTAGGGCACTCAACAGAGGATTGCAATCCTTACAAAGCCAAAGTTCAACAACTGATTGACCAGAAGTATTTGACTCTTCAAGGAGGGAATCTGTTTGTGAATGGAAACCCCGTATTCAAGTGAACGTCAAGCCTACTAATTTCACCGAAATCAACAAGTCAAGACGGAGTCCAAGTCTCCTCAACAATGACAATCTTTTATTTCTTTACTGCATTTTCATGTGTATCTTGTTTAATTGTTTAAACTTTGTTTGCATGTAGAAACTTGTTTGTTTTAATCTTAATGCAATGAGTATGTCTGTCTTGAAGTAATCCATTCGTGGTCACCCAATCCATTCGTTATCACTCTTTATTTGATTTCCGAGCATTTTGATACCAACGTTACCAATCCTTTCGCCTAGGCAAAGATTGGAGGGAGGATGACGATAATTGAAAAAACGCCAGGTCTCTAATCATGTGATTTTGAGTAGAACCTTGCTAATGATGTACAGGCCTTGTTTCAAATCCCCAAACACCGGAGTTATAAGGGAGATAAACCATCGTTAACCCCTTTGAGCCTTGAAGTAGGAGTTTCTTTTCTGTTCAGAAAAACCCCCATTTCTTTTCAACCCAGGGGCGGGTAGTGTTTAGTTAATCTGATCGAGCGTTCAGAACTCATCAAAAGAGTGTGCATTTAAGGATGCAACAATGGCTATCCTTCAAAAGGTTGAGAAAGGTCAAAACCACAGTAGTTGACCTCCATCTATCAATAGTGTGCATCAAAGGAGAATGATACCATGTTGGGTATCTCTCGCACATCAGAAAGGTCAACAGATGACGATACCATGACAGTTATCCCTCGTCTACCTAAGAACTCAGACAGTCACCATCACTTCTAACAAATCAAAGGTTGTGCATGGATCCCTGACTTGTTCAAAAAAATGATGAATAGAAAAAGACAAAGAGCCTACTAAGTCGAAACTTAGTAATAAGTCGCTTAGGCAAAAGTCAGGTAAAATCCCGAAATGCATTATCAGAGGATTCTCAACAAAGAACAAGTTGTGTGGTCAAATACCAAAAGACAAGGTGGGTGTCTGTTGTGTCCAAGAAACCCTATATTGGTTCCTCAACCATCATAACGCCTCTCGAGAGATGAGTGCTCGTGTCAGGGTAGTTGAACTTAGGATCGAAGGATATCATGGAGAATGGGCGGGCACCAAATATTTTGAGCCTAAAAATCATTTTTTTTCTAAAAAACCCGTGAACCAGGCCACGTTACAACCCTCAAAAGTCCTAATTGAAGCACGGGTTAATTCAAAAGCGTACAACAAAGAGATCGCGTTTAACTGACTCCTACAGTGTGTGCTAAGTATCTGTGTTGGTATCATATGCTCGTCTTATCTTTCAAAAAGAAAATTTTCAGTATTGCACTCCAAAAAGTGTTTCACTCACAAAAAAAAATCATAATGTTTTTCATACAAAACTTCAAGACGCATAAATGTTGCATTATAATTGTCACAATAAACATTCTCCTACATGTAAAACAATTGTTTGACATTGAATAAGTTCTCATAATGAACATCTGTGAAGAGTTTAACTTTGTCCAAAGAAGAGAAACTTGATTATTCTGCTGAGATTAGCAGTTATTTGTAGCAAGGGGCAGGACGTCTAAGGACTCCTTTGAGCATATCACGAGTTGTCTTCTCAAGATTCTGTTAATTTGGGGGCAATCAAATCAAAATTCAGCTCCTCGAATTTCTGCCAATCTAGGGGCAAATCCTTAAAGAGCAATCATCATTTGAGTTAGTCCTTCTCAAAAGAGCAGTTAGCCTGAGACAATTGTTATCCCATGTTTCAGTCAACTTGAAGCATTCACCTCGAGACATGGGAGTCTCTCTAAGGCTGTTTACAGTGGGGCATTTCGCTTCAATCTTTTTCGAACCAATCAGTTCCAATCAATCTGAGACCATTACTTCGACACATTTGAAGCCTTCTAAAAAAAGGAGGAGCTCTCATTCCATCAAGTTAGTGGCTCACATGTTGTTGATCTGAAGTAGTTACTTCGAAGCTCTCTTAATTGGAGCAAGTGTTTGTTTCAAGAATCAATCAGTCTGAAACAGTTGCTTCAAGATGTAGAAGTCTCTTTCAAAGCTCGTCCTGGAGCAGGTCTTCCCTATGTTTGCATAGCCACTTATTCAGATACAATCAATCTGGGGAAACAACTTGAGACGTAGAATTCTCTCCAAGATTCTTTCTAAAGCAAGCTTGCTGAAAAGATTCATTTAATCTGAGGAAACTACTTCGAGACGTTGGAGCCTCTCCAATGTTCATACAGGAGCATGTCGTCCATCTATGCAAAGTCCGCCACTCTAAGATTCGGAAAATCTAAGGAGGTTATTTTGAGATGTAGAAATACCTCCAAAGCTCCTATCGAGGCATGATATTCTTAATATCCAGTTCCTTAGAATTACCGATGATCAATAAAGTATTGCATCAGAATACAGGATGCCGGGGCACTCCTTTTCGGGAAAGATTTCTAGAAGGTCTAACAGACCGGGGCAGGTCAAGGTTCTGGAGTCGATATACCTCTTGAGCGCAAAATCTAATGCCGCTACATTCCCACGCATGGAGCACGCCTCTAATCATCATTATCTGGTCAATTCAGAAGTTTGCTTTTCTTCTACAAGAATTAGCATTGCAGCCCTTCCAGCGGCAATTCGACATTTGGAGCTTGGTCAATCATCTTGTTGTGCCATGTTCTTTTATCCTCTGGACTAACGGTGTCGAGGATTCAGTTTGATAGCCAGTGCATTAACCAGTATATTCATGCATTCATTCATTCATGCATTCATATCATATACTACATAGCACATTCATTCATAAACCTCAGTCAAGACTCGGGTCATTCCAAGATCGGTTATTGATTTTTCTCAGCAGAATCATAATTTGAAGACTATTTTGAATGACAAATTTAGTTCTTCCGATCACAAGTTTGAGGGCTCGACCATAATTGGGCTACAACGATGACGATTCTCAAATCGAATTCATTCCAGAGTGATTGGGTTTCCCCAAGCGAACTCTTGTATCAATGGACTTTCTTTATAGAGCTTCTTTTAAAGTACCCCATTACAAGCAGAAGACTTTTCTCAGATGACAATCTAGCTTTTCTCCCCAGTGCCAGGAGAATGCTTGTGTGATGATAATTGATGAGTGTCAACTCCCCAATGGAGTCTCTTCCCCAGAGAATCGATCGATCATCCCCAGTGAACTCTTATGACAACAAGATCGTTCAATTGGATTCCCCAGTGATATCTTCCTTCTCTCAACAGTATCAGGAAATCATACACCATTTGCATTAGAAAAAAAAACATAGCATGCATATCATACTCATGCCTTAGCTTCGGCTATTTGTTTTGCAAGTTCTTCAACCGAAACTGTAAATATCCTCGTAAGGATCAAAATTGAAGGATTAGTTCTCTGATGACAAAATTATCCTCTTTTCTCCAGTACAAGTGGTATACTTGTATGGATCTCAACGATTTAGTTTCTCCAATCGAGATTTCTTCCCCAGTGAAACAGTTCTCTCTTTCAGATGGACTCTAATGTCAGCAAAATTATTCAACCGGGAATCCCCAGCGAATTTTCCATACGGTTTTCTTACGAAGTTTCCCCAGCGAAGCTTATTTCTCTCCCCAAGTGAGTCCCCTTCAGAAAGGATTACTACAATATCATTCTTGGTATTTTCAAAGATTTCTTTCAGACAAGAATCTTCTCAGCAAATGCTATTGGCAGTGGCTTCCACAATATACTCCTCTGAGTTGTTCTCAGAAAATTACATCAAACTTACGTGCTTATTTCCCAAGAAGTTATCAACTGCTCAACAAATAAATATCCACCCGGCGGGATGTTTATTCAAATCTCAAGATATTTCTCCAACTCAGACGTTGATCTACATATCCACTTGCTACAACGCATTGTCCATACAATGTCAGCAAATTGAAGCTCATTACCCTAGAAGTTTTTCGGTCACGGCAATCGATTCTTCTATCAACGGTAAAGCTATCTCGCATACAAATTGAAGATCTTGTCAACTCGAAGTTGTTCAACATGTCCGTACATGTTCGGAAGATCTCTCATCGTGAAACGTCGGAAACAAGATTTACCGACTTCATAAACATCTATATCACGCGTGTCGGATATTGTTTTGTTTATCCCGAGAATGGTACTCGGTGCGCCATCAATTTGTTCTCTGGTAACTCGGTTACACGGTCAAAGACATTCAAGATGCCATGGCTCCTCGCACTTTCGCACCAACAATTCGATATTGTTCTAGCCATATATTCGTGGAACTCTTTGTTAAGTTCTCAATCATGTCAATCGAGAACTCTTTGTTAAGTTCTCAATCATGTCAATCGAGAACTCTTTGTTAAGTTCTCAATCGTGTCATTTTCAATTCTTAAGGTCTGGTATTCCTTAGTTCGAGAACTCTTTGTTAAGTTCTCATCATGTCATTTTTCAATTTTGTTTAAGGTCTCGTGTATTCCTTAGTTCAGAGAACTCTTTGTTAAGTTCTCAGTCATGTCATTTTTCAATTTTGTTTAAGGTCTCCAGGTATTCCTTAATTATCAGAGAACTCTTTGTTAAGTTCTCAATCATGTCAATCAGGGAACTCTTTGTTAAGTTCTCAATCGTGTCATTTTTCAATTCTGTTTAAGGTTTCCAGGTATTCCTTAGTTTTCAGAGAACTCTTTGTTAAGTTCTCAATCTCTTGTCATTCAGGGAACTCTTTGTTAAGTTCCCAATCATGTCATTTCAATTCTGTTTAAGGTTTCCAGGTATTCCTTAGTTTTCAGAGAACTCTTTGTTAAGTTCTCAATCATGTCAATCAGGGAACTCTTTGTTAAGTTCCCAATCATGTCATTTCAATTTTGTTTAAGGTTTCCAGGTATTCCTTAGTTTTCAGAGAACTCTTTGTTAAGTTCTCAATCATGTCAATCAGAGAACTCTTTGTTAAGTTCTCAATCATGTCAATCAGAGAACTCTTTGTTAAGTTCTCAATCATGTCATTTCAAATTTTGTTTAAGGTCTCCAGGTATTCCTTAGTTATCAGAGAACTCTTTGTTAAGTTCTCAGTCATGTCAATTCTTAATATATTGTTTTTCTTTTCGCTTGAGAAGTTCGTTTCTCTTCTCATAGCATTTTTATTAAAATTGTTGTCAAAAGTCATTTCGGCGACACGATTATCCCCAGTGTTGTTAAAATCTCCTAGCTGTTGTGTTAAAGCATTCCGTTAATGCTTAACAAGTTTTCTCTTCAAGTGTTTTTCTTGGCTCCGTAGTCAAGATATGTTATTTGTTTTCTTTTGTGGCATTGGTTTCTCGCGTAGGGCAAATTTTCGAGGTTCTCTAGTATTCAATCCTCTTCCACCTTGAACGTTCGAAAGTTGTCAACCTTTCTCACTTACCAGGTCTAAGATGATTGAATAGGGGCAACTATCGCACCCCAAAATTTACCCTCCGTTTATTTTTATAAAATTCGTGTGGCTCATTTCAGTTGTCAAGCTTTTCAAGAAATATGGATTTTAATTATGTTGACAATTAGTATAAGATGGCTCTCATATTCTCCTAGTCTTCTGTTTATTCAGTCGCCAAGGCTTCTTCTGATTCGAGACATTAATTGATTCTCTGTTTCGTCCGATGAGCTACAATTGCAAGTGTTTCAAAGTAATTCTCATCCAATAGCTCTTGTGCACGGATTTCAAATCATTGAGGTATTTGACGTCTTTGTTGATGTAGTTCTTGAGGTATTATCAAGGTTTTCCATGATTAAACAAATTCGGAGCTACTTATTGGACCATGGATTTTAAAGATGAATATTGAATTTTACCATGTAAGAAGTGTGAATTGTTGGGCTTTCAAAGTGGTTTCCTAAGTTGTTGGAAGTAAAGAAGGAGTTTGAAGGGAATTTTGCTTCTTTTGTCTTAATTAAGAGGCTTTCCATCTTAGCACTTTGAAGATGTGGAAAAAGTTGAGAATTAGATATTTCTCTTAAGTTCTAATACACCATTCCAAACTTGGTTGCAATTTTTGCAAGATTTCTACAAGGTTTCTTTTGTTTTCTCCATAAAATCTTTGATTCATTTATGTTTTTATCCAAGTTATTCTCACGATTTCAAGTTCTAAAGAAAAGGGATCACGTCCAAATTTTCATCCAAAGCTTGTTGCATCCATATTTCATCCCAAATTCTACAAAGCTTCACAAGTTTACTTACATCAAGAAAGAATTACAATCCTTGAATTCAAGTTACAAGTTAACACAAAGAGTTTACAAAATTCTCAAATCCTAAAGTTTCTATGATGTTTCTTGGCAATTGTCAATTCTTCCTCTTTTGCTCATTCTTCTCCATCCATCGCCATTCGATCTTCAAGCTTCACCCATGTTCTTCATCGCCATGCCATCCTCATCATCTCGCCACATGAAACAAAGAAACAAGCACGGGTTAGAATTTGCAAAAACATAATTGAATTACAAAAAGCAAGAAATTATCAAAGAGTTTTTTCTATTTTTCAAAGCTCGTCATTAGGGTCTGTGTTAGGAATCAGAATTAAAGGTTTGCGGTTATGTACAAGCGACTATGCCTCAGAACTTAAAAGTTCTCAAAACAAGCAAGATATCCAACCCAACAACAAGTTCAACCCAAAACAATTTAAAACAGGCTGCAAGCAAGTAAAACAAATGTCCTGGTTATCAGCATAAAAAAAAAGCAGCAGGGACAGAACAAGAACAGAGGCAGCAAGCAGTATAGAAAGCGACAACACAGTATGTTATAGCAACTAGTGCAAGCAACAGGGACAAGGCAGCAGCAGAAAAGAGAGAAAAGGAGACCAAGGAGTATTATCTGTTCTGATACAATAAAAAGACTAAGACCAGCATCTGTTCTTAACTACAAAACAAAAACACAAACCAAGAAAAACTTGATACCAGCATAGCATTTGTTCAAAAGCAGAGCATCTGTTCTTAAGAGAAGGACCAAGCAGAAAAAACCAGAGTAACCAAGGGCAAGCATCTGTTCTCACCAAAAAAGCAAATACCATTCAAAAAACACAAGATACCAGTAACCCAGAAAAGAAGATAGCAAGGTAGTATCTGTTCAAAAACATACCACACCAAAAACAAAAGCCAAAACCTAACATCAAACACTAACGGTTCATCATCATTTTCCTAAAACTAGCCCTTCAGAGATTTATTTTCAGAAACTTTGTTCTGACAGAGAAAGAAGAAGAGAAAAAGTTGAACGATCTCACCCGGAACCATTGAAGCTCAACCAACTCATCATTGCTCTAGGGTTTCCAAACCCATCAAACTCCAAACCGGTAAACAATCTGTCAAATAATCAGAAAACAACATTCATATAATTAGCAATCAAACCATCAGAAACTTCACATGCAAACAGTTTGAGAGAGAGATGAAAGAGAGAGATTTCCGGCGACGGCGAGAGGGAGAAATCGCAGCGGCGATGAATCGTTTTGGTGAAGAAACGCGAGCCGCGAGAATGATCGAGAGAGACAGGTCGTTGCGGGTTAGGGTTCCTTCTTTTGGGCTAGGGTTTCCATTTGGGAACGGTGAGAAGTGGCGAGAAGAGAGAACACGATGGAACAGAGAGAGACGCGAATATGCGAGAGAGAGGGATAGTTTTTCTATACCCAAAATGGGTAATTTTTGTTTATATTTTGTTTTGTTTAATTTCTTTTCTTTTTTCTTTTAAAAAAAATATAATAAAAACAAGTTAATTTTTTATAATATATTTAGGTCTGGTGGTGACAAGTGTCACCACCTTATATTTTAATGAAAAAAAACTTTTTTTCTTTCTTTCATTTATTTGCATAAGTTATTTTTTTTAAAAAAAAAATATATACATTAATGATAACTAAAATGTGAATTCGGCGTAATTTCGCCGTTTCGGACCATTGGAGCATTTTGGAGCGAGATCCGTTGTACTCAATCTACCGGCGCATATGGAGGTATTACGGATCGGTCAAAGATCAGATGGTTTTCTTCTTCTTACTCCGCGTCACCCAGGCTATTTCTGAACTTACCTTTTCAATTAATTTATTTTATGTAAATAATATTTTATTTTGTGCGATGTACTAAGTAGTAATTAGTTTCTGATAGCTCTTATTTGATAATTTATCGATTAAACTATTAGTCGATTTCTTATCAAATAGGAAAGATCGTTTCTAATAACTACTTAAATTTCCAATTGTATTGTGTGATGATTATCTGTTTGGTCCGCATTTATTCACCATCGAACACTCTGCACACGATTTAAAATTAAAATCAATCCGATTCCGCGTTGTTTGACTCATATGTCAAGTTCCTAAAGGGTCTCATAGTTGGGGATGGGCATGGCCATCCTCACAAGATTGGTTAAAGCCCTTGTTGCTTTAATCGATCATAACCCGAAACAATATTGGTCTATATACCAATCACCATGCACCAGGGTCTCATGGTTGGGGATAGGAGCACCTATCCTCACGAGGTTAATTAAGTCCATATACTTGATTAATCATAACCCGCTTCCATTTTTTCTCAGCACGCGCATCAGAATGCTTTCATAATTTAAAACCTCGATCCAACGTCGAGTCGCTTTTCAAAACAATTTCATAAATACTCTACTTCTCCCTCCTCCCAAACATATGGTAGTCAGTCCAGTATCGACCCTCGACCGTATGTTTGGTGTCTTAATTGAATTTAATTAGCGTGAACCATGCTTCACTTCACATTTTCTTAACAAAAGCTTTTGGGTAGAAAAAGATGATTCGGATGTTTCTGTCCACTCATCCGAGTAATTGGGGCGTTAGCCGTTGAACGCTTATGGTCCAATACTTGTCTCCCACATAAAAACAACTCAACTCACTCAAACTCCTTTTATCGCTCATACGCGGTCATAAAACTCTTTTCAGATAAAGAGGGTGCAATAGTCGTTTCTAATGCGAACGAGGACTTAAGCTTTGCAAACAAACAAAACAAGTCCTAGTTCAAAGCATTTGAAACGTCTAAGTGCACGATTTTTCAGATAAAATCAATGCAACCAATTAAAACCTTTTTAAGAGGAACTACAGAGTTTTGACTTTCCCATTGCACAAGGGAATATGTAGGCACACGGTTCAAAAACCGTGTCAAACTCAAAATAGTAATAATCAAATTTCTTTTCTTTTATAACTTAGAGATTAGCGAATATACACACACACGTAGAACTAAACGGGTCCCATCGAGTACGATGGATGTAAGGGGTGCTAACACCTTCCCCTTACATAACCGACTCCCGATTCCAATTTTTGGTCGTAGACCGTCTTATCCGCTTGTTTGAGGGTTTTATCTATATTTTCCCGTTCTTTTTAGAACAAATAAAATTAGGTGGCGATTTCACTGTTTTCGAGAATTAAAAGATTTTTGAAAATCGAGTTGCTTCAGGTAGTAATGCCTTTTGGACTAAAAAATGCTGGGGCAACATATCAGAGGGCAATGAATACTATTTTCCATGATTTTATCGAATCATATATGAAGATTTACATAGATGACATAGTAGTAAAATTTGTTTCTGATGAGGATCATTTGAATCACCTCTGCCAATCATTCGAAAGAATGAGAAAACATGGCTTAAAAATGAATCCTCTTAAGTGTGCTTTCTTTGTGCAGGCTGGGGATTTCCTAGGCTTTGTGGTCCATAAGAAGGGGATCGAAATTAACTTGAACAAGACGAAGGCCATTATGGAGACGAAACCTCCATCAACAAAAAAGGAGTTGCAATCTATATTAGGTAAGATCAACTTTTTAAGGAGATTCATATCTAATCTGAGTGGGTGAACTCAAGCATTCTCTCCGCTCCTCCATCTCAATCAAGGGAATTTCGAATGGACGGCACAGCATCAGGAGGCGTTCAAGAAGATCAAGGCCTATTTGATGCATCCTCCTATACTTGCACCTCCCTCTAAGGATAAACCTATGAGACTGTATATCTCTGCCTCTAATGTAACTATAGGTAGTATGTTGGCCCAAGAAAACAATGAGGCATCGAAAGATCCATCTATTATCTTAGTAGGGTCCTAAATAAAGCAGAGACTAGGTATAGTAGTATAGAGAAACTATGTCTTTGTTTATATTTCTCTTGTACAAAACTTAAATATTATATTAAACCATTTGATGTTTATGTTTCATCTTATTTTGCTATTATTAATCACATGCTTTCAAAGCCAATCATGCACAGCAGAATTGGCAAATGGCCCTTAGCGCTCACTGAGTACCATTCAGCCTTCAAGCCTTTAAAGGCTATGAAAGGTCAAATAGTTTCAGATTTCATAGTGGATCACTCTGTGAGTACGGACTTCGCGTTAGACTATGTTGAGATCCAACCATGGAGGTTATCCTTTGATGGATCCATGCATAAAAATGGAAGTGGAGTTGGGGTGCTTATTATTTCTCCTGAAGGAATTCCAACAAAATTCAAGTACAAGTTAGAAGGTCCTCCCTGTTCGAACAACGAAGCGGAGTATGAAGCATTAATTGTTGGACTTGAAGCTTTGTTGGAAGTGGGGGCAACTAGAGTCGAAATTAGAGGAGACTCAGAGATGGTCATCAAACAAATAACCAAAGAATACAAGTGTATAAAAGAAAATTTTATCATGTACTTTGTTATTGCTAATAGATTGCTCAAGAAGTTTGAATATGTGGACATAAAACATATTCCCAGAATTGATAATCAGGAGGCAAATGACTTGGCTCAAATAGCCTCAAGATATAAGAAATCCAAAGAAAAACTCCAATACCTCATAGAAACAAGAGGTAGAATAATGGCTACCAAATTATCACCATTAGACCTGGAAAATTCGAAACTTGGCTATGCAAATCAGAAAGAATTCGAAGTGCTAAGTATAGATACTTTGGCAGATGCAGATTGGCGAAGTCCCATAATAAATTACTTGAAAGAACCTTCAATAAGCACGGAGAAAAAGATTAAATACAGAGCATTGTCTTATGTGCTAATAGGAAATGAACTTTTCAAGAAAACCCTAGAAGGAATCTTACTCAAATGTTTAGGAGAAAACGAAGCGTATTTAGCATTGTCCAGTGTGCACAGTGGGGCATGTGGGGCACATCAAGCAGGTCACAAAATGAAATGGTTGTTGTTTCGATATGGCATGTATTGGCCCACTATGCTTAAAGACTACATAGAATTTGCTAAAGGATGTGAGGAATGCCAAGTTCATGCAGGCATTCAACATCCTCCTGCAAGTGAGCTACATTCAATAGTTAAGCCTTGGCCTTTTAGAGGATGGGCATTAGATCTAATTGGTGAAATACGACCAACATCATCCAAAGGGAATAAATATATCCTTGTGGGTATAGATTATTTTACAAAATGGGTCGAAGCAATTCCTCTAATAAACGTTGATCAAGAGGCTATTATAGAATTTATCCAGAAGCAAATAATTTACAGGTTCGGAATACCAGAAAGTATTACAACAGACCAAGGTTCAGTTTTTACAGGGCGAAAAATGCAAGAGTTTACACAAGAAATGGGATTTAAGTTGCTCACGTCAACGCCTTATTATGCTCAAGCAAATGGTCAAGTGGAAGCAGCCAATAAGGTCATAATAGGGTTGATAAAGAAACATGTAGGGCGAAAGCCAAAGAATTGGCACAAAACACTGGACCAAGCTTTATGGGCATGTCGAACATCCCCTAAAGAAGCAACGAATACCACTCCGTTTCGACTTACATTTGGGCACGATGCAGTACTGCCAGTCGAAATACATTTACAGTCAGTTAGAATCCAAAGACAAAATGCGATACCGGCTGACCAATATTGGGAAATGATGATGAAAGAATTAGTAGATGTAGATGAAGCCAGGCTACATGCTTTAGAAGTTATGAGAAGACAGAAAGAAAGAGTAGCCAGAGCATACAATAAAAGGGTTAAAAGTAAGTTGTTCTCAACCAATGATCTGGTATGGAAAGTCATATTACCTATGGAAAAAAAGAATAAATTCTTAGGTAAATGGTCACCCCATTAGGAGGGACCCTTTCGTGTTTTGAAAATGTTTTCAAATAATGCTTATGAAATAGAGGAATTAGCAGAAGATAGAAGAATCTTGAAGGTGAATGGGAAATATTTAAAAAGGTATAAGCCATGCTTGCAAGAGGTTCGAATCACTACAGAATAATAAAAGTAAAACAAATAATAAAGCCAAAATGGTATTACATAACTGCCAAAATGGTTGAGTTCAAGTTACAAAAATATATAGTAAATATCCTTAACAATAAAGAACATTAAAGAAATATATTCGAAAAATCAGAAAGGAGTGTTTCGTCTCAACTTAGCAAACTTGCTCTTACATAAGTTGATCTTGCATTGGGTAGCATTTTTGACGCTTTCGAGCCCCTTGATCTCTTCGCTTATTTGTTCAGCCACCTCCATTTGCTGAAGACTTTGTGTGACAAGAGTCTCAAGCTCTTTGTCATCAACAGGCTTCAAGTTTGCCTGCTCATTTCGAGCACCCTCAATTTTCTTTTTTAGTTCTTCAATCTGAGATTCCCAAAACAGGATTGATCGAGCCAAAACATCATGCTTGTCTTTGGTCTGGATTTTAGCACGCTCCAATACTTCTGCTTCTTCAGAAAGTTTCGAAGTTTGGTCATAAGCTTTAGACAAAGCCTCTTGTTTGGTTCGAATCTTGGCATCAGTATCATTAGCCCTAATATATTCACTGCTAACCTCATTGAGCAAGATTTGCAGATCATATATAGTTTCACTTACTTTAGATGGACAGATGCTGAGATCTATCTGAGAAAGCAACTTTTTCATCGAATAATAGGCTGCAACGTCTTCTTTCAGAATGGTAAAAATATCAGCCTCAAGAATAGTTTTGTTAACTTGTTGAAGAAGTTGGTCAATAGAAGTAAGAGGGGCATTATCCTTCGTTTGGCTCGAATCTTCAAATTGATTTTTTCCAGAAGAAGAATCCCGTTGAGCTAGCATTAATTTGATGTATTTCAGGGGATTGCTCCTTTTTAGTTCTTCTTTCTGCTCTCCAGTCAAAGATAGAGGATCTTGGTTTCTAGTAGAAGTGATTCCAGCAGGAACGGGAACCTCCACCTCCTCTTGCATTACTTCATCTTTTTCCCCATCTGCAAAATAACGGCTCACGGTATGCGTTTCGCTTTCCTCCTTAGATTGGTTGGCAAAGTGCACCCTTATGAGGGAGGAGTCACTAGGAATTTCGATCACAAGAGTTCTGGACGTTGTGTCTGGTTCACCAGTTATAGGGTCCTTTGTCAAAGGAGGTGAAGTTGCCTGTTGGTCCAAGGGTTCGATAGCCTCTGTAGGAGTAGCAGTAGTGGATGAACCTTTGTTTAGGACGGTCTCGTTAAAACCTTCTGGTGGAGGAGAGGCTGTAGGTTTTGAAGTCTGGCCCTGAAGGGCAGGAGGATCAGATGGAGCGAAAGGGACACTCTGTGCAGAAACAAAGGATTAGCATAAAAGTAGGTCACATGGACATAATCTTGAAAAGCATTAAGTAAGATTTACCTTTTGTTCGTCAGAAGTTGCATTGCTACCAATGCGTTCCGAAATCACGTTCTTTGAAGACTGAGACTTCGAAGGTCCTTTGGACTTAGGTTTGGGAGCAGTTGCATTTATTTCGCTTCCGGATGGATTGGCAAGTTGAGAGCCTTCGCCAGACTTCTTGGCTTTATTTTTCTTCTTTCGTTTAAGAGGAGAAATATCTTCACTCTTTTCTGATTCGTTCTCAGAATGGTCACCATCGCGTCCTCGTTTCTTAGGAGACTTGGGAGGTAATTCACTCACCTGGAAAAATGGAAAGTAATGATTAATCAATTAAAAGAGTAATTTCGACACTGGGAAAGAAGTGAGTAAAGTATTACCTTTTTCTTTTTCTTTCTTGGGGAATCATTTTCTTGTTCAGGAGGAGGATTTTCAGTTGTGGTCATTGGCGCTTTCGAAGTGGAGGTTGAGCTTGCCTTAGGGATGACTTTATCCTTCTTCAATGTTTTTAGATGAACAGCTGAAAAGTAAATGAGACAATCAAGGTTAAAACGAAGTTTAAAAAGAATAATGGGAACTTCGAATTTCTTCAGTTCCACACCTTCGCAGTTTTGAGACGTGATAGACATGGCTGACAAGTCATAGTGAAGGTGCCCCCTGAAATTGTTTAAATCACATTTAGCCCACATTACCCTTTGGGCAGGTTTTTTGGCATCATTTTCATATCTATGAAAAATGTTCCCACAAATGAGCCACCAGGGATATGGGGAAAAAAGGCTAAAGCCAACTCTGAAGTAGGTAAGTTGGGAAATTTTGGTGGTTGATATTTAAAAGCCCACCAATACCTATCTTCAGGTTTTACATAAGGAGGAAATCGAATTTTTGAAAGTTGTTTTTCAAATTTTTCTTTCAAAGTTCTTCTTTAAAACGGTTTGATGTATTTCCATGGGATTATAGACAATTTCGAAATATTTTTGGAAGGCTCGAATTTCCTTGACATGAGTAAATCTACCTTTTTTGACATGCTCCTGCACAAGGGAAAAAGCTGTCGTCAGTTGTTGTTGAATTTGGATGGTGTTGAACATATTATTCGAGTAATAAGTCGTCCACCAAGTATAAAAATCTTTCGTCATATAGAAGGAAGGATTAAAAAAGATTAGTGAAAAATCAGCAAAGCCAGCATATTGTTTCTGCCGAGTTTCAACTTCCTTGAAGGAGTAAGGTACCCATGCTATACATATCTCCCTTTTCTTATTAAAGAGAGGTTCGGGTAGGATTTGGCATAGTCCGAATTGACGGGCTACGAAATTTGGTTGATAAGCGAGGATGCACACTTGGCTCTTCACAGGCGTGATCCTAGAGATGATAAGCCTAGGGTTCAAAAAGGCGCACCAAATATCCCTAATTATTTCTTCTTTGATGGCTTGTTCAAGGGGCATGGTGAACCAAGTTGGACCACAGTTTCGATTGGCAAAAGGGGCCATTGAGGGGTCGAACCTATGCCTTATAGAGAAAATCATCATATAGTTAACAAAGCATGTCTTGAAATTTTCTCTTTCATCGTTTGGGGTTAGTTTTAACAACCTAGTACCTTCAATGTTGCGGTTTACAATATCGGGATGCTCTTCATTGATTACCCCAAAGGTTGAAAGAGATGATTCGAAGGTAGAATTTAACCGAAGTTGCAGTAGCTAAAAGGGGCCAGCGAGAAGAAGATTAGTGCCAGCTTCATAAGTTTTCAGTTCCGAAACTACAGCACCTATGCTTTCATATAGACTTGTCAGCAGTAACTCACTGATACACATCCTTCGACCATGGTGGAGTTGATTCGCAAGAGTGATGAACCTGCTAGCGACTTGTAGGGACTTACTGCTGAAGACATATTTCGATAACCACAGAGCCAAGAAGGCTATATGTTCAACGTCAGAGACTTCCTCTTCAACAGAGTGGTAGAAATTGATGTATTTCGAGAAGCTGTCATTCTTGACATCGAAATCGATGAGGTTATCTGCATCCTCATTTGATCAAAAGTTTCTCCAATAGGGGAGAGTCCGGTGATAGCAGCGATATCGAAGAATGTAGGTGTCAACATTCCACAGGGGAGGTGGAAAGTGTTATAGGTGTTGTCCCAAAAGTACAGGGAGGCTAGCAGGAAGGGTTGGCTATAACTGAATCCTAATTTTGACATTCGAATAAGATTCAAGATGCCTATACTTTCCCATTCCTGGGATTTCTTATTTTCAAATTTCGAAAGCCAATCTTGGTATAGTTGATCTGATGAGGGACATGAACGAAAGGGCTTAAAGTTCCCAGTGACATAGTCCATATTAAAAACGTCCCTCATGGGCTTTGACGTTTCCATTTCACAGGTTTTTTCTTTTAGGGTTTTTGAAAGCCTAACAACCGATTCATCTTCCTTAAATTTCAGAGGGATAGATTTATTGACAATGGGTTTGGTTTCGGAATAAGCGGGAAAAAATCCCTTTGTCTTTTCTAGACGTTCTGTAAAAATCAAGGGACCCATAACCCCTAGGGTTTTATCAAGAACAGTAGTGGGAATGATTACCTGGGAAGCATAGATGGCCTTCTGTTCTTGAGTGAGTTTTGGAGTTGTTATGAACTCCTGATTATCAAGATTGATGATCTTGCTTCGAGGCTGAAGAAGGAACTTGCTTGGATTTTCCAGACTTCTTGGATGAAGGAGATGGCGCTGAAGGAGAAGACATTGTGGAGATTAAGAGTTTTTCTGAAAATAAGAAATCTGGGTTGTTTGAAGATTGAGGGAGTTTGGAAAAGTTTGGACTTTAGAAGATGAAGTGCTTTTATAGCATTCCTCAACGGTTTAAAAGTTTTTGACCTTTGAAAAAAGGTGGAATACGTGTAACTTCCTCATTGGAAAGGGAAAAGGTGGATTTTTAAAAGTTCCTAGGGAAGTGATGTTTTTGTTGCTAATTATTAGCAATAACTGCTATGATTGCACGTCTAGGTATGGTGATTGGACATTTTGCAGAAAGTTGGACACTTATTATGACATCGTGTGCAGTGTAGTCATCATGAGTTTTGATGTTTTCGAAATTGCATGAGTAATTCAAAAACAAGTATTTCTTTATATTTATCGAAATACATGTTCTTGAGGGGCAATTTGTTAGCTGGCAATTTCGAATAAAAAGGTTATTTGGATATCAAAGGGATATTTTGAATAAACGTAAAGAGGTTGGTATCAGTGATGAATATTGGTTAAAAATATATAGAACCATTGTTCTAAAAGGGTCTTCGATTTCTAGTAATGAGTGATGGACTTCGATCTGGTATTTTTTTAGTGCTTAGATGTAAAGAGTTCTTTTGTGCAATGTGCAAGAATTAGAGCGGTCCAAACAGGTTATTTATGAATTCGAATCGAGGACACAAAAAGTACTTCGCTGGTATAGGATTCGAATTTCAAATAAGGGCGCCATTCTTAGAAGACGCGGAAGCTGATGAACGTAAAAGCCGCATGCTTGAGCGTGGCATAATTGTAGAGTAAGACCGTTAGGATCGAAATACTATAAATAGGTGTTTTTATGTTAGAATTAGTGTGTTCATTCGTGTACTAAAAAATCTCAAAATACTCAAACTACCGTGACATAAGGGAAACGAGTTGGAAGACAAAATGTACGTACTGAACATCATGACTCTTTATAATTTAAATCCAAGTCTTTTTATATTCCTTTCATTTTTACAAGACTTTTGCTCTTAGAATCCTTCGATTTCCTTTTACGTTCTTGTTATACTTGCCTCTACATTTCCAGAAAACTTAAATACTTTTATCTCTTCAGAAACTTCATTTTATTACTTTGTTCTTTCATGCAAACACTCTATATTTCTCTTTCATGCAAACACTCTATATTTCCAGAAACCTTTATATTTTCATAAACTCTTTATCTTTACATTCAATTGTTAAATCTCAAGTTTATTTCGAAGCCTTTCTTTATGCACTCAGTCAGTATATTTTCATAGATAATTTTAGAGAGATCTTTTAAGAATCTTACATTCCGCATCAACACACAATATAAACTTATCAAATAATGGGTATGAACATAGAAATGAATTATGACACATGTGTCCTAGGATCAATCTAGTCGATCCTGCAAGTAACCAATAATAACTAATAATTGGAAGACTAGTGGTTGTTTACTAGAAATCACTGCAAACATGGTTATAAACTTAAAAAATCTTTATATGGTCTAAAACAAGCTCCCAAAGCTTTGTATGAAAGACTAAGCAACTTTCTTTTAGAAAAAGATTTCACCAGAGGAAAAGTGGACACTACTTTATTTTGTAAATCGTTTAAAAATGACATTCTGATTTGCCAAATTTATGTTGATGATATAATTTTTTGTTCTACTAAAGCCTCCCTTAGGAGAGAGTTTGTTAAGTCTATGCAGGCAGAATTTGAAATGATTCTTATGGGCGAACTCAAATTCTTTCTGGGAATTCAAATCAACCTAGGAACTTACATATATCAGAGTAAGTATGTTAAAGAACTTATGAAGAAATTTGACATGTCAGATAACAAACCAGCAAAAACCCTTATGCATCCCACATGCATCTTGGAAAAGGAAGAGGTAAGTAAGAAAGTAGAACATAAGCTCTATAGAGGTATGATTGGTTTTCTCCTTTATTTAAAATCTTCAAGGCCTGATATTCTATACAGTGTTTGCCTCTGTGCAAGATTCCAATAAGATCCTAGAGAATCTCACTTAACAGCAGTTAAGCGAATTTTCAAGTATTTGAAAGGTACTACTAATCTTGGCTTATGTTATAAAAAATCCAAAGAATATAAACTGGTAGGATACTATGATGATGACTTTGCTGGAGATAGAATAGAAAGAAAAAGCACTTCTGGAAGCTATCAGTTTCTGGGAGATAATCTGATATCATGGTCCAACAAAAGGTAATCCATCATTGCTCAGTCAACTGCTGAAGCAGAATACATAGTTACAGCAGGATGCAGCACTCAGATGCTCTGGATGAAGAGTTAGCTTGAAGACTTTCAAATATTCAAGAGTAACATTCCTATCCTCTGTGACAACACTTAAGCTGTATGTTTATCTAAAAATCCTATTTTACACTCTAGAGCTAAACATATAGAAATTAAACATCACTTCATTTGGGACAATATTCATAAGGGAATTCTTTCATTAAAATTTATTGACACATATCATCAATGGCTGATGTTTTCACAAAACCCCTTGCTGAAGATAGATTTAATTTCATTATGAAGCATCTCAGTATGGAATTATGCCCATAATGAATATTCTATTTATATATGTTTAAGTGTCAAAAATTTATTTTTATTGTGAACATCTGACTAATCGTCCTTCAGAAGTGAGAAGGGTAGTTGGCTCATATCCTATCCAGAAGATCTGAATGTTACCTTAAATAGTTCGGTTCAAGATAGATACATGCAATTAACTACATCAACATCTATCAATTTCAAGTGTTGAGTCATATTCAGAAGCTGAACATGTGTTCAAGATCTGATGGAATGAAACAGTTGAGTTGATGCATTGAGGCGCTTGTCATATTGGTAATTGTTCCAAAAATCTTGACGCCATATCCCTGTCAGAAATCATTACATTTATTAATCATTTCATAATTTCTTTAATTGCACTTAATTACATTTTTCAAAATTACTTATTTTCAAAAAAAATTCTATATGTATACCTCTTCTCACCGTTTACAAATTTTCTTTTCTCCTTCACTTTTGCTTTTACTTTTCTCTCTATTTTCAAATACCCCCATTTTATTTTCTCTCTTTTCTCAAAAACCCTAAGTCTGAGAATAATGGCTTCATCGTCCCAACAACAACAACAGTCTCAAATCAATGTTCAAGCTTCTGTCTCTCAACTCAACACAGATGAAGAAGTTTTCCTAAGGGATGGTAAGTCCCCCAAAAAAATTTACCAAGTTCGCTGGAGACACTAGTGAATCCACCGTCGAGCACATAGTTAGGTATCAAACTGAGGCTGGTGATTTAGCCAATAATGAGAATTTGAAAGTATAATAATTTCCTAGCTCATTAGTAAAGAATGCCTTCACGTGGTTTACCACTCTTCCTCCAAAATCTATCTTCACTGGAACCAGTTGGAGAAAGTATTCCACGAATATTTCTATATGGGAAAGTCAAAGATTAGTCTCAAATAACTAGTTAGTGTAAGGTGAAAGGTGGATGAAAGTATTGATGATTATCTCAATAGGTTTAAAGCCTTAATGTCGAGATCTTTTACACAAGTTCCATAACATGAGCTGGTCAAACTAGCAGTATGGGTCTCTGAAATTCTTGTGTTAGCAGCAGAATCAGATTTCATATAAGGATGTATTGTCATCTAATTTTACATTATAAAAATTGACAATGTAGAGTTACAATTAACAATGCAGGAAACAAAAGAACACACAAAATTATTCACCCAGTTCGGTTCTAACCAACCTACATCTGGGGGCATACCAAGTCAGGAATGAAGTCCATTATCAGTAGTCTTAATTCAAAGTTAAACCTACCTGTTTAAACCCTTCACTTAATCCCTACCCAATTTCCTTTCTACCTAAGATACCGCACTTTGATATGGAATATCCCCATTCCACTTTCAATCACCGTAGTGATGCCTAGCAGTCACTCTTCAAACCACTGCATCAACAACTTGACACCTAACAACTCAAAACCAGTTTGGAGATACGTCACTCCAAACACAAAATAGTCAAACTAGTGAAATAAATAAACTTGGAATTACTTCACAATTTCTTCCAAGTTCACAACTCCACTCATTTCTTCACAACTTCTGAGTGAGTAAAATAATCCTCTTGCCTACAGGCTTCGAGGTACAAATCAGTGACCATCCCATAATCCGGGTGGTTCACCTACAAACCAAATCTCCTAGAGAGTTGTTACAGACTCAGCCCTAAAACTACATTGTTACTAAATTCGACTGGCGCGAAACTTAGGTTACAATGCTTCTATTTATAACCTATTACCCAACTGGATTTGGGCCTTCAAATAACAGCTTGAAGCTATAACAAACTGCAGTAACAAACTTTCTCCATAAAACAAACAAGCTAATAACTTCTGCTACAATCAAGGTCCTTGCTGATTTTTCTCCTTAGCTCTGGGACCTCCACAAATGCCTTCAAGATCACGCCACATATGATGCATAATATTCCCAGAATATTCTGCATAATTTAAAAAAGAATTGTAACAAACTTTGACAATTCAGTAACGTGATGTCTGATGTCTCGACATCCTCTTTGACACGTTGTTCCAGATGTTGAAACATTTCAACACAACATGTTTCATCATTAAATAGAACTTCAACTTGTTTTCTCCTTACAAGTTAGTAATCCCATTTAACCTATTGCTGCTATATTAGTGTCGACCTGGACTATCGAAAAATTCAATTCTTGATAATTATATCGACACAAAAGATTAATGACAATGAAGTCGCCACCGAGATTTATTTATTCTAAGAAGGAAAGGGGAAATATCGAATAAAACCCACGAGTAAAGAGGATAAGACGGTCTACGAGATTTAAGAGATGCAGGTCCGGGAGTCGGTTATGCAAGGGGAAGATATTAGCACCCCTCACATCCATCGTACTCGATGGTACCCATTTAGTTCAAAGTGTGTTTGTGTGTTAGTGTGAAAATTTTACGATCTTCTAAGTTTGAAAAGAGAAAGAAGGAAAGAAGAAATGTTTTTATTATTTTTGCTCGCCTTTGGTCGTAAGACTTAGTGCCTACGTACTCCCTCATGCAATGGAAAGTCAGAGCGTCGTAGTTCGGCTAGAAAATAATTGTTTGTTGATTGATTTTAAATGAAAAGACAAGTCGTTATTTTTAAAGGAGAAGACTCGTCTAACGCCCACAAGGTGTGATAAAGAATAAAGGACTATGCACCAACATGAGGGAGGGTTTGAGAACACCTTTAGTACTCAAGTGGAGAAGTCGAAAACCTTGGGGATAGAGGAAGAAACATCTCGATTATAAATGAATCATGTCTGATCTTAAAAAGGATTTAAAGGTAAAAGGTGCTCGAGCGCACAAGAGATATTGAATGAGTTGGGATTGATTTTAAGTTGTGGATGACAAGTATCGAAACATTAGGCTATCATCTAATGATTTGAATACTTGAAATTGGCGAGTGAGCTCAACCAATCATCTCTCATCCCAAAATTTATTATGAAATTGGTGTTTAGTGAGATAAAAATATTTAAATTATTGGGCTATCATCCAACAATCTAAAGACTTTAAATTCGATTAAACCGTCGGACTATCATCCAACAATTTAAACGAATGTCACTCCACTATTTTTATGCGGATAGAAGTATTTATTCTATTGGGCTATCATCCAACAACCTAAAGACTTCCAATTCAATTAAGTCGTCGGGCTATCATCCAACAATTTAATTGAACACCGCTCTAGTATTTTGACATGGATAGAAGTTTTATATTATTGGGCTATCATCCAACAATCTAAAGACTTCAAATTTGTTTAAAACATTAGGCTACCATCTAACGATTTAAACAGATTTCATCCAAGTTTATTATGAAAAACATTTTGAAAAACAACTCGACGTTGGATCGAGGTTTGAGAAGAAGACTCGACATTGGATCGAGTTTTATTGAAAGTGTTTTAAATGCTTGGTGAATGGAGAAAGAATCAGGTTATGATCAATCAAGCCAAAAGACTTGATCAATCTCGAGAGAATAACCAAGCCTATTCCCTACCATTGAACCCTTATGGATATGAGAAGACTTGGTATGTGGACCAAGGCGCGAGAGATGGAAGAGGATCGAAATAATTGTAAATAACAAATAAAATTGACAAAGCTCATACAAGGTGGCCAACCTAAGTATAAAACAACTAAATTACATGTGTACTAGCAAAGTGAGCTAGTCTACTATAACGACTAATTGGAACAATTAATTGAAATAGGCTCACTGTAAGAAGGCCCAGGATCAAGCGTACATGTGTGCATGTGTGGTCATCGTGACGCTTCTATGCTTTATCGACTTACGGGTTTAAAATGATTTACAACTATTAGTTTAAAAATGATTTTTTGGTTTTGTGTAAGTGACAGTTAAAATAAATAATAAAGTAAAAACAATTAAATATTTATTACAAGATTTGTTTTTTGGGAGAGGGGTACATCAATTACAAATGGGGATTAAACGGTAAAATAAAATAGAAAGCGGTAAATTATTTACAACGCATCAAGGGGATTGGGATACAATTTTTCGAATGGGGATAAATTGAATTAAAGAGAAAAACAGTAAATTGATTATGTTAAAAAGCATACAAACAGAAACTAAAAGCGGATAAATTTAAATATCGATGATTGTATCATATTTTATTAATTAGAACAAACTATAGAAATTAATTCTAAGAAATTGATATACGAAGAAGATTATTATAATGTAATTCGAATCTAGTTACGAAATGAATAGATAAAGTATAATAATAAGAGTAATATGTATATAGTATATATTTACAATACTAAATATAAGAAATAAAAATAATATGTATAATTATATTTACAGTATTAAATATAAAAAATATAAATACTAAGTATATTGTATGTACATTATAAAAATAAAACATAAAAATACTAAGTATATCTATACATACATTAGTAAATATTGAATCAAAACAGTAACATAATTATAGATAACATTATATAAATAAAATTGTATATCGATGCACTAATAGAAAATGTATGCTTGGACAATTCTTGAATGCCTTCACAAGTAGCAAACTAGTTAGTAGTATAAAGTAATAAAATTGAAAATAAATGAAATTAATATACATGAACAAGTGAAGAAACAAACAATTGATTATAATTGGAACCAAAGAAATCGTGCACAAGTTATTATTTAATCCAAAGTCGAAACATAGAAAATCGAGCTCTAAACACATTTAAACCACATGAATCAAAATCGGGCAGCACTTATGCACATGAAATAAAGCTTGAATTCGGATTCAAAATTAATTAATTGAAACAAAGTCCGGACAGCCATATACACTTGTGCATGGAAAATTGATTTCAATTCAAACAAAACAAAGTCGGGCAGCCGCTACTTAAACGTAAATTAATACTATAAAGTTGACTCGATTAATTAAAAGCTTCTAACTCAAGCAAATTCAACAACAAAGGGAAAACAAACTTGTTGCCCCATAAGTTTCTCGGTTGCATTATTCGTGAATAAGCACGGTATCAATACTAAACCATCATCGAAGCTATACTATTACAACCGTCAACCAAAAGTGGTGCCATTATCGATTAACCTTTGAATTCCAAGTTGAATCGTATCAAAAATCTCAAATAAACAGTTGCAACTGTAGAAAAAACAATGGCTGCCCCCACAGTTTCTCGGTTACGTCTTTCACGAATAAACGCGATATAGACATCAAACCATCATCGAAACTATCTAGAAATTAAACCTCTCAATTCCAATTGAAATGAGAATAGCATAATAATGCGGTGTCTCAACAGTTTCTCGGCTAGATTTACACACGGATTAACACGACATCATAATTTAGCCTTCATCGAAACAAAAGTGGAATCCTTATCACCAATTCAAAAGAAAACAAAATAACATGGCTGCCCACGACAGTTTCTCGGCCAGTTTTCTACGCGTACAAAACACAGAAACAAAATCACCTTCATTGAAACTGATGCTATTATAGTGGACAATCGAAAACTAAAACAGACACAACATTTGGAATTCAAACCACATTAAGGTCAATATAAGTATTTTCATCACGAATCCGCCTTGGTGTCGATGCAATGCTATCATCTTATCCAGTCACTACCAAGAGAGCAAAATTGCACAGAATTAAACAAAGAATTGACACAAACCACAAATCTGAAATTCCTACATAATCAGTATATTGACAAATTAACACATATAACACACTTCCGACATTGTCCTGAATTAAATAAACATGATATCGACTCGAAACATTCGAACTACACCATAAACCAACACAAAAAAAAACACATTAAACACAAACAGAATCCACATATGAACACCAATACTATACAAATTGTAATGGAACCAAAAGTTTCGAATCGTTACCAGTTGTTGAATAGAAACTTGATTGCAGCAGAGCAGTGAGAGAGGTTGCAGGAATGTAAGGTTCTGATGGTGTACTTGCTGTGATGGCAGTGACGAGCTGATGCGAGAGGAAACAGGGAGGTGACGGCTGAAGGTTCTATTTGGTGGTGAACAGAGGTAGCAGGTGAAGGATTGAGGTGAGAGAGATGAGTTGAACGGAGGAAGAAAGGATGCTGGCAGAAGGAGGAAAGCGGCGGGGGTTACTATGAGAGAGAGACGCGAGTTACGGTGGAGCTTTGAGGAAAAAGGAAGACGGAGGACAGTGAGAGGAAGGTGAGAGAAGTGGTGTGAGTGCGGTGAGATGAGGTTTCTGTTGTAACGGCGAGATTGACAGAGGTAAACAGGGGAAACGGCGAGGGAAGGAAGGCGTGACAGTGGAGGAAACGGCAGGGTTTAGTAGGAAAGGTGAAAGACGACGAAGGTAATGCTGGGAGTGTTGGTTGTCGAGCTGATACGGCAAAGGAGAGCAGGGAATATGTTATAACCGTGAGTTGGTGGCCGAAGTTTTGTGATATGGAAGCAAGCAGAGATTCACGGCAAGAGAATGGAGGGAAAATGGATGAGACAGAAGGTGTTACGGCGAAGGTGTGGCCGTGGAAGTGAGGAAACAGGATGGGTGGTATTGTGGTTAATCGGAAGGAACAGAGGATTGATATTTCTGTTGAAGATGAGGAAGTTTTTTTATTTTTGTTCTCTTTCTGTGTTTTTATCCGTTGCCCCTATTGTTCCGTTTCAATTCTCCTTTTCCCCTCTGTTCCCAATTATAACACACACACACACACACACACACACACACACACACACACACATATATATATATATATATATATATATATATATATATATATATATATATATATATATATTATAGAAATTAGATTTAACAATTTTTGATAATGTCTAAAATGTCCTTTTGATAAAATGGGGCACAAAGCCCAAAAGATTAAAAAAATAATTTATTCAAAAACAGTTTTATTTTGATTTTTGGAGATAAAAATTGAACATCTAAAATTGTCAAAAATGGTAAAAGTTCGGAAAATAAATTATTCGAAAAAATAAAATGAGTACATTAAAATAAACTACGGGTCTTGTAAATTAAAGAAAAATTATTGAAATGGTTAAAATCGAAATAAAATGATAATAAAGAATACCAGATTTTAAAACGCTTACAGTTAAAAATGAGACTTCGAAATGTACCCAAAAACTAGGGAGAGCACATTTTTATGATTTACGCGTTACGTAAATTTATAAAACAGTGAGTAAAAACTGAAAACTTGAAATATTTTTCCCGCTAATTTTCGCACAGTGTCGAATCGCTTTTAACAGCCTGTTTATAAAACCGAAATATCAATATCATCGACATATAAATAATTTTAAGACAATGTAATAAACATGAAGATGATCAAACTTCATATTATCGCAGTGGGAGATAGTTAAATATCAAAATCCAAAATTTTGCCCTGAGATGCAATGGGTATGCTGTAAATAAAATATAATGAGAAAGTGTTGAATGCAATGTTTTTTTTTACATGTTTTTTTTGACATATTTTTTTAGTGATGTTTGATACCAGACAGGCTATATGGTAATTTGTAGTAATTATTGGAAGACTTTGAAACTAGAAATTTGTGGTAGATTAACTGATACAACATGGAAGACAAGTTGGAACAACAAGATATTTCTAAACATCTGTCAGAGCGACAGAGAATGACCAGTAATACTTGAAAAAAAGAGGTAAAACCTGAGAAGTCCAGCAGTGACATCCAAAAATGAATCAAATGGAAAAGGAATTGACATCTAAAAACGACTTTGGATAAAGAGAGAAATACATAACACACAATGATGGCTTTGGATGAAAAAAGACTCAACATCTAACAATGGCATTAGATGACAGCAGAAGCTTTCTAGAAAAGAGAGTCAGATCTAAACAGATCTGAAGCTACATCAGATAAATAAACTAGAAAAGACAATCAGATTTTAAACAGATCTAAAGCTACATCAGAGAAATAAATTGGAAAAGACAATCAGATTTTAAACAGATTTGAAGCTACATTAGAGAAATAAACTGGAAAAGACAATCAGATTTTAAACAGATCTGAATTTACATCAGAGAAACAAACTGGAAAAGACAATCAGATTTTAAACAGATCTGAAGTTACATCAGAGAAATAAACTGGAAAAGACATTCAAATTTTAAACAGATCTGAAGCTACATCAGAGAAATAAACTGGAAAAGACAATTAGATTTTAAACAGATCTGAAGCTACATCAGAGAAACAAACTGGAAAAGACAATCAGATTTTAAACGGATCTGAAGCTACATCAGAGAAATGTTTTGGTAGGTGTCATACCCCAAAATATTCCCTCCTATTCCTCAAGACATTTCACATATCCATACTCAAGGATTCCTCAAGGGTTGATCAGACAAACCCTCTCCTAGACAATCAACCCAAACTAGGGTTTGGCTATCCTCAGATCCAGATGGATTTCCAACATCTCTAGTGATCATCATGCCTCCTCATATGCTTCAAAGAATCTCCATGACTAGCTTCAAGCATTACAAGTCAAGTTTCCTTAGACAATTGCTCAGATGGTTGAAAATCAGTTGTATTGGACAAAAAGTCAATTGTGGTCAACATACAGTCAAACTTCATGATTTTTGGTCAACATCCTCATTTTGAAGTCATATTCATCATTTGATCAAGGGTTGATCATGATTCATCAAGAAAACTCAAGATTTGCTCAAAAGTCAAACTTTCCAAATTAGGGTTTTCTCTAGAGAAAAGTCAACTGAACTTTGACCTGAGCATAACTTCTTCATACTTTATCAGAAATTTTTCCACCACCTCTCATTTTGAAGGAAATTCAATTCTCTACAACTTCATGTCTCACAAGCATGGTCAAAAAATGCTTCATTTTGAAGATATGGATCAAAACATTACAGGATTTTTTCAAAGTCAACAAAAAGTCAACTTTTTGTATTGAAGTTTTATTGAGCATGGAAACTCCAATTGAGATGAAACCAAAGAGGTTGTTTAGAGGACACCTAGATATTTCTAAAAAATCCAAGAACACTCAAAAATGTTGAAAATTGAGCAAGATACACCTTGTACAAGTTGGGTATTTTTGGACAATTGCACAAAGAGAAATACTTGTCAAAATCCAATTTTTTCCAAATGGGCCTATAAATTTATAATCCAAACTTGATCATAATATTATTTGTGACCACTTGATGCCTTTCCACAACCTCTTTCTATTTTTTTTATTTATTTTTGAATTTAAAAGCATTTAATTCAAGATTAAATTAAATAAAATAAGAAAACAAGGTATAATTTCAATTGGGTTGGTTTTTTATCAAGCTTGAGGTCCAAGATAGCCCACAAAACATTACCAATTTCGTGCTAGCTCATGCATGGGAAGAAAAATCAAATTTTGAAAAGATTTGATTTTATTTGAAAGGGAAATTATTTTGCATTGAATGACATATCTTTTTTCCTTCTTTTTACTTCCAATCCTTGCTCTATAAATACTAAAGCATTCACAAAGACAAGAGGAGGAAACCCTGGCCCTTGCAAGCAATCCTTATTTTCTCAAATTTTTTCAAAGTTGTCAATTTCGATTTTGAATTTTCAGCAAGTCTCAAGGAGTTCTAAGCACTCAAATGTGTTCCTTGATATCCCAGCAATCATTCCCAGCCTTTACACAAAGCAAAATCTCCCCAGATCGTGCTCCCTAGCTCTCACCGGTTTGCTATTTTTCTTAAATTCGATTTCCATAATCCATGCATTCTTAATTGTTTTTGCTTGTTTGTTTGAACTCAGGATACTTATTAGAATGTATTTGACGCATAACATGCAAGGTTTAACGCCGGAATAAGAGCTTGCCATTGTTAGGGCAATTTTAGTTATCTTCTTCGAAACTCACCGTACAGTCGTTTTCAGGCCAAAACAATGGCTCCATTGAATTCGCAGGGGTCCAATTAGGGGGATAGGGTTCTTCTTGCGCTTTGATTTTGGCTATTTTGCAGGTTTTCAAAAAACAACTCGCCGGAGAAGATGATCGGCGTTAGGGTTCCGGTGGCTGACTCCGGCGCTGACCCTTTTGACTGCATGTGTGGCACGATTATGACATCTGATTGGCTTCTGCGTTACACCTAGGTCCCACACGTGTTGACTGTGCTTTGAGTTATAATCAGGACACGTTTTTCACTTATATTCCAACGTTTCCAATTCCCAAACACGAAAGCAAGCTAGCTCAGATGGCAACGTGTTAGCTGATTTCACCAGATGGTCCCTGGTTCGATTCCTGGCAAGACCACTTCTTTTTTTGCTCTTGTGAAAAACTAACTTTTTTCTATTTTCTTATTTTTATTAATATTTTCATGTTATTTAATTAATCTTTAAACATTTTTCTCATGCATTTAAAAAACACCAAAAATATTTTCCTTTTGCATTTTAATCAGAAAAATACTTATTTAATTTTTGACATTAAAATTAACATTTTTGCATGCATATTTTATTTAATTGCTAATTAATCACTAAAATGACTTTTAATTGTTTTTAATTATCGAAATCAATTCAGAAAATTACCAAAAAATTATCTTATCATCTTATTGTCATTACTAACATAAAACTTTCTTCCTCATTCAAGAATCATGTTTTTACTAACATTTTTCCTCTTATGCAATTTTCTCGTATTTTTCGATTATGTATCTGTTCACAGGTTGTAACGTTTCGGACAATTTTATTTCGTTTTCTTTTCAATTATTTAACTGCCTATGGGATGTAATAGTTTAATTAGGACTTTTATTTTCCGCACTCCTATTATGTAACTGCCCCAAAGCCATGTAATAGCGTAGGACCTTTATATTCCGCACTTTACTTCCCGCAATTTATTTTCCGCACCCTATAAACTGCTAGTAACTAGGCGTGTATGGAAAGATAAAATTAGACATAGATCACTCATAATGCCAAGATAAAATATCTGAAATCAACACACTCTTTTCACACATGCACCCCCTAGAGTATTCTCTCTCGTTGCCTTTCGAATAAATGGTCAAGTCCCTCGAACGTAGAGGTATCCTAGCACTGTTGCCTACAAACAAATCATCATAGTCCCTTCGATACAAAGATCATAGACCCACGATGTCGCCTACGAATACATGATCTTGACCCTCGATTGTCGCCTACGAAAAATGATGATAGTCCCTTCGAATGTGCTAGGATACTTCCTATAAGTTGCCTTCAATGACCATCCGATGTCCCTTCGAATGTCCCTCTTACATCCAACGAATAGGGTTACCTACCAACTAATGGCATGGATAGCACTATTTTAAAGGAACGTAAAATAACAGGAAAACGACCATTCTGAGTGGGTAATAAGACTTCTAGTTGCTTGCTCAAACAAAATACTTTTCACACCACACACTTTTGTCGAAGTTCAAACTCTTTTCAAAAACGAAACATTTCCGAACACTTTGTATACATTCCTACATGAATCATTAGAAAGTCAAAGCGAAATGCCTTTTTTAAAACATTTTTTGTCAAACGCACAGAAAACACTTTTAAAAATGATCTAAGAGCAACTAAGAGCCCGTAGATAACTACGGATGAAAAGGGGTGCTAATACCTTCCCTTTTCATAACCTTCTCTCTTACTCAGAATCTAACCAAGGTCTTTTCCTGTTCTTTTCACCTTCCCTTAATTGGATAAAAGAAAAGTCGGTGGCGACTCTTGCTATCCGTACATTTGCGATACAAAAACCTCCAAGTCAGTTCACCGTATTACAGTAAGTACCAAGTAAGTTGGATTTTGACCGCAAGATAAGACATTGACTGCAACAAGACCTCGGGAAATGCAAATGAGGATAAAACACTCTTGCTATGCAATAATATAGAATTTTGTGATGCATGATATATGAATGATCTATGCATGTAGTATGTAATGCAGATGTTCATGACAACGGAGATTGGCTCTTTTGTGGAGGTAAGATGGGAACTCTGATTCCTCAACACAGAGAACACTACCAACTCTGCTTGGAGAGAAAACGTCTTGAGAAACACTTCTAACACACTTGTGAATTGTATTGAATTGATGGACCTTGGAGGAAGGACTGAAGCGTTGCTTGGGGATTGCCATTGATTAGCTGATTATTGAAGATAAACCGATCATGGCTTCAATTCTTGAAATGACCGAGGGGGAAAGAGTGCCCTGGTATAAGTCTTAAAAGTGATTTTCAGATTATTCGAAATAATCTGTCTCTCTTGATTCTTCCCGACAATGCCCTTCCAATATACTATATAGGGTAGTCAATCACTCAGGACCATAATACACCGTGGTTGGATCACACTATTCAGCTCCAAACAAAATATGTTCTATGGTCATGAATAAAAGTCCACATATCTGGTTCCTTTGATCAAAAGGATATACTAGATATAAGCTCATCTTGATTTCTCATAAAGGGGTTATGCAGAGCACCTTTATGAATCCTTTTACTTGTACTGAACTTAGCTTCTATACTACCATAAGCTTAGGTCAGAATTAGACTGACATCTGGAGTAGAAAACTTGTTGATAGTGTCCTGATCAACTAATATAAAGCATATGTCTCCTCTTCCAATTCAGGAGTAGGTTCCAAACATATGTACTGACACTACATTAGTTTAGCATCCAAAAACATCTGTTCTTCAACTAGTAGCTGCATACCAGTAGAAATAATATTCTAACATCCTATTGAACATCAGTTTCATCTCCTTGGAGCACATCATCCTTGATATTCTTCAAGGTCTTCAAACAACTTGTAGATGTATATGAGAATCATTGACCAATTGATACTCATCAACTCTATTAATAAATGTTTTTATGAGTGGACTTGAGGAAGATCTCAAGTATCTTTGACACTTTTCATATAGTTGAAAAAATCTGCCAAATATTCTGTTGATAAAATTATAACCCTAGAATTCTTCTTTTACTTTGAGGGTTGCATCAGAGGCTATGCAACGGAATATATACATACTTCAACATAATTTACACAATGCTTACTTCCTAATTCTATTGTAAGCATTGCATCTAAGGATTAAAAATAAATCAACCCTACAATGCACTTGCTTCTTCACCAAGCAATATACTAGACCTCACCAATATCTTGACCAGATCGAAACACATAAGCACAAGAGTTACCTTAACAATATCTTCACTCCCACATGAAGGTTTGATAGTATTCTTCTTTGTGCTAAATTTTGGCTGAACAATTCAATCCAAATTCTTCACTCCCGCATGAATTCTTTGAATTTAACTCTCTTTGTTCCAGCTTCCTTATCTTCACTCTTCAAGAAGGTACAATAACTCTGGTCAGGTTGGTCTAGTCCTCCACAAATAGGTCCATCCTCCAGAATGTATCCCCCGTGGATCTCATCCAGAAACAGACATGATACATGCTCTGATACCAATTGACATTCTGGTGTTAGCAGCAGAATCAGATGTCATATAAGGATATCTTGACATTTTATCTGACATTATAAAAATAGACAATGTAGAGTTACAATTAACAATGCATGAAACAAAATAACACACAAAATTGTTCACCCAGTTCGGTTCTAACCAACCTAAATCTGGGGGCATACCAAGCCTGGAATGAAGTCCATTATTAGTAGTCTTAATTCATAGTTAAACCTCCTTGTTTACACCCTTCACTTAATCCCTACCCAATTTCCCTTCTACCTAAGATACCTCACTTAGATATAGAATATCCCCATTCCACTTCCAATCACCACTGTGATGTCTAGCAATCACTCTTCCAGCCACTGCATCAACAACTTGTCACCTAACAACTCAAAACCAATTTGTAGATACCTCACCCCAAACATAAAACAGTCAAACTAGTGACACAAACAAACTTGGAATTACTTCACAGCTTCTTCCAAGGACACAACTGCACTCATTGCTTCATAACTTCTAAGTGAGTAAAATAATCCTCTTTCCTACAGGCTTTGAGGTACAAATTAGTGACCATTCCACAATCTGGGTGGTTCACCTACAAACCAACTATCCTAGAGAGTTGTTACAAACTCAACCTTAAAAACTACATCATTACTAAATTCGGCTGGTGCGAAACTTAGGTTACAAAGCTTCTATTTATAACCTATTACCAAACTGGATTTGGGCCTTCAAATAACAGCAGGAAGCTGTAACAAACTGTAGTAACAAACTTTCTGCAGAAAAAAATAAGCTAATAACTTCTGCTACAATCAAGGTCCTTGCTGATTTTTCTCCATTGCTCTTGGACCTTGACAAATGCCTTCAAGATCATGCCACATATGATGCATAATATTCCCAAAATATTCTGCATAATTTAAAACAGAATTGTAACAAACTTTGACAGTTCGGTAGCGTGATGTCTGATGTCTCGACATCCTCTTCGACATGTTGTTCCAGATGTTGAAACATTTCAACATAACATGTTTCATCATTAAATAGAACTTCAACCTGTTTTCTCCTTACAAGTTATAAATCTATTTAACCTATTGATGCTATATTAGTTTTACCAAACATAAATCCAATCCTAAAAATAGAGAATCAACAGTCTCGATTATTCAATTAGGAAGAAATTATACACCCAATACCTAAGGGACATGGCCCAGTTGGCCGATAGAGTTTAATATGCCGCACAACTAAAGGATAAAAAAGCCAAAACTAGTAAGTTTAGTAAAAATAAAATGGTCTACATCGACGACGACACCTCATGAGATTCGTCTGACTTGAATTATGAATGTATAGAGGAAAATTAGGTCAATATAGGAAGAATTAAAACCAAGGCCCCCTTACATGTGCAAGCTACTAAAACCCTCAAATGGGGAAAATCTCATCGAACCAAAAAAATGAGAAATTTGTTTGTAAAACATATAATAATACAAAAAATGGGAAAAATGAATAGAAAACTATCCATTAATATAATATTTACACAAAAACATAATTATACTCTATATGTACAAATACACTCACAAGTTGAGGTTTATTCAAAGGATTACAAAAAAATGAGTTGATAACTACCACTGAAATATATACAAATATAACGACTATTTTGCACTTATCAAACTTTCCCCTACTTAAGACATTGTTTGTCCTCAAACAAATTCAAACAACCTAAAGAACAAAAAGCAAAAACCAAAGAATCACGAATCAACAGGTTTTGAAAACGAAAAACAAATAAATGGTTCAAAACAAAAACGCATAACATATAAACGAAACAAATACTAAGTACAAGATTCATGCAAAACATTCTAAAACAAAACAAGCTCAACCATGAATCGCACCTAGAAAAATTCACCAGTGGATGAAGAACACACGAAGTGAGGGACAAAAAACACTCATCCACAAGCTTCCAAACAATAGACTAAATTATGCATCCATCCAAAAATTCTTATTGAAATTACAAAGGCAAAAATCAAAAGGGATTTTCAAGGTTGTAAGGTGGCTTGGTTAACAAACAAGAGATAAGTCCTAAAGCTAGAAACAAAAACTTGCCTAAACCTAAGGGAGTGATCAACTCACAAAGTTTCAAGCTATAAAATCTCAATCAAAGTTATTCTTAATCCAAAATTGTCACACCAATCACAATAATTATTCATCACAACATTATTACATACTCTTTTTGCTTTTGTTTCCAAAAAAATTCTCTTTTTCTCTTTCTTTTTCTTTTCATTCTTTTTCACACTTTTTTTTCTGTCTTTCTTTTTTACACAATTTTTTCTTTTCTTTTCTTTTTCTCTCTAATAACCTCGTAGAAATCAACAACATAAGTGAGCAAATATTGTTATCTCCAACTTGAATTCAACAAACATCAAACTGTAAATACTCCCTACCTTTTAAGGCAAGGTAAAAATTCAACTAAAATCATAGTTGAGGGTTCAAGAAACTAAGAATCAATATCCATTCAAAAGGGAAAACTAAACACTCATAGACAAGCATTAAGTTCAAAAACAACATGTACATTGACAAAAAGCATTAAAAGGGTTACAAATGATCACATACTCAAAAGGTGAATTGACTATTTTGTCGGTAGTTGTGCTCAAAATCACAAAATACCTTGATCATTTTAATGCTTTTATTCAATCAACACAAACAAAAGATTAAACATAACAAAATCCAATTAAAACAAGAATTGTGGCCTTTAGCATATATGAGCAATGAAGAACTTCCTCACATTTAGGGGTAAAAAGGGAACTAAACTGATTCAAGTTAAAAAGTAAGTAATGTAAAAGAATAAATGGAATGGTAATTGTACAAATGAAAAGTTCCCTAAACATGTTATGCTATACAAAGTGATAAACGAGTATCTGATGTGTACCAACTTTGAAAACTTATCATTACCATACATCCGCAAGTTGAAATGATCAAACTTGAAAAATCACCAAATACGGCCTCAAGTTATCAAATTAAAATTGGACGATAAACAACCAACAAAAGAATTAAAAAAATAATGTTGATTTTATTTAATACAACAAAGCCTTGGTGAAAGTGGGAAAAAAGGAGAGACAACTGAAATAAAAAAGAAATCTCTGGCTCTGCACAGCAGACTGTGCTAAGCTCCAAAACATGCGCTAAGTGTGTTATACCAGTAGCAAAAAAATAGGACACCAACTTGCAGTCCTAAAGCAACCTCCACAATCACCTACACTTCTCATTTATACAACTAAACAACATTTAAAACACATACACATACAATAAAACAACTAATACTAACATACAAACAAAACGGGTGAAAATATTGGATAAACAAGTTGAAAATTAAGATTTGGAAATTAAGAACTTGTCTGAGTTCAACTTGTTTAAACAACAATCAACACACTACCTAAACTAACAAAATGAAAAACAATAAAACATGCTTTTTTTACGTCGTAAGCTCGACGCCTGATATTTACAAACCAACATGTTGCTTCAGATGAGCCAAATGCTTTCACTCCAGTTTTTCTCTCATCTATTCGAGCTCTAACCGGAACTACACATCTAACCACACTTTTGGCAAACGTGAGACAAAACAAGTATACTATATACAAAATTCATAAACATGTAAAATTTACAAGTTTGAGAAACATATTCAAATAAATTTACAATTAAACATAAACAAGTTAATTTAAAAATTTCTATGCAACATATACATTAATTACAAAGCTCAAAACAAAATAATTATCACGATAAAAAACAATAAAAACACCAATCCCCAACAACGTCGCCATTTTGTTAGAGTGGTAAAGGGGAAAGAAAAAAATAAAGTATTATTTTACTGGGTGATGTCATACCCCAATTTTTGACCTAAGATACCATTTCATATCACCACATATGCATCATTGCATCACTAACAATTTCAACACATGATAGATCGTGTGTGTGCTCCTTGAGCCAGATTAGGGTTTTTATCAAAAAAATTATTTGTTCAAGATATGATAAATTAGGGTTTGATTATTCACTCACCTCAAATGATCTATCTTCATCAATCATCAACATTTGATCTTCAAATTCCCATCATTTCCTTAAGATCTATCTTGAATCGACCAATTAGGGTTTTGATCGAGGATGGTGTATCATTGACTTTTTGATCAATGAATGACCTAATTGCTTGGATATTGATATTAAAATCATCAATTCAACATATTGACCTAATTTATTGGTTCAAAACATCTCAGATATCATGATTGATCATCAGAGAAATTCTGAATCATCTGATAAAAATTCAACTGTTCAGAAAAGTCAAACTTTGACTTTTTAGTAAACTTTTTCAAATTCAATCATGAAATCATTTTAAATTATACATCATGATCATAAAAAATCAAAATATATGAAAAAGTCAACAAAAAGTCAAGATTGAAAATTTTTCTAACACTTAAAAAAAAATTTCAAGTGTTAAAAACATGGTTTTTCATCACTTTCATGGCCATTTTTCACCTAGATCCATTTTGATTCAAGAAATACTCAAAAGATGAAAGTTGTAGATATTTTTACAAGCTTTCCAAAACGTCCAAGAACTTGGAAAAACATTTTGTGTAGCTAGGGTTTTGAAATTGAAACATAATGGTCCATAACCATGATTTTCAAGTCATTTTCCAAAATTACAAGTCATTTTTGCAACTTTCTTCCTTCTAGAAACCTTGTCACCAAATGAGATAGGATTTAAGAGATAAAAATATGATGTCAATGATTGGAGAAGGATAGAAATACTTGAGTTTTTTAACCATGGTTAAGATTCCATGTGCATTTAATGAAGAATATTCCTTTCTTAAGCCTTAAGCTCCAAGTTGCAAACTCACTAATTTTATCTTGTCTTGCTTGCCAAACTTCCTTTCCTATAAATAGAGGTCTTTGCTCACTTCTAAATCACACCAAAACAACCATAAACTTGTTTTCTCATTCTTTCTTATTTTGCAAGTTTTCTCATTTTCAAAGAGGTTAGAATTCAAACTTCCAAATATTGAAAGTTCTAACCAAAGGTGTCATCCAAACATCTTCTAAACATAATTTAAAACTTGTTCATCATTTTAAACCATCACAAAATAAGCCAAAAGTCAGTTTCCTCACAAAAACTCCATTTGTGCAAGTTTTTAGCCTTAAGTTGCCAACTTGAAATCCACTCGTGCGTTTTCAGTTCTAATCATTCACAAAGATTCTATAACTCATATAGAACTCATCCAAGTCATAAAATCAGAACTGGTATTGTGCCATTCATCCCTCCTCACTTAAAAACTAGTCACTTGCAATTTGACTCGGGTAGAAGAATCCATTGAGCTTCAAAGCAAGCTAGGAGTTGGGACACACTCAGGAAGGTCCAAGGAAGCTTGTAGTATCACAAATTTGCATCTGGAAGAACTCATACGAGTTCTGCAAATTTGCTTCAAGAGGTAAGTTTTCTAAAATCTGATTCTCTTATACAAGCATCTTTAACATTGTTTTAATAGTTAGAAATGTAGATATCATATTGCTCAAGCTTTATGAATCCTCAATTTCACTTAAAATCAATTGTGCCTATAGATTAGTTGAATTTTTCAGTTAGGGTTCATTTGGTACTTTCTAGAAATTCGCTTCAATCTTTGAGTCTTAGCTTAAATAAATTGCATGGTTTAATTCGTGGTGAAATTATGACTGAAATAGCATATTACATTTCTTAAATTGATGGAGAATCAAAAAAATTAGAACTTGGCCATGGAAGCTTGTCACGAGGAAGAAGAAGAAGGCCATGGCGCCATCAGTTTTTTTAAATTTGCGTTTTATAATATATATATATATATATATATATATATATATGTTTGTTTGTATGAGCCGATGTATAGCCACCCCAGTGGTAGTTAGCGCGCCTCTTAAAGCCTTGTCTTGCCTATGGTCTAGGGTTTGAATCCCCCTGAGACCATTTTGTCATTTTTTCACTTCTTTTCCACTTTTTCCAACTATTTTCAACCATTTTCCAAATCATTTTCAAATATAATCAAATCAAAGTCTTGTTTTGACAAGCCACGCGTGTGGCCCAGTGGCTAACTTTTTCACTTTTGAGCCTCAGGTCCTGAGTTCAAACCTCCTTAGGACCAAAACATTCTTTGTATCACTTGTTTTCTTCACATGTCCAACAAACTTCAACATTTTCAAAAACCAATCAAAACTTCTCATTTTGAGATGATTTCTTGCACACTTGACATTTAACATACCTATTTTATGATTATGTTAAAAAAATCCAAACATATTTTCTTTTTGATATATTTTTATTAGGTTAAAAAATGAGACGTTTTTAAGTATTTTTAATACTTTTCAAAAATGTTTTCTTTCCAATTTTCAAAACTTCTTGTGAATATTCTTCACTTTTCAAAATCATTTTCAAAACTTTCAAAAACATTTCAATTGACTTACGCACCTCTTTTCCATGATCGATTCGATTTGAAAATATAAACCGAACTAGGTTTTTCCTCGAATTTTCTCAAAATCAAATTGATCATGGGCCTCCCTCACAGTGTAAGTCCCAAACCCTTCTATGTACATATTTATTTCCTTGTACATATCCACCCTTTCGTGTACATATTCAATTCCTTGTACATATTCAATCATCTTTGCAAATATTCAAGTATAACAAACTTCGTTCGTTTGTTTTCATCCACTTGTTTATACACTGATTCCATTGGTATTAAGAGGATCTTTATTCCCGGTGAAACTGCTCTTAAACCAATGGGTCTCCCTTAAGGTGTAAGTCCCAACTCCTTTGTATATATTCAAGTATACCAGCTTATCCGCTTGTTTTAAACATTTGTTTATATTTTCACACTCATTTGTATATATTCAAGTTACACTTGCTTTAATTGCTTGTTTTATACACTTGATTATATATTTCCTTCATAAACTCTTGTGAATGCACACACACACTTTATTATATATACTTGTTCATATACTTGTTCAATTATAACACAACAACTAGTATAACAAATAGGTTCCCCCAATGGCCTCCTCTTGGGCTTTGTACAAGATAACTCACCTGTTGAGTTAGCCTCCTCTTGGGCTTCGTACAAAAGAACTCTCTTGTTGAGTTAGCCTCATCTTGGGCTTTGTACAAAAGAAATCCCTCGTTGAGTTTAGCCTTCTCTTGGGCATCATACAAGAAATAGACCTGGAAATCTCTAACAGCCTCCTATTGAGCTTCCAATACAAAGAATCACCTTCGCTAGATTAGAACCCTAAGAGTATAATTTCCCGGTGAAATCACTCTTGAATCCTAAGAGGATGGTTTCCCAGTGAAATCACTCTTAAAGCCAAGCCAGCCAAACCCTATAGCTTTCTCTTAGGCTTTATACAAGGACCCTCGATGTCCCTCAGAATTCCTCCTCTTGGGCTTACAATACAAGGACCCACGGGCTTCTTAAAAGCATCCCCCTAATCAATAATCAATTTCTCCTAGAGATTTAGACATGCATCATCTCTATGGAAGAATTATCTCATCTATAACATCACATACCAATCAAAACTTTTTCAAACACTTTTTTCAAACAAAACATCTTTTACTTGTAAGTGGCAACGCTTGTACACTCAAGAAAAAATCCCAATGCTTACAATGAAAGATTCAAACATTTTTCAAACATATTTCTTAACTTGTAAGTGGTAACGCTTGTACACTCAAGCAAAAAACTTAATGCTTACAATGAAAGATTTAATCGATTAACTTTTCAAAAATGTATGTGATGAAATAGATTAGATACATTTTTCATTAAGATGACATTTGTCTTTGTCTCTTAATAACACCCTTTTCTTCCACTAGAATAAGTGGGAACTACGATTGCTCTGACTTTCTCAACCTCCCTTTGAGAATACTTAGGCACAAGGTCTCATCCTTGGCGAGCATATTTCTTTCTCCCTCAAACCAAACAAACCCTAGTTCCCTTAGATCCAAGATACATATGCTCTGATTCCCACTAGGGGATATGTATGTAGAGGATCCCAATGATCTTTGCGAGCATAATAATAACAAAAATTAGGATCCTTCCTAACCTACCTTTCTTAAAACCCAAAGGAGAAACATTCCCGAAATAGAGTAGCTAATAAAACACACAAACATACAAAAATATGCATAAAAAAGTTCCTATAGAAAACAATAGATATATAGGGTGCTAATACCTTCCCTTTATATAGCTAACCCCCTTACCCTGGTCTCTCCCCAATATGTTGCGTCTAGTTTACGCTAGTCGCACTGCATATCATATTTTAGGGTATTTCAGTTTTCCCCTTTTCCATCTTCTTTTCTTGTTTGGAAACAATAAAGCTTGATGCTCGTGGCATCTTTTAAAAAAAATCAATAGAGTAAATTGTTTTGAGCTTGAGATTCGAATTCTTTTTCCATTCCCTCGTTCGTCACTTTTTACTGCGAACAAAAAAATGGCGACTCTGATGGAGAGCGCCAAGATTTTCTTTGTTTTCAAAAAAGAAAAAAAGGGGTTAAGCTTCATTTGTGCATATGTTTGTTTGTTTTACTGTGTGTTTGGTTTTGTTACTCGCGATTTCATTTGATGGAAAAAAATCCTAACTCGGATTTAAGAAACATTTTAAGAATTAGGTGGAGGTATAGTCCTATTAACTTACGAGAAGTCTCATTACTCACTAAGTTAATTTGAGATCCCTCGCTCAGTGGAGGTTGTCTTGGGGGTAATTATGTTTAGAAAGTTAATTATGAATACATTTTTGCTTTCAAGGGAACCAACGAAGCAGAGTGGCTGTAGAACACATAACCCATCCTGGCCATTTAGGATGTAGTGCAGAAGCTATTCAGGTGTAAACTTGGATTAGTTGTCATGCGAGACTACGATCAGGCGAGTTTTTCTTGAAAAATATTATTGGACTACAAGTAGTTAGCTAATCCGATAATATTTTAAAGAGAAACGTTGAACCTGTATTATCAGTAGAACATGTTTTGCAGGTGAATAAGCCCTTAGAACTTACCCACGTTTGGTTCTTATCGTTGACCTCATGATCATGACTTCAAACGCTTGAACGTGTGTATAACCATTAACCATATTTGTATCTTTGTGGCATTCATGCATTCATTCAAAAACCTCAATTTCTCATTTTTTCTTTCCATTTCCAAATAATTTAGAGATTTTTCTTCGCAAACGTTTTAGGTTAGAGGGATGGATGTAATAAGAAGATATACCAAGAGATACGGTTTTAGAATTCCTGATATGGAAAAGTTAAAAGAGTTAGCATCCCTGGTAGAAGATCCCTTGGATTTCATAAAGTGCTATGGAGTTCTTTTAACTATCTTGAACACTAACGTTGATGAAGGACTTCTTAAAACTTTGGTTCAGTTTTACGATCCAGTCTATCGTTGTTTCACTTTCCCTGATTATCAGTTGATGCCTACTTTGGAAGAGTACGCAAATAATTTAGGTATCTCAGTGTCTGATAAGGTGCCTTTCAATGGTTTGGAAGCCATTCTGAAGCTGCAAGTCATTGCAGCGATGACTCATTTAAGGAAATCTGAGATAGACAAAAACATGACTACCAAAGTAAATCTCTTAGGACTAACTTCAAAGTTTCTAATGGAGAAGGCTTTTAATTTTGCCGAAGCCAGTAGCATGGTAGCTTTTGAAGCTATTTTGGCTTTGCTCATTTATGGGTTGGTGTTGTTTCCCAACGTCCAAAGTTTCATTGATATCAATGCCATAAAGATCTTTTTGATTGGAAATCCCGTTCTCACATTGCTTGGTGATACGTATTTCTCAATTCGTCATAGGAATCGTCAAGCAGAATTATTGTGTGGTGTGTGCCTTTGCTGTTCAAATGGATTGTCTCACACTTGCCTAAATCTCTGATCTTCCGCCGAGAAAACAAAAACGGTTGGCATTGGTCTCAAAGACTCATGTCTCTTACTAATGACGATATTCATTGGTATACCTTGGCCTACAATGAGATGGAAATCATTGAAAGTTGTGGAGAGTTTGCCAACGTACCTATCATTGGTACAAAAGGAGGAATTAACTACAACCCATTCTTGGCAAGACGTCAACTTGGGTACGAAAACTCCATTAAACCTCTTGGCTTTACAGTAAAGGGTTACTTTTATCATGAAGGGGAATATTCCTAAGGTTTGAAAGCCAGAATGATAAGAGCTTGGCATCACATTCGAAGGAAAGAAAAAGGTGATGCAAAGAATTGTGTAGCCATGGAAATCTACACTTCTTGGGTAAAAAAAAGAGTGAAGGAATTCCGAATTCCTTATGCTTATGAAGAACCCATGTTCCCAGTGGTATCTAAATCGACCACCATTCCCATTGAGACTATGGGAGAATACCAAGAAGCTGGCTAAGATGTGGCTAGAGAAAGAAGCTTTGGAAGATAAATTTCTTAAGGCTAAGTTTGAGAATGTAAAGCTTAAGAAGCAGGTCAAAGATCATGAAAAAATGCTCTACTTTCAAGATGGATGGCTCATGGAGAAAGATGAGAAAATTTGTCGAAAGGACGACGCAATCAAGAAATACATCAAAGAAACGAAAAGAAAGCTTGAAGAAATGACAAATGACAATCCTGGTCCATACGAGTGGAAAAAAGTTGTTAACAAGCTAAAGTCTGGGAAAGCTGAATTGCAATCTTACTATGGGAAAGAAATCCTAAAGTTGAAGATGCATCAAGCATTTGGTTCTTCATCAGACGAAGACGCTTAATCTGTATAGTTTAGCTTTTATTTATTATTTTCTTTATTGTTGTAAGATCTATGCTCCACAAAAACTTGTTGTAATCTTCTTTCGAATATTAATAAAATGAGAGTTTTTCCATCCAAATGTTTGCAAGAATTTTCTCTTTTAGCGTAAATTCTTTGGAAATTCTTTTCTCTTTGCATCCATAATCATGCATCATACTTTGCATTTTGAGTTTTATTATTTAGAGTCTTATCTTTTGGAATTTTCTCCAGAGAGAGATCGCCAAGTTGTCGCGTCTTAGAGTTTCTCGATTACATTCACAGTCAACTCGCAAATACAATACTCGCACAAATAGAAATAAATGGAAGATTTCGAACAAGAGAATATTGAGCTTCGTGGTACAATTACTACACTTCAAGAGGAAGTGGAAAGACTCACTGCTTTGGTAAGCTCGTTGGTGGCTTCACAGAATCAACAATCGACACCTAACGGTCAAATTCAAGCAACAATGATTTCATAAATCGCTACTACTCCAGTTCCTGTTGTTGTAGTTAGTAATCTGATTTTCACTATTCTAGAGGGTTACCCTTGGGGAATGCCTTTCAATTTCGGCGTAGGATTTCGTCAAAATACTTCTGAACTACCGGCAACCACAACTGAGGTTCCTACTTTGCATAATTCAGCATTTACTCCGCAGCACTGAGTAACCTTTCCTCAAGTCACTATGTTGGTTTCTCAACCGATTATGACAAATTCAACTTCTGTGGTTCACGCTATTGTGAACAACGAAGTTTATCATGATCTTGGTGACAACACGGATTCTTGCGGCCGTATGGAAGATCTCCAAGAACAGTTTAACAAAATGTAGTTAGAGATCAAAACAATCCGTGGAAAGGATTTGTTTGGGAAAAATGCCCATGATCTATGTCTGGTTCCCAGGGTGAGAATACTAGCCAAGTTCAAAGTCCCCGACTTTGAGAAATAGAAAGGAAACTCATGCCTGCAAAGTCATCTTATGATGTATGCTAGAAAGATGTCTACTCATAACAATAATCATCAATTGCTCATTCACTACTTCCAAGACAGTCTTACTGGCGCTGCTCTAAAATGGTATATGGGATTGGATAGTTTAAACATTCGAACTTTCAACGACCTAGGAGAAGCTTTTGTTCAACAATATAAATTCAACTTGGACATGGCTCCAGATCGAGATCAACTCATATCAGTGTCTCAAAAGGAAAAGGAGACTTTCAAAGAGTACGCCCAACGATGGAGGGAAATTGCTTCCCAAGTCAATCCACCGTTATAAGAAAAAGAGATGACCAAGATCTTCTTGAATACTCTTGGTCCTTTTTACTGCGAACGCATGATTGCCAGTGCTCCAAGTGATTTTACCGAAATGGTAAACATGGGGATGCGATTAGAAGAATGAGTCTGAGCAGGACGCTTAACTAAAGAAGTTGGATCTTCAAGCGAAACCAAGGGAATTGGAACAGGTTTCCCAAAGAAGAAAGAACAAGACATTGGAATGGTATCCCAAGGGAGACCCAAGAAATTTGCAGTTTGATCTAATTCCGATGTCTTACACGGAATTATATCATGCCTTGGTTGAGAGGAATCTTGTTCTAACCTTCTCTCTTTCAGAAATACGAATCCAAATGTACAAGTGAATCCGATGCCTAATCATGGAGGGCACGCTGTGAACTTAATAGCTAGAAACTCAAAATCATACCAAGTCACCGACATAAACTTGGTAAGAGCATATCTAGTACAGTTGCATGCCACATTCTGTATAATGGGTGGTTATGCTCGGCATGACTACAGATCTTGTAGAATTTGTTCTGAAGACTCTTATGGATGTTCTACTTTAAAAGCAGATCTTCGGCAACTAATTGACATTGGAGACATTCAAATTTTCAGAGATAGAAATAGTAATGATGTAAATATGATATGGTGTTATCCGCATGCGCTTTTAGTCTCAGATATCAACTCGGTAACTCCTGAAGTAAATACTATCATTCCTCATTTCAATATGCCTGAGTGCATAAAGGTCAAATACAACAATCCAAGGGTTCTTGTTTCTCCTTTGATTATTTTTCTGCCTTAACCTATTCCTTATGACTCTGACAAAGTAGTTCCCTATCAGTATAACGCAACAATGATGGAAAATGGGAAGGAAGTATCGATACCTACTCTTTCATCCATCGTTAACATCGCCGAAGTAAGTCGAGTAACTCGGAGTAGGCGTGTGCATACCCCATTGCCACCAAAGTAGCTTATCGCTCCTACAGCAAGGTAAAGTCCTGTTGATGTACCCGTTGTGAATCCTGCAGGAATTCCCGTTGGTAATCCAGACTTAAATATCGGTCCGTCTGATGGAACCAATATCAATCCAGACTTTGATGAAGTTCTAAAGCTAATTAAGAAGAGTGAGTACAAAGTTGTGGATCAACTGATGCAAACTCCTTCCAAAATCTCAATACTCTCTTTGCTTTTAAATTCTAAAGCCCATCTAGAGGCCCTGATGAGAGTTTTGGATCAAGCCTTCGTAGATCACAATGTAACTACCGATCAATTTGGTGGAATCGTAGCCAACATAAAGGCTTGCAACAATCCGAGCTTCAGTGATGAAGAACTCCCTGAAGAGGGTAGAGACCACAATTTCGCTCTACATATCTCTATGAACTGTCAATCAGAATCTTTGTACAATGTGCTAGTAGACATTGGCTCATCCTTAAATGTAATTCCAAAAATGACTCTCGCTCGTTTGTCTTACAAAGGAACACATATGAAATTCAGTGGTGTAATAGTCAAAGCCTTTGATGGATCAAGAAAATCTATTATTGGAGAAATCGACCTTCCGATAACAATTGGTCCGCATAATTTTCAAATCACCTTCTAGGTTATAGACGTTCAAGCCACCTACAGTTGTTTGTTAGGTCGACCATGGATACATGAAGCTGGAGCAGTAACATCTATGCTTCACCAAAAATTAAAATTCGTAACAAACGGAAAGTTGGTAACCATAAGTGGGGAACAAACCTTGTTAATAAGCCACTTATCCACTTTCTCTTTCATCTCTACCGATGATGTAGAAGGAACACAGTTCCAAGGTCTCTCATTAGAAGATGAATCTACCAAAAGAAACAGATCATTTATCTCCTCTTACAAAGGAGCAGTGCAGATAGTGAAAGACGGTATTGCCGGCGGTTGGGGACAAGTTGTGATTCCTATCAACAACGAAACCAAAATGGGACTCGGATTTACTCCAATAATGTCAAAAGCCAATGAGGAGAATGAAACTCTTCACCCAATCAAAGGAGTATTCCACATTGGAGGTTTCCTTAACCCTGTTCCTCAAGAGGTTAACGTTCTTATCAATGAAATAACTGAAGAAAATCTCTCTGGTTCCGAAGAATGGAAGACTTTTCTCAACGACTCTGGATATATATCTTAGGAAGAACAGTATACACCGTTCTATCCTCCTTCAGACAAATTTGAAGGCATGTTCCTGTAAGATGATAAAGAAGAAATTTCGCCTATCCTACCTAAGGTTTGGGATACCTTGGGACAGACAAGTGGAAAATTTGACTTCATGGTTGTTGCACCCCAAAATTCGCCCTCTTCATTTTTTTAATAAATAATTGGCTAACACTTAAATCAATAGGTGCATTGCATACATATCATTCATGCATTAATCATGGGATCTAATTTTTCAATTATGAGAGTGTATGAAATTCAGAAGAAGCATTTGATTCCCAAGGGTTGAATATATGAGTTCCGTTACTTCAAGTGTCATCTCAATACGCAAGATATGTGTGTCCAGAAGCTTCTGATTATCTCTCGAGAATCAAGGTTTTGGAGTTCTGATTTCTTATCATGTGGATATTGATTACAGTCTCGAGCTACAGTGTGTTGTTGTCAAATATTTGAGCCCAGAATAATTCTATGGCCTTCTGAGAGTCTTGAAGTATCTGCATATGGCTTATCGATCCAAGCGATTCATCAAAAAATCAAGAACGGTCGGATAAAATGATGTTTGAGTGTGTATTGAAAAGTCAACAAAAGTCAAAGTTTGACCAGGTGGAATTTCGGGTCAAAATTATGGTCAAAAGTCGACATTTGCAAAAATGGTGGTCATTTGCTGAGAAAAGTCGGAAGAATCGGGCGAAAACGAGGTTTCTTGTATTTTAAGTAATCTTGGACTTAGAAAAATTTTCTAAGTTTTAAGCACTTTATGTTCATGGAGCTATGTTGTCAACTCTCTATCTCGTTCGTCTGTGGTCGGAAGTTTATAATTGGTAATCATTGGAAAGAGCGTATTTCATACTCCGAATTTGTCCTTGTGAGGATTTCTCCAGAAATGCCTGGATTTCGAGTTATGAGGCTCCGAAGTTTAACGTTCATAACTTTTGAAGTTTACACTTAGTGAAATTTTAAGTGTTTTTCAATGTGTTCAAGTGCTCGACTTTGGAGGTATTTTACACGTGTTTCAAGGCGTCGATTCGAGTCGTGTTCAAAATCAAAGTTATTCATTTCGCAGCAATCTACAACTTTGCTTAAGGAATCGAATTAATTCGGAGCTCGGATCAAAAGTTATGAGGCTCGGAAGTTATGAGTTCATTATGTTACAATATTTAACGCATAGAAATTTTTTGAGTGTTTGTTTACATGGTCAGACTGACGATTTTGGGTTCGATTTTATCATAGTTATTGGCTCCGAATTAAAAAATGCTCAACTGCAAAGTTGTTCATTTTGCGACAATCTACAACTTTGCTGAAGGAATCGAATTCATTCGGGACTCGGATCGAAAGTTACAAAGCCTGGAAAATAAGAATACATCATGTCTTCAATATTCGAATAGTTGTTGTGCGCATTTTCGGGGCTGTTTTATTATTGATTTGATCGCCGCATGGAAAAACTCTGAACATGAAAGTTGGAGTTTGTCAGGTCCGCTTTAAGTTTCGTTCACAAACTTTTTCGTTTCGGACGTCGCAACAAAAGATACGAAGCTTCGAAGTGGTTAAGTTGAAGTTGCCTAAACGCGAGATAGCATATATATTTTTGCCATGGTTACGAGAGAATTTTATCAAACAGTTGTTGGGCGCATGTTCGAGGCTGTTTTTATCATCGATTTGATCGCCGCACTGAAAACTCTGAACATGAAAGTTGGAGTTTGCCATGTCCTCTACAAGTTCCATTTAGGAATTGTTTCATTTCGGACGTCGGAGCGGAAGATATGAAGCCCCAAAGTTGGTGGCTTGAAGTTGGTAAATAGTGAGATGTCACGTACAAGACTTACCCAGCCAAGCCAGGACTTTCGTCGAACAGTCACGTGGCAAAGTTCAAACACTTTTTTCTCCATGATTAAGGCTTCGTTTGGAATTTTGTTGAACTAAAAAGTTGTTCTATCATATGTGTTATTTTCAATGGCACTGAGTTTGCGTTATTCGGTCGAGTATCGAAGGAGTTATAGGGGCGTAAAGTGGTGTATGCGGATTTATTTAAAAATATGACACTTAGAGAAATTCTCAAGCATTCAAATCAGCTTGTGACGTCGTGACTTCGAAGCTGAATACGGCGAGCTTACGATCGATTTTTCATCGGACATTCAACATGAACATTGTTCTATCAAATGTTCTCTTCGAGTCGACACTCTCGTTATATTGATTGAACTACTACACACCAAGATAGAAGCACCCAAAGTAGCTGGCATGGGTTGATTTTCCTAGGCAAACCGTTGGTGCATTAGATGACAGGACCTTGTGTTTTTACAATTGGCCACACTTAATGCACAGGTAGGCATAATGGTGAGAAGTTTCTCCAAATACGGACCTTATTCAAACTCATTGAAAAGGGCTTGCAAACAAAAAGGGACGTACGCCCGATGTAATCAGGATTTCCTTCTACTGGATAGAGGAGGCGATAATGAACTCTCTTATATCTTCACTCTCATCAAGAACCATTCATTCTAACCCCTCTAACAGACGGTAACAACCTCTTCTTTTCTCGGTAATCTTGGCATACCATAACCAATCGCTAACAGCCATAACAACTTCGTAATCACCACAACCATAACCTCCCCTCACTCTTGCTTCTTCACTAGACAACCACCTCGTTCTTCCATAACAACTTCACTCGGCCTCTATCATTCTCACTGTGAACTTTCTCTTTTCTCACCATACCAGGAAAAGAAACGCAATAACGCCATGGCCACGACCAAGTCTTTCTTCTCCCTCCTCCGAGACAACACCATTATCTCTTTTTCTTCATCTTCAACTCATTTATTATTCTTCTTCATCTCAGAACAATAAAAGCTCCATCTCTGTGTCGTGATTCAGTTGAAGAACGTCGCCGCGGTTTACGAATTCTCTCAAAGTTTGCAAGTACAGCATTGAGTTTATTTCTCAATGTGTTGAAGATTCCCATAGTACACTTTCTTCATCAAGATCTTGAGTAGAAGCAGTGAAGATTTTCGAAGATCCTCTCGCGCTCGCGGCTAAGTAAGGTTCCTTGATTCTATCACTCCGAGTATTCCATGTACAGATCGCACATTGTATCTGTAACACGGTGGGAGAACTGACTTGTTTATTTTGCGTTTTATCACAAATATTGCGGATAGCAAGAGTCGCCACCGACTTTTCTTTTATCCAATTAAGGGAAGGCGAAAAGAACAGGAAAAGACCTTCGTTAGATTCTAAGTAAGGGAGTTGGTTATGAAAAGGGGAGGTATTAGCACCCTTTCCATCCGTAGTTACCTACGGGCTCTTAATTGCTTAGCTCACTTTGAAATTTACTTTCTATGTGTTTGAAAATGTTTTGAAAAGGCATTTTGCTTTGACTTCGTAATGATTCACGCTGGAATGTATACGAAGTGTTTGGAAATGTTTTGTTTTGGAAAAGTTTTGAGAAAAGTGTGAGGTGTAAAAAAGAATTGAGCAAGCAAAAGAGACCTATTACCTACTCAGAGCGGTCGTTTCCGTGTTATTTTGCTTTCCTTTAGAATAGCACTATCCATATCATTAGTTGGTAGGTAACCCTATTCGTTGGATGTAAAGGGACATTCGAAGGGACATCGGATAGTCATAGAAGGCAACTTGTAGGAGTATTCTAGCACATTCGTAGGGATGATCATCACTTTTCGTAGGCAACAATCGAGGGACGAGATCATGTATTCGTAGGCAACTTCGAGGGACTATGATCTTTTAAGTCGAAGGGACTGTGATGATATTTCGTAGGCAACCGTGCTAAGATACCCGCACGTTCGAGGGACTTGACCATTTATAAGGCAGCGAGAGAGAGTACCCTAGGGGTGCATCTGTGAGAAGAGTGTATTGTTTTTAGATAATTTATCTTGCAATTAGTGATTTATGTTAATTTTATCTTGCCATACACACCTAATTACTAGCAGTTTATAGATGCGGAAAATAAATTGCGGAAATATAAAGGGTCCTACGCTATTACATGGCTTTGGGGCCGATACATAATAGGGGGTGCCGAAAGTAAAATCCTAAGCTATTACATGATAAAAAATTTGCGACCTTTACAACCTTTCTAGAATTTAAAATGCAAGAAATATAAATAGCGGAAAAGAAAACTAGTCCTAATATTCTTGGTATTTTTGAAATTTGAGTTTATGTGAGAGTAACCTAGATCTAGTTGATTTTAATTAATTTAAAAAAAATATTAGTGAATACTAACCTAAACTAATTAATTAAATTAAATAAAAGAAAATATTAATGAAAGTTATCTAATTAATCCTAAATTAATTAACCTAATTACTAATTTAATTAATTAATTATTAAATAAGCAAAATAAGAAAAATATGGAAAATATAAATAAAAAAACGTTGGAGAGCTTCTGACAGAAGTCATCCCAGAAGCTGGAGCTTCTAGGAGTTCCTTTGCTGGAGGCACCCAGAAGTTGGCACTTTTGGGGTTTCTGGTGCTGGAGGCGCCCAAAAGCTGGAGCTTTTGGGGTTTTAATGGAAAGGGTCCAGGGGAGCTTCTGGGGCTTCACGCAGGGCCATCCAGTTGGAACTCAAGGAATTCTGTGGGAGACTCAGGAGTTGGCACTTCTGATGCTGATGAGGCCCAAAAGATGGAGCTTCTGGTGCTTGTGACGCCTAGAAGTTAGCACTTGGAAAGGATCCGTGGAGCTTGGCGTAACCGCAACTGAAACGCAAGGCAAAAAAAGAAAAATATTGCAAAAGATGGGGTTTGAACCCATGACCTGATAGAGAGAATGACATAGTGTGCGCAAGGTGAATCGTTGGGGCGGTGATACATCCATTCATCCTTCTGAACCCATAAACAGGTAAGGGTTAATAGCCTCTGAATCAGAAGCACCGGAGCAATGCTTCGGTCATCTTCTCCGATCGTGTTCAAACATCAAAACCTGGAAAAAAAATGCATGAAAACACAAACCAAAATAACCCAGATCCACTAATTAGGATGCTACGAATCTAATGGTGGCATTATCTTGCCCTGAAACAGATTATAACCGTGGATACGAAGCTGCTCAGTTCATGAGCCCTAGCAATGGTGTTTCATGATTAAGCCATGGAAAGCTTGCTACGATTGGTCTAACCTGCTCTAATGAACCTCAGGAACACATTAGAATTGTTAGTTTCGATTAAAACACAATAAAAAGCGAAATGCAAATTCATGAAAAATATGCAAACGGAAGTATATGTATGGCATGATTCAACATGTTATGGCCATGGTTCTGGACATGTACCTACCCTACAATACCTCAGGAACACGTTTAAGTGCTTGGAAGTGCTTAAAACTTGCTGGAAAGCAAAACACGATTTTGCAACCTTTGGAAGAAATTTGAGAAATTTCTAGGGTTTGTGAGAAGCTGGCTGCACGTGTAAGGGTTGTCTAACTGAGGTCTTGATCTTGTAAGAAAGCTAGATATTTATAGATGAGTGGAATTAGGTCAAGGCATTAAGAGATAATATTCTCCTTAAATGGAGAATATTTGATTTGAAAAATTGCACACAATCTTTCCAATCTTGATCAATCTTTCCTCTATCTTCTTGCATGAAATTGACAGCTTGTAATGAGCTATCTTGGACCCCAAGCCATGCAAATATCCAACCAATCTTGCCTTATCTTTTAATTTTTGCATTTTATTTAATTAAATTTGAATTTAAGTTATTTTAATTCAAAAATAAATAAATAAAGAGATAGAGGGCGTGGCATGTTGCATAGTGGTCATGGACAATCTCATGATCAAGTTAAAATCATAAAATCTTATGCCCATTTGGAAAATTTTGGCTTTTGTAAGGTATTTTTCTTCATGCACCTCCTCAAAAATGCTCAACTTGCACAATTTGTATCCTTCTCGATTTTCAACATTTTTTGGTGTTCTTGGACTTTTTAGAAAGCTCAAGATGTCTTCTAAACAACCTTTTTGGTTTCATCTTCATTGTAATTTCCATGCTCATGGACACTTCATTGCAAAAAGATGACTTTTGTTGACTTTTCTAGAAGGACCTATAATGTCTTGATCCATAGCTTTCAAATGAAGCATTTTCTGCCCAATTCTGTGAGACATGAAGTTGTAGAGAATTGAATTCTCTTCAAAATGATGAGGTATGATAACCACTTGAAGTATTGAAAACACATTTTGACTTGAGAGGAGCAAAACCCTAGTTTGGATTGGTTGCTTAGGAGAGGGTTTGTCTGGTCCACCCTTGTGAAATCCTTAAGTATGGAGATGCGAATTATCTTGAGAAGTAGGAGGGCAAACTTTTGGGGTATAACAGTATCGTTAGATTCTAAAAAAACTTGTGCGTAATTGTATCTCAACCTTCTTTTGATTTAAAGATCTTAGTTCATGTTTGGATTTTGTCAAGATTAAACGGTTTTTAGAAAGAATCGAAGTCGGAGTCATAGTCATAGTCCTCATGTAATTTCGAGTAAAACGGTTTCTTTCGTTTACATTTTCTGATCACTATAATTGTCGCTGGCGGTGGGAGGCTTGCCAGAGAGGATGACGGAAAGTGTCTCCGACAAACTTTTCCTTTCTCTACATCTAAACCATAGACGTGTCATTCATCCACTGGCCAGCATTTGTTTGATTAAAACCAATAATAATTATTTTCTTATTATAATTTAAGTCCATTTTGACCTATTGATAATGTGTACAGACATTATAAAACGTGACATGATTGTTTTTTTTGTTTGGAAAAGATGGATAATGGATCAAACAAGATTTGGGCCTAACAAAATGCTAATACACCCCTGCTTAAGTCCGGTTCCGCAGTTGAAAACTAGAATTAGTTCACTAGATAATTCAGGTTTACACCCCCCCAGGTTTACACTTCCATAATTTTAATACATGTGCACTTTTGCATCCGATTTCGATTATTTCGACTCATAAAAAATACATAAAAATATATTCCTGACTTTTTAACATCTTAGTATAGTTTTGATATTTTTTGTGAATTTTTAACAATTAATTTCCTTTAGTTTTTAATCCATTTTCGATAATACGTTTAGAAATGATTCGTTTCGTGATACCGTGCGCGTTTTGATGTGGTTTTTGATCGTTTATCGACAATAAAAACATGAATGAATGAGTTCCTGGTACTTTAGGACTTTTAGGATTTTATCACATTTTTTCGGGATTTTTTGTAATTAAATTTCGATCCCGTTTTAATTGTTTTCGATAACACGTTTAGAAGCGATTTTTCCCACAACATCTCCGCATATAGATGCAATTTTTTATCGTTTCTTAACAATAAAAATTTCTAAAAATGACATTCTGGTTCTATGAGATATTAGGAGTATTTAGGTATTTTTCTAATAATTTTTTAGATCTTTTTAGGTCTTTACCCGATTTTCCTTCTTGTATGATACAAACATAGGTAATTGTTTGCTAGTTCACCTAGTTAGGAATCGATTTCTTTGCATATAATGTCTAATACTTGTTCTAACTTTCAATTAACTTTTAATTAACATTTTTACATGTTTAGGTAGCTGTTATCTTGACTTAGAAACCATAATTAAGCCGTATGATTAGGGTACCATGATAATTAACCCTTAGAGCGACAATTAATCGTTTTAACTTCGTTTTGTGCACAAATATGTTTCAACCATGATTTTTCTTGTACATTTAATTTGAGATTATTTAGTATTAATTAGATACTGACTTGTAGAGTTTGACATCTATTTTGCTTCAATTATTATTTAATTCTCAAGTTTCGATTATGTTGTATGGTTTAAAAGCGTATTTCTCCTTTGCCATGTGAATCGACTAGTTGTAGGACTGTAATGTCATGTGTTCCTTAGAAACCTTAGGATATTTTTTCTACCATTTAATTGTAGTTAAATGTAAACTTCATCTTAGAATTGTAAGTAGAACTTCAAAACTAACCTTTAATAATTCTATTCCTAGGAACTAGTTTAATACTTACATAGTTCTTCTAGGTTCCTCTTGCATGTTTAGTTTGCGATCTCCTCCTCTACTTTTTAGAGATGTTTAGGTAAGCATTAGGACATATAGTTCCTGCCCTTACTAGGAAGTCATCCTTCATGCTTCGATTTCATTGTAAATAATTGCTTTTGCATCTTGTGCTTTCTTTAAAAGCCTCGTTGTTATTTCCGACACTTTGTTTCGTATGCGAGGTACATGGAGCATTATACTTATGATTTGGATATGTAGGATCCATATCTTGATCTTGCACACATGTGTGTGCACTTTTTATCTATCTGCTTGGTTTTCACCATTTCTTGCAGGTTATCTGATTGATTTGGATGTGTAGAATCCATACCTATTGCTTGCACCCATGTGTGTGCCCTCTTTGTCTGCTTTGTCTGGATTGTAATTTCATGCATGTTCATTGGATATACGTCGAATGTGTATAGACACACGTTCTTGACTGTGCATATCAATGCACATCCTTTTTCTGTGTTTTCTGGATGGTTTCTTGCAAGTTCATTGGATATACGTCGAATGTGTATAGACACACATTCTTGACCGTGCATATCGATGCACATCCTTTATCTGTATTGTCTAGATTGTGATCTTATACAGCTGTATTTGCTTCGGATGTGTATGACACACATTCCGATTATGCTTTTTGTGCCTCCTCACACTTCTCACCGGATTTCTTTATTGCGTGCCATCAGAGAGTACTCGAAGTTTTCTAGACTATTTTTAGCTTGTATTGCTCTTCGGATTTAATATCCGTTTAGTATTTTTCCATACCTTTTTTATCGCATTCCTTTTACCGCTTTTCTAGATAGCATGAGAAGTAGGGTTTTACCGCTTTCCTTGCCATGAGAAGTAGGAATAGAGATGTATGAAGGGGCATCCGTAGTTGGAGCATGTTCAGGAACCCCTCTGGTTTATTTAAAGACCCATTTAGGGCGCTTCTATTTGTTATTTGTGTTTGGTTTGTTTAAAATACTCTATCGTGCATAGGGAGGTAATTCTCAGTAAGTGTTTATATTTGTGCTTGCATAAGTCAGAAGTGGTTAGGACACCCGACGTGGCACCGCCAAGCAAAGTCTCGCTTTTTATATTTCCTACTATCGATTCATGATGGTATGATGGGCAAGCGAAAGGGGTCTGTAATCGACTCCAGCAAAGTTCTAGTCTGTATCAGCCCACACACGCGAATCGTGTTGCTTCCTTTATCGAGTCAATAAAAAAGTGGCAAGAGTTCCCTATTCCGACTCTCCACGCTTTCCTGGGGTTCGTATTTATTGCAGAGCTCACATCATTTGCTCTTCACACTTGACAATTCATGTCATGCGGTTATTCCATTCACGGGAATCAGATGTGTCGGCTCCTTGTTGACTCATGGTATGCTTGTTACCGTTCGAGGCTATGGGACTTCCTCCTTTTCCCGTGCTTGTGTGACTTTTGTTTGTTTGCATTGTATTGTTTGTGTGCTTCCGCCAAAGCACTTGTTTGCTTCATCCCCTTTTGTCATCTTCTATTCTACATTAAGTAGTGATTCGAGATAGACATAGACTTAGGTTGTAAACCTTTTCCATCCCCTCTTGTCGTCTTCGATTCTACTTTAGGTAGCGATTCGAGATAGACATAGATTTAGGTTGTAAACCTTTGCCATGTTCCCTTAGGATTCTCTCGAATTTATCTTAGGTTGCAATTCGAGTTAGACTTTAGGTTGTAATCCATGCATGATAACATTAGGGATAGAGTTAGATAGTTTCCCTTGATTATTTTCTAGTTTCTTTTGCATCCTTGCATGTAATAAAACTAAAACTTGTTTTCTTTTCTTTTGAAAATTAAAACACTTAATAATGGTTCAAACTCCTTTTTCAAAGGTAAAAGCAACCAACTAACACAAACCTTTTTTTGCCTACGGGTTTTCTTTTGGTGTTAAAAAATCTTTCTCATAAGTAAAAAACACAAACTCACCAAAACATATGAGCCGAACTACAGCGCTCTGACTTTCCCATTGTACGAGGGAATACGTAGGCATCTTGTCACGGGGCTCGATCGAGCAAACTTTGTAAATACTTCCTTCTTTTCCCCGTGTTTTATTTATTTTATTTCTTTCACATGCATACTCTTTTAGCATACATATATAGCAATTAAGTAGTAAATAGATATAAACACACCCATTAGACAGAAAATAGAAGTGGATACTATAGAGTACTATGGGCGTGTCGGGTGCTAATACCTTCCCTTCGCGTAATAGATTCCCTTATCCTATCTCTCGGTCGCAAGACCGTGTCTTATCCCTTTAAGGTTTTCACGATGCGTTCACCTTTCTCCTTTTGTGAGATAAAAAACGTTTGATGGCGACTTCATTGATATAGTTATCGGATGATGTTCAGCTGGTTGTTTCAATGGTAAGATATATCGCCCCTGAAAGTTCAAGAATTAGAATCGAAGACATCCAACCAACTGGATGGGAAGATCCTCTTGAATATCTCAGTTAACCAGAAGAGGCATGCATGCCCTCTCAATCTCATCATCCATTTGAGATTAGGAGTGATGATCTTTGCTTCAATACACCTTCCAAGGTTGTTGAACCTGTATTTGTTTATTCCCAGATCAATGCAATTTTTGGAGACGATTGGGAAGATGGTCCTGAAAATGACTTGGAAAGTGTCTATGATAACGAGTCTCTTCATCCAGAAGATTGGGAAGTACACATCCTAAAAGTCTAGAATACATGTCGCCTTAAGACACATGTACTGCATTTTATACTCCTCGACCTGTCAAACAAGCGGAAGAAGATCACCTCAGCAGTACAAAGGACGAGGTTAACAAACCAGAGTCTTCAAATCTTGCTCGACCAACGGTCAACGTCATCACATAAAATGATCCTAAGGGAAAATTGTCGGAATACATAGTCTACCAAGGAGTTCGTCGCTTTTGGAAAGTCGTTGAGGTTCAGACTGTTGTTCATCGTTCTAAGTAGTTATCTCGATTTTATTTTGAACTCTCACCCTGCCCAAGGCAGAGAGGTGTTTATGGGGCTAGCTTTTAAATAATTTTCTCTTTGTCTTGCTCAAGAAAACTGAGTTTGTATTTAGGACTTTGTTTCATATGTTAATCATAAATAAAGCGTTGTTTTGATTCTCACATTTTGTGTTTGTTTTTCGTTTTTTACCTTTTTTTGGAAATAGTAATCATAAAAAACCCAATAAAAACAAACATCTTTCAAATAATATGCATACACTTTTGCATTTCATATCGAGACCATGTGTTAAGGGCGAATGGGACACGAAGAATCCGAACCTCATTCCATATCAAGAACATTTGTTGAATCTGATCCCCTACTTCAAAGAAATCACTTTTGAGCACATCCCGCGAGAAGAAAATCAATTGGCAAACGTGTTAGCTACCATGTCATCTATATTCAAAATTAGATGGGACAACGAGGCGCCCCAGATTATGATTGAAAGACTAGACGAACCAGGATACTATTTTGAACTTTATACTAAAGGAGTAGAGGAGAAACCTTGGTTCTACGCAGTGAAGAGGTATCTTGAGGCTCAAGAATATCCTAAAGGGGCATCTATCAATGATAATAAGTTCCTAAGAATATTCACCACCGAGTTCTTTCTCAATAACGACGTCTTATACAAACGCAATCATGACTTGGCCTTACTCTGATGTGTAGATCAGAAGACAGTCGGACGGATTATCAAAGAGTTACATGAAGGCGCCTTTGGTACTCACTCTAGTGGACATACAATGGCTAAGAAGATTATGAGAGCAGGTTACTATTGGTCCACTATGGAAGCTGATTGTTTTCGCTATTCTCGATCTTGTCACAAGTGCCAGATATTCGCAGATAAAGTGCATGTACCTCCAGTTCCATTGAATGTTCTGACCATTCTATGGCCTTTTGCGATGTGGGGCATTGACGTGATTGGGGAAATCAAACCTACTTCTTTTAATGGACACCGTTTCATCCTCGTTGCCATCGATTACTTTACCAAGTGGGTAGAAGCAGCCTCGTTCGCATCTGTTACCAAGAATGTCGTGGCTCGATTCATCAAACATAATCTCATATGCCGATATGGCATCCCCGAAAGGATTATCACAGAGATGGTACTAATCTCAACAATAACATGATCACCGAACTCTGCACATAGTTCAAGATAAAGCATCACAACTCTTCTCCATATCGGCCAAAAATGAATGGCGTAATGGAAGCCGCTAACAAGAATCTTAAGAAGATCATACAGAAAATAAATGTGACATATAAATATTGGCATGAGATGTTTCCATTTTCTCTCCACGGTTATCGCACTTCAGTATGAATATCTACAAGGGCAACCCATTTCTCCCTCTTATATGGTATGGAAGTTGTTCTACCTATCGAGGTTCAGATACCCTCACTCAGAGTACTCATGGACGAAGACGAATAGGTCCAGACTCGACTTGACCAGATAAATTTGATCGATAAAAAGCGACTCGCAACCATCTATCATGGACAAATATATTAGAAGCGAATGATCAAAGCGTTCAATAAGAAAGTCAAGCACAGAGTATACCAAGTTGGAGATCTGGTAGTCAATCGCATCCTCCTGCCACAAGCTGATCTCAGGGGAAAATGGACTCCCACCTATGAGGGACCGTTCGTAGTCAAGACAATCTTTTCCGGCGGAGCCATGATACCGAGCATTATGGACGGAGAAGACTTCCTGCACCCTATGAATGCAGACATAGTCAAAACATACTATGCATAAATGAGACCCGCTAGGTCGACTGGCCTAGGCAAAAATAAGGGCGTCCTGACGAACCAAAAGGGTTCGGGCAAAAGTTAGGGACAAATATATTAAAAAAAATGTACACCCGTCAAGTCGAAAACCTATAAAGGATGCTTGGGCAAAAAAGGGTATCTCGGTAGACTGAACCCGAAAGGGCGGTGTTATACCCCAAAATTTGCCCTCCTAATTTTTAAGACACTCCACATCTCCATACTCAAGAATTTCACAAGGGTTGGCCAGACAAACCCTCTCCTAAGCAATCAACCCGCGACTAGGATTTTGATTCTCTCAAGTCAAAGATGGTTTCTACTGCCTCAAGGGATCATCATACATCCTCATGTGTCTCAGGGTATCACCATGTCAAGTTTCAAGCCTCACAGCTCAAGTTTGCTCAATCAATTACTCAAATGGTTGAAAATAAATTGTATTGGACAAAAAGTCAACTATGGTCAACATACAGTCAAACTTCATCATTTTTGGTCAACATCAAGATTTTGAAGTCACATTCATCATTTGATCAAGGGTTGATCATGATTCATCAAGGAAGTTCAAGGTTTGATCAAAATTCAAACTTTCTAAATTAGGGTTTCTTGACAAAAAGTCAGCAGAACTTTGACCAGGCATAACTTTCACATACATAATCATAAATTTTTCCACCCAAGATTATTTTTAAGAGAAATCAATTCTCTACAACTTTGTGTCTCACAAGCTTTGGCCAAAAATGCTTCATTTAAAAGTTATGGACCAAGACATTATAGGTCCTTCTAAAAGTCAACAAAAAGTCATCTTTTTCCAAAGAAGTGTACATGAGCATGGAAACTTCAATGAAGATAAAACTAAAATTAGTGTTTAGAGGACATCTTGAGCTTTCTAAAAAGTCCAAGAACACTTTAAAATGTTGAAAATTGAGCAAAATACAATTTGTGCAAGTTTGGGAAATTTGAAGAAATGCATGAAGAGAATTACTAAGCAAATTCAATTTTTTTCAAATGGGCCCGAGTTTTTGTGATCGAAATGTGTTCCCAAGATGGTACATGACCTCTAAGTCTATCTACACGCCCTTCTTCATTTATTTAATTTATTATTGAATTATTTCATTAAAATTCAATTTTAAATAAAATAAAATAAAAAAACAAAAGCATGGTATGTTAGGCTTATTATTTGTATTACTTGAGGTCCAAGATAGCTCATACAACCTGGAAAAAACGCATGAAAGCATTATAGGAAGATTGAGCAAGGAAAAGAAAGATTTGATTCAAAAAATTCAATCAAATATATTTCATTCAATGCAATATATTTTACCAAGTTTGTTGACCTAATTCTTTTGCTCTATAAATACTCAGCACATTCAGACCATCAAAGGACGAGAGTTGGCAGCCAAGAGACTAGGGTTTGTGTTCCAAAATTTCAAAGAGAAGTTGCACCATCGAAACCCTAATTGTAGCCTCTTTCAAAAGCTTCCAAGCATTCCATCGTGCTCCTGAGGTATAGTAGGGTAAGAATGGATCGTTATCCATGGTCAAAACGCCTTGAATCGTGTCATGCATGAACTCAGTTTTACATCTTTTTATGTCAATCGTATTCTATTTTTTATCGTGTTTTGATTGAAATTAACCATACTAATGTGTTCCTGGGGTTCACTAGAGCATATTAGAACCATCGTTTGCAAGCTTTGATGACTAAAACACAAAATGCCATTGTTAGGGCATAGCGACTGAGAAGCTTCGAATCTCAATCTCCAGCCCGATTCAGACCATAAGAACACCACCAATCAATTCGCATGGGTCGAATTAGGGTGTAGGGTCCTTCTTGATTGCTTATTGGCTTTATTTTGCAATTTTGATCTTGGAGGCAATCGGAGAAGACGACTGGAGCCTTGTTCCGGCTTCTCTGACTTTGTTTGACTCAGGCAGGGCGTGTGTGGCGTAACGGAATTGGCTGATTCAAATCCAGGGGTCCCACGTGCGCGTGTTTTCATTGTTTGATTTTTCTGAAATTATATCACATATATATATATATATATATATATATATATCCTTGAAGTTTAATTCATGGATGTATTACCGGCCCAATGGTCAAGAGCGCGCACTTAGTCCATTACTCTCTCAAGGTGTGGGTTTGATCCCTGCCTTTTACCACTTTTTACATATTTTCTGGATTTTACACAGGTTATGCTTACATACAATTGGAGGCAAGATAATGACATCTCAAGCACCTGGCGCAGTGGCTAGGTTTTGAACCTGTGACCTTCAGGTCCTGGGTTCAACACCCTCCAAGACCATCTCTAATTTTAGTCACTTGTTTCTTCAATTTTTAATATTTTCTTTTATTTTCTAACTAATTTATTTTCTTTTCAAAATTAATTTAACTATTTTCTAAAACCCTAAAAATGTTTTAATTTTTTATTTAGGTTTTAAAAACCTTTATTTAATTTTTGACACAAAAACATTTAATTTTTATTTTTGTTTTAAATTATTTTTCTAATTAAATACTAATTAATTAGAATTAGGGTTTCCTTTCATTAAAATTAATCACAAAAACTCCAAAAAATAATTTCTTTTCTAGTAATTAGGATTACCAACCTAAAATATTTTTACTAACATCAAAAACATCTTTCTTTTATTTATTATTTACTTTATTTCGTATTTAAATATTAGAAATCGTTGTATAGGTCCAAAGTTTTTTTTAATAGCGTTGACTTTATTTTTCTGCTTTTACTTTCCGTACCTCTCATTATGTATATGCTCCAAAGTGTTGTAATAACATAGGACTTTATCTTTCTGCGTTTATTTTCTGCACCTTATAAATGTATATATATCCAACTACTAGTAATTAGGGTTTTTATGACAAGATCTAAAATCAACCATTAGATCACCCTAATTTCCAAGATAAATATTTGTGTCAAATATACTCTATCACACTTGCACCCCCCCCTTAGGGTATCCTCTCTTGTTACCTTTCGAATACAATGGTCATGTCCCTCGAACGTAGGGATATCATTAGCAAAAGTCCCTCGATTCAAAATCATCATAAAGATCATAGTCCCTCGATGACCCTCAATGTTGCCTACAAATATATGATCTTGTCCCTCGATTGTTGCCTACGAATAAGTGATGATCGTCCCCTTTGAATTTTCTAAGGTATCTGTCGACGCCTATCAAAAAATTATTTTAAATAATTTGATATATTGAAACAATTAAGCCACCATCGAGATTTATTTATTCCAAGAAGGAAAGGGGGAATATCGAATAAAACCCACGAATAAAGAATAAGACGGTCTACGAGGCCAACAGATGCAGGTTCGGGAGTCGATTATGAAAGGGGAAGGTATTAGCACCCCTTATGTTAGTGTTTTAAGTTGGCATTAATTTTGGTAAAACTAGGCTTTAGCAATGTCTTGATAAATGTCATGACATTCAGAGATTGAAGATAAATCCTACTTGCTAAGGATGTTAAAGAACAGCTCAGAACTGGAAGCTAAAGCTGTGCTGGAAATTCTGCAGAAAACAGTCTGATGTCATAACAGATGTTATGACATTCAGTGTGACATTCTGTTCTGCAGAATCTGTTTTTTCCTGAGACTTTTCAGGAAGTTTATTGAGCTGCTAAATTGTGTTTTTCTGTTATTAGAAAGCATGCTCACGTGGCTGCTAGGTTAATCTTAATTAAACCTAAATTGGTTGTTGAAAAGACCATGTTTTTAGGATTAAATTAAGTGAACCCTAGCTATCTTTATGGAAGCCCAAAACTGAAGTTTCAGGACTGCTTCTATAAAAGGAATTCAACCCTTATACTGCTGCTGCGCCTCTGGAATTTATTGAAGATATAGCAGGTTGTTATTTGTGTACTGTTAGGAGAGTTAATAGTTGTATTATGTAATTCTAGTTTCTCTTGTGAGCCAAGCAACTATCAATTGATAAGTGCATTGGACTAGGATTTGTTTGTAAGGGTAGTTTATCACTCAAGCTTTGAAGCACGAGTATTTGTCTCTTGATTGAAGCTTTGAAGCAAGATCAAGATAGTTTATTGAAGTGTGTCTTCACAATTCAATTAATCAATAGGTTGATATCACTGCTGTGATTGAGGGGGAGTGAGAAGGAACTCAGATCTAAGTAGGACTTAGGTTGAAGTTGCATTGGGTAGGTTTTAAGTGAAGGAGATAAACTGGTTGGTTTATTCCTGAATTAATTCTACTAATAGTGAATTTCCTCCCTGGCTTGGTAGCCCCCAGATGTAGGTGTAGTTAGACACTGAATTGGGTAAACAACTTCTTGTGTTCTTTACTGCTGTTTACATTTATTGTGTGAATCTGTTAACAGAGTGTCAGATAGTGTGTCATAACATTCTCTGTGACATCACGTATCTGCTGCCAGGAATTTCACCTTACATCCATCGTACTTGATGGTACCCATTTAGTTCAAAGTGTGTTCGTGTGTTAGTGTGAAAATTTATGATCTTCTAAGGTTTGTTAGGAGAAAGAAAGAGAGGAGAAATGTTTTTATTATTTTTGCTCGCCTTTAGTCGTAAGACTTAGTGCCTACGTACTCCCTCGTGCAATAGGAAAGTCAGAGCGTCGTAGTTCGGCTAGAAAATGATTATTCGTTGACTGATTTTAAATGAAAAGACGATTCAACATTTTTAAAGGAGAAGACTCATCTAAACGCCCATAAGGTGTGATAAAGAATAAAGGACTACGCACCAACATGAGGGAGTGTTTGAGAACACCCCTAGTACTCAAGTGAAGAAGTCAAAAACCATGGGGATAGAGGAAGAACATCTCAATTATAAATGAATCATGTCTAATATTGAAAAGGGTTTAAAGGGTAAAACGTGCTCGGACTCACAAAAGATTTGAATGAGTTAAAATTGATTTTAAGTGTGGGTGAAAAGTACCGAACAATAGGACTAACGTCCTACGATTCAAATACTAGAAACCAGAGGAGCTAATGCTCAGACGAGTCGTCTATCACCCAAAAAAGGTTTTTTATGAAAAAGTGAGGTGAAACAAAGTTCACGTTATTTAGAAGTTTTTAAACAATTGGTCTAGCGTCCAACGATTTAAAGACTAGGAGTTCATTTAGCACAAGTTTTTAAACAATTGGCCTAACGTCCAACGATTTAAAGAAATGGAGTTTATTATGAAAAGATTTTGGAAAATTCACTCGATGTTGGATCGAGGTTTGAAAAGAAGACTCGACATTGGATCGAGTTTAAAATTTATTGAAAGTGTTTTAAATGCTTGGTGAATGGAGAAAGAATGAATCATGTTATGATTAACCAAGCCATGAAACTTGGTCGATCTCGAGAGAATAGCCAAGCCTAATCTCTACTATGAAACCCTTATGGAAATGAGAAAACTTGGTATATGGACCAAGGCGCGAGAGATGGAGGAGAAACGAATAATTGCAAACAAATAAGTAAATCGAGAAAATCCCATACATGGTGGCCAACACAAACATAAAGCGATTAAATTACATGTGTACTAGCAAAGTGGGATAGTATACTAAGATGACCAATTGGAACAATTGATCGAAATAGGCTCACTATAAGAAGGCCCAGGATCAAGCGTACATGTGTGCATGTATGGTCATCGCGACGCTTCTAAGCTTTGTCGACTTAAGGGTTTAAAATGATTCACAAATGAATATGAGTTAGAAAATGATTTTTTTAGTTTTGTGTAAGTGACGATTAAATTAAAATAAAGTAAATGCGAACTAAATAATTATAACAAATCTTTGTAGGGAGAGGGATACATCGATTACAAATGGGGATTAAGAATAAAATAGAAATAGAAAGCAATAAAATATTTACAACGCAACAAGGGAGCGGGATACAATTTTTTCCGAATGGGGATGAGAATAAATTAAAGAGGAAACGATAAATTAATTACAACGGGATAGAAATAAAAATCAATGCGGAGAAGCTTAGTATCGATTATTGACCATTGCATTTTATTGGATTAATTAGAATGTATTGTAGAAATTAATTCTGAGAAGTCAAATAATATATTTATGTTCATACACATTCGAAAGTCGAATCGAATTTAAAGTTCGAAATTGCAACACGAGGAGAATCATTATAATATAACTTATTTATTTACAAATGAATATAGTAAAGTATATAAAAAATAATATGTACATAATTATATATTTACATTTCTAAATATAAAAATACTAAATATTTGTATGTTTATAAATAACAAAAACTAGATATTAAGTCGAAATAGTAATTTCATATTAAAGTGCTAGTGAGAAAGTGTAGATGTGCTAATAAAAGTGAATGCTTTGAACGATCCTTGATATCTTCTCAAATAACAAATTCGTTAGTAGCATAAGTGTGGAATAAAAATTAAAACAAAATGGAATTGCAACAAATTGGAAAATGGTTAGTAAGAAAGGTATACAAATCGAAATGAAATTAGCATGAACTATGTACATGAACAAATGAAGAATCAAACAATTGATCATTATCGAAACTAAAGATTTAATGAGCAAGTTAAAATCTACAAAGTATAAAAATCAAATTGAAACTTAGATGAATTATGCACGTGAAGAACTAAACAATTGATTATCCAAATATTTCAATTCATAAATGAACTAAAACTAAAGAAAACTCAAATTATAGTTTAATACAAAATCGAAACATGGAAACTTGATTACAAAGCAAGCTAATATTAAACAAGACGAAACCGGTCAGCACCTTATGTAAAGAAATAAATTGGGCAGCCACGATTCAAACAATTTTTACTCAAGATAAAAAATGATTTTCTTGCACCAAAGAAACAATATGCTACCCTCGATAGTTTTCTCGGTTAAGTCTTATGCAAAGAAATGCGACATTGACATTAAACAATCATCGAAACTAATCATAGAATAACATTCAATCACAAAACACAATAACATGATGTCTCAATGGTTTCTCGGTTATATTTGCACGCAAGTAAATGCGGCAACAACATCACCTTCATCGAAACTAAACAAAAATCATAGCCAACCAAAAATAACATTGAAGCGTATTATCACGTTACATTTCAACTGAATTCAAAACAAATAACATGGCAATAACCTTATCTCAACAATTCTGTATAAAAAAATCAAAATCTCAATCTCATCACAATTTTAATATACTGATGATATATTTACGGATCCAGACAATTTCAGCCTACAAACTAAAACAAACTTATGAAATTTGAGACATTAAAATCGGGTCACAACAAACATCAGGTACTGCAAAGCAAGCTTTCAACAGATTTAAAAAACACAACTAACAGGTATAGCTAAAAGAAGAGAAACAGATTGAATGGCTACTGAATCGAATCTGACAAGTTGCTAGATGGGTGATGACAAAGGGAGTTCCGTGGAGAGTTGACTTGAGGAACTTGCTGCTGACCAGTGAGGATGAAGTTCGTTGTGATGAAGATGACGTGCGGTTGGTGGTTATTGTGACGGTTGTTGGAGAGTTAACGGCGAAGCAGAAAGTTTGGGTTGGAAAACGGAGGGTGACGGGAAAGAAGGATGTTGCATGAGGATGAGAGGGACGATGGGAGTATTGAATGGAGGATGGATGGAGGTTAGTTGGAGGGTGTGGTGGCGTTGTCCCTGTTGTGTTGAACAAATGGATCTGAGTTTCCTTTTCTTTCCTCCTTTGCCTCTTTCCTCTTTTCTTTTTTTTTCACAATGATAACTTCTAACTTATATATAATTAAAATTAGGTTAAGCAATTTTTTTAAAATACCAAAAATGCCCCTTCTGATTAAATGTGCCACAATGATTGGATTTATTAATGAATCTTGAATGTTAGGTCTCTTGGAATTTTGAAGTTCTGACCATTAGGAGCAGAAGTTATGGCTGTTAGGAGCAGAAGTTCTAGACGTTAGGAGCAGAAGTTCTATCTGTTAGGAGAAGAAGTTCTGGCCGTTAGGAGCAGAAGTTCTGACCATTAAGAGCAGAAGTTTTGGCCATTAAGAGCAGAAGTTTTGTCCGTTAGGAGCGGAAGTTCTGGCCGTTAGGAGCAGAAGGTACGGCCGTTAGGAGCATAGGGTATGGCCGTTAGGAGCAGAAGTTCTGATCATTAGGAGCAGAAGTTCTAGCCATTAGGAGCAAAACAAGTTCTGGCTGCTAGGAGCAGAAGTTTTGGCCATTAGGAGCAGAAGTTCTGGCCCTTAGGAGCAGAAGTTCTGTCCGTTAGGAGCAGAGGCGCTAAAAAAATGAAGAGGGCAAATTAAATTGAAAATAAATATGGAATGCGAATAAAAAATGAAAGTAAAAATTTAAATATGATGTAAATAAATGAATGTGAAAACTCAGGGTAAAATTTGGGGTACAACAGTATCCTTAAATGTTGCCTTCAATGACCATACGATGACCTTACAATTGTCCCTTCATATCCAACAGATAAAGTTACCTACCAACTAATGGTATGGATAACCTTATTCTAAAAGAGAAGGAAAATAATAAGAAATGACCATTCTAAGTAGGTAAATAACACTCTATTGCTTGCTCAATCAAAACACTTTTCACACCTCACACTTATTTTCAAACTATCTTTCAAACAAACACTTTGTATACAATCCAGCGAGAATCATTACAAAGTTAAACATTTTCCAAACAAATATTTCCAAACACTTCGTAGACATTCCAACGAGAATCATTACGAAGTCAAAGTGGAATACTTTTCAAATAGTTTTCAAATACTTTTCAAATCATACACAAACACATAAAGCAAGTTTTCAAAAGTGAGCTAAGCAATTAAGAGCCCGAAGATAACTACAGATGGAAAGGGTGTTAATACCTTCTCTTTTCATAACTACCTCCTGTACTCAGAATCTAACGAAGGTATTTTCCTGTTCTTTTGGTGGCAACTCTTGTTATCTGCAACATTTGATGTAAAATGCAAAACAAACAAGTCAGTTCTCCCACCGTGTTACAGACGGTCTAGGCAAAAGTTAGGGATTAAAGCGTGCGACTATGTCTCATCAAGATCATCTATCTACAGACTACACTACTATCAAGATTCAAGACTAAAATGGCGCAGATCAGTTCAATCACCTTCTTCTGGCAGCAAGGAGATGAGATAGTAAAAAATATATGAGCAATAGCAGAGTCGAAACTCGACGAGATTATTTCCACGTAGCTTTTACAATTTTCTAAATTTTTCCGACAATTTCCTCTTACTAGGATATTTGTCTCTTTATATACAAACAGCCTGTCTATAGGCCCCTTTCCAAAATTAATACAATCCTCCTTTTCCAGTTCCAAACTTTTTACTTTTATCTATTTTGTTTGCATTAGTCCAATGATTCCTTTGAATGATTATATGCATATGACGATAAATATTTGTTCAGAAATACACGAAAAGCAAACAAAAACAACAATTACTACGGACTCTAGGAATTGGGATAACAGCCCAAGTCACCAACACATCTCCACAGATTCATTTTCACAAGAATATTCCCATAGAATAATCTCTATAATCCCCGCAGAGCCATCGCTCCCCCAATAGAGACAAAATTTCCAACAAAATTACTAATATATCATCTCCTTTCAGCAGTGTCCAACGCTTCTGTTCATCACATTAGTCCCCGAGCAGTAATCCTATCAACTCATCACATTAGTCCCCGAGCAGTGATCCTATCAACTCATCATGTTAGTCCCCGAGCATTGATCATATCAACTCATCACATTAGTCTTCGAGCAGTGATCTTATCAACCCATCACGTTAGTCCCCGAGCAGTGATCCTATCAACTCATCACGTTAGTCCCCGAGCTGTGATCATATCAACTCATCACATTAGTCCTCGAGCAATGATCATATCAACTCATCACATTAGTCCCCGAGCAGTGATCGTCTACATTGTCACGTCAGTCCCACGTAGTGAACATCAATTTCGTTACATTGGTCACCGAGCAGTAACCAATCATCAACCAACTTATTATGTCAGTCTCCGAGCAGTAATAGGTTATGCAAGATCACATCATTCACCAACAAGAATCATACACGAGATGTTTATCCCCAACTGAGTATCTCTCAAGGATTATCATTCCCCAACATCATCAAAATCCAGACCTAAAACTTGGTCAGATAGTGCATCGGAGGAATTCACATCTCTCTTGTTCCCTAGTCAGGGTCTCCAACAACTACATCCCCAAGCAGAAATCAAAGATCCCAGGCAGAACATTCCCATCTTCTTCAAGATGGATCTGTTTTGAAGTACCAGAACATCTACATTCATACATCATTCATAAAAAAAAATCATAACATATGCATACATAATTCAAGAGAATTATTACATACTCACATGCATCATAATATGCATAGAACTAATCTCGTTCTCTCAGTTTAAATTCTCAAACAGGTGAAAGTTATTTCCAGACAGTAGGGTACAAATTAATACCCAAAACAAGACAGAAAACCTATCTACATATTGAAAAATACTCATTTTAGATAAATCCAAGACAAAGGTTTATTCTGATTCTCTCTTACCTCCGATGGCATCTTTCAGCCCATATCCAACTACACATGGTCATCTCTCCACCTGCAGAATGCTGCATATCTGGTTAAAAATCAATAGATACCAGTAACCTCATTCAAAGACGAGTATGGATTCTAACGTACGACCCGCTCCCTAACATTAGCTTCTCTAAATGGCATCTATAAGCCCATTCCGGTACATCGTCAATTGACGATCTCATTCCATACACCAGCGAGTGCAAATTTTTAGGTGTACTCGAGTGCTCAATCATCTTCTACCTGCAGGTCACGAAAGGCAAGCATACCAATCTAACCCTTTAGGTACAAGAAGATTGAACAGGGGCAACTGTTATACCCCAAAATTTTCCCTCCTATTTTTCAAGACACTCCACATCTCCATACTCAAGAATTTCACAAGGGTTGACCAGACAAACCCTCTCCTAAGCAATCAATTCACAACTAAGGTTTTGATTCTCTCAAGTCAAAGATGGTTTCTATTGCCTCAAGGGATCATAATACATCCTCAAGTGTCTTAGGGTATCACCATGTCAAGTTTCAAGCCTCACAACTCAAGTTTGCTCAATCAATTACTCAAATGGTTGAAAATCAGTTGTATTGGACAAAAAGTCAATTATGGTCAACATACAGTCAAACTTCATCATTTTTGGTCAAAATAAATATTTTGAAGTCACATCCATCATTTGATCATGGGTTGATCATGATTCATCAAGGAAGTTCAAGATTTGATCAAAAGTCAAAGTTTCTAACTTAGGGTTTCTTGACAAAAAGTCAACAGAACTTTGACTAGGCATAAATTTCACATACTTTATCAGAAATTTTTCCACCAAATATAATTTTGAAGAGAATTCAATTATCTACAACTTTGTGTCTCATAAGCTTTGGGTTAAAATGCTTCATTTAAAAGTTAGTGATAAAGACATTATAGGTCCTTCTAAAAGTCAACAAAAGTCATATTTTTCCAAAGAAGTGTACATGAGCATGGAAACTTTAATGAAGATGAAACCAAAATTAGTGTTTATAGGACATCTTGAGCTTTCTAAAAAGTCCAAGAACACTTCAAAATGTTGAAAATTGAGCAAGATACAACTTGTGAAAGTTTGGCATTTTTGAGGAAGTGCATGAAGAGAAATACTTAGCAAAATAAAATTTCTTCTAAATGGGCCTAAGTTGTTGTGATCCAAACTTGTTCCTAAGATAGTCCATGACTTCTAAGACCATTTACACGCCCCTTTTTTTATTTATTTAATTTATTTTTGAATTAAAATATTAAAATTCAATTTAAATTCAATAAAAAGCAAAAAAAAATACAAGGAAACACATGTGGGCTTGTTCTTTGTTTGTTTTGAGGTCCAAGATAGCTCATCATAAGCTGGAAAAAATGCACAAGAAGCATCAATGCAAGATTGGCCAAATTTGGAAGCTTTTCATTTGATTTTCAAATTCAATATTCTCACATTGAATGCAATATATTTTCCTCTCAATTCTTGACCTAATTCACTCATTATAAATACAAGATCAAGACCATAAGCAAGGGACACAGATTGCATGATCAGAAAACCCTAGCCAAAGCTCTATAATTTTACAACTTTGAGGCAAGATCGAATTTCAATTTCCAATCACTCTCAAGCCAAACCAAGCATTCATTCATCCTCCTAAGCCTTCCAGGAGTCGTTCCAAGTCTTTAGGCAAGCAAAATTGTGCCCAGAATCATCCTCATGAAGTTTCACCATTTAGGAAAAATAACTTGAATAAATTTTAATTTATATGCATATTAAACATATTTGATGTGTTTGTTCATGTTCAGGATGTTGTTTAGAACATGTTTGATGTGTTAGATGCAAGCTTCAGGGCTTAAATCGCATTGTGCCATTGTTAGGGCATAATTGTTTACAAGCTTCGAAACCCTCGATACAGGAACTTTCAGACCATAAGAACACCATCAATCGATTCGCAGGGGTCGAATTAGGGGGGGTAGGGTCATTAGATTCCATTTACTATTTCTATTTTTGTAGGTTTGATTTTTGAAGGGATCGAAGAAGATGAAGTTGACCACCCTGGGCGGTGGTTTGAATATCTGACTCCGATGGTCCATGTGTGGCACGATTTGATTGGTTCATTCAAACAGCCAGGGGTCCCACGCGCATTTTGTGTTAAAATATGATTTTTGGAAGCAATATTCATATATATATTTATGAATGTAACATAATTCATGGATGTATCACCACCCCAGTGGTTAACCAGGCGCGCGCTAGTCCTCTCACTCTCTCGAGGCACGGGTTTGATCCCTGCCTTTTGCAACTTTTCACAATTTTCTAATTTTTTCACAGGTTACACACATTTACACTTGGAGGCAGGTTTCTAACACCAACAGCGTGTGGCTGAGTGGTAAAGTTTTGTGCTTGTAACCCCAGGGTCACGAGTTCAACACCCTGGGAGGCCAAAACTAATATTTACTACTTGTTTCCTTTACATTTTTCTTATTTCATAAATTTCTAACTTATTTTAATTTTCTTCCAAAGTTAATTTAAACATTTTCAAAAACTCCAAAAATAATTTAATTTCCGAATTAGGTTAATTAAACATTTAATTAATTTTTGACATAAAAATAATTTATTTTTCTCAAGATTTAAATTATTTTTCATAATTAATTGTTAATAAACTTAGAATTAGGTTTTATTAACTAAAATCAATTTCAAAAAATATCAAAAATAATTTTCTTTTACAATTAGGGTTTAGATGTTCTTTCCTGTCGTTAGACATTTTTCTGTCATTTTATTTACTATTCTGCACTTTAAATATTAGAAATCGATGTATAGGTCACAAGGATATTTTGTGTAATAGCGTAGATTTACTTTTCCGCATTTACTTTCCGCACCTCATATTATGTATCTGACCCAAAGTCTTGTAATAGCGTAGGACATTTACTTTCTGCACTTTATTTTCCTATGAATATTTAACTGCTTAGATGTATGTTAATTAGGGTTTGTATGGCAAGATTAAAATCAATCTTAGAATAACCCTAACTCAAAGATAAATATCTGAATCAAACACACTCTATCACACTTGCACCATCTAGGGTATCCTCTCTTGTTGCCTTTTGAATACAATGGTCATGTCCCTCGAACGTAGGGATACCATTAGCAAAAGTTCCTCGATTCAAAATCATCATAAAGATCATAGTCCCCCGATGACCCTCGATGTTGCTTACAAATATATGATCTCGTCCCTCGATTGTTGCTTACGAATAAGTGATGATCGTCCCTACGAATTTGCTAAGGTATCCTTACATATTGCCTTCAATGACCATACGATGACCCTACGATTTTCCCTTCATATCCAACGGATAAAGTTACCTACCAACTAATGGTATGGATAACCTTATCCTAAAGGAGAAGGAAAATAACAAGAATGACCCATTATGAGTAGGTAAATAAGACTCTATTGCTTGCTCAATCAGAACACTTTTCACACCTCACACTTATTTTCAAATTATCTTTCAAACAAACACTTTGTATACATTCCAGCGAGAATCATTACAAAGTTAAACATGTTCCAAACAAATATTTCCAAACACTTTGTATGCATTCCAACGAGAATCATTACGAAGTCAAAGCGAAATACTTTTCAAAATACTTTTAAAACACACAAACAATGAAAGCAAGTTTTCAAAAGTGAGCTAAGAAATTAAGAGCCCTTAGATAACTATGGATGGAAAGCGTGCTAATACCTTCCCTTTTCATAATTACCTCCCTTACTCAGAATCTAACGAAGGTCTTTTCCTGTTCTTTTCACCTTCCCTTTATTGGATAAAAGAAAAGTCGGTGGAGACTCTTGCTATCCACACATTTGCGATAAAACGCAAAACAAACAAGTCAATTCTCCCACCGTGTTACACAACGCTTGGATGACACGCCTAGAAACCGACATAAAGGAACACTAGGAGGCACTGGGCATTGATACACTACTGGAACTCTCTCGTTGTGGCCAACCCTACTCTAGCAGCATGATATTGGCTGCTTTACATTTTTGGGAGGGTTCGTCGAATACCTTCCACACTAGGTGTGTAACACCCCAAATTCTTCCCGGAAAATATATCGAAAATCAGAGTAATTAAAATTTTCAACAAAACATGGGATGCCACATTTTCAACTTTAAAACAATTCATAAAACTTATTATAACAGATACATGACACTTTTAGTAATCAGAGGGTCATATAGTAACTTACATCATCTTTGAACATAAAACAATCTTTTATTTATTACGCAGCAGAAATTCATGAGTCATACAACTTAAAACAACTAATTGTCTTTATTCACTTAAACAACTTGAAGCATCACGTTCAACTTCCAAAATACTTAGCAACATTTATTTCACAATATCACTTAAGATTCAACAATTACTAATAACAACAAGAGTTAATGATATAAATGACATAGACAAAACATCCCCCGAGTGCTATGTATCAGAGCAATGACATCGACTTAAACTAACAACGACTAATTCATCCATTCTTGGATACCTGCACGTTACCAGTATAAAGGCAACAGAAAACAAATAGAAAAGGTGAGATATCAAAAAATATAAGCAAAAGTATGATAACTAATATATTAGATCTAGAATCATACAATATTCACCGCTTCAACCAACTACAACATAACAATCAACAAAACAACATAGTAAATAACAACAATTATAATAACAGTTATAATTATTATTTTCGCAGCTTCCCAACCATACTTGTCACAACACAACATTAGCATAAACTCACATTAAGTCACCAATCACATATTGCAACAAAATCATCATCACGACGCGATCACCAACATTATCACAACAACATCACCAACAACGAATTCATTTATAATGTGACTCTAAACAATGCACATACATGTGGTACCAATAGAGCTTCAACCCTCTTCACTAATTGCCAATTAATAGAGGCACAAGGCATAAGCCTTATTCACAATTCTGCCAATACAGACCTTCACAAATGCAAATGAAATACGATGCTAACAACATACAACAACATCACAAATTCTCTTCACGAGGCATACGCCTATATCACTACTTCACTGGCCATAGGCCTAAAACGTCATCAACATAATCCACAATAATTCACAATATTATTTCATCTTCATCTCACAACGTCACAATGTCACAACAATTCAATATCAAAGTAGAAACATCCTACAACTTCACATAATTCAACAACAACACACAGCAATAATACACTTCACTAATAATTCACAAAGTAACAACATCACGTATTCAACACAATTACAACAAAATAAAATAATAGAATTCACCTACTAATTTATCTCAGTTACCCTGCTAGTTTTTATTAAATTTCTGACAATTAATTATACCGCTTAATTCGGCTAACCGGTACTGTTAGTCAACATATTCCACATAATTTCACAAAAACAACACCACCACAATTATCTGCTAATTAATCTTAGTTACCCGGTAAATTCTCATTCAATTATGAGCAACTAATATACCGCTTAATTTTGGCTACTGTTTAAATTTTGGGACTGTTTCTATTCCCTGCATTATTAAAATTATTCTGTTATACTGAAAATCCTTCTGGAGGAAATATTAGAAGTTTCTGCTTCTGACCATCAGAACCTCTGACTGATCACTTATGCTCCAAACCATCAGAACTTCTGAGTGATCGCTTCTGCTCCTAACCATCAAAACCTCTGACTGATCGCTTCTTCTCCTAACCATCAGAACTTCTGACTGGTCGCTTCTGCTCCTACCCATCAGAACTTCTAATTGATCGCTTCTACTTCTGACCATTAGAACCTCTAACTGGTCGCTTCTGCTCCTAACCATCAGAACTTCTGACTGATTGCTTATGCTCCTAACCATCAGAACTTCTGACTGATCGCTTCTGCTTCTGACCATCAGAACCTCTGACTGATCCTTAGAAGTTCTGAATAGGAATTACTCTCAACAAAACTAGTCTGCTACTAATATTACTCGTTCTGCTATGGCTATTTGTTTGCTACAGACTACATGTTAAATTCACTATTATAATTATTATGTGATTCTAATTATACTACTAGCACATGTGTTCATCATACTTAAAAGGTTCCTAAAAGTAATGCCAAAACAGTTTTTCCAGAAACACAACTTCTATTCACCACTATAATTTCACATATGAATAATACAACAATACAGTGTAAACAACTTCCATGGCATACAGTATAATTTCAACAAAATCGATCAATTTCATCACAAACAAGGAATTGATAGCAAAATTATACAACCCTAAACCCCACATAAAAATCATCATACAATCGATTATACAAGTCAAACCCCACCCATTACCTTTGGATTAAAGAGAGCTCGAAAAATCGATCGGAAAAACGACAACTATCAGACTGCAATAGAGCTTTTCTCCTCACCACTAGCAAACCCTTATTCCCAATTTCCTCTTTTACTACTACATGGTGTTTCTTTTATTTTTCTAAGGATGCTACTTCCATATACTACCTCATCCACTTAAAAATAATAATGAGCCACTAAACTCATATTGGGTCTACTAACTATTACTCCTCAAAATGCTATTTCACCTCTATAACTAACTCATCCATATTTAATTAATGATTCTGAAAATACTAATACATTCTAATATTATTTCTTCAACGTAATCAACTTTATTAATTCTTCAACTAACCGAATAAAATCCAACTTTAATTTAATAATCCAAATACGCTTCTTACAATAATATCGACATATCCAATTTTTGACTAAATCCCATGATTAAATCCTTATATAATTTAATTAAATAATTAATTAAATTTGGGGCGTTACAAGGTGTGGTATGATTACTCCCACTTTGCTTGATGTTACAGCTATCATAGGATTGAAACCTAATGGCAAAGTTTTCAACCATACTAAGGCCGACCCTCTGCCTATCAGATTCGACGTTGGTGAAAGTAGAAGCCCAACATACAATAATTTCATCGACCACCATAAACAAGAATCTGGCCCCATCATGAAGAGCACGTAGCATTTTTGACTCTTTGGCTCTCACGTTTCATTTTTTCTCTAGGTCAATGCAGGTGGCCAAGCAGTTTTCTTACCTTGCTACTCAATTACACAATGGTGAGAATATTGCTTTGGGCCAGCTGATTTTGGCCTCCTTATACACCTCCCTAACTGAAGTTTCTAACCAAATCAAAAAATTTGACCCTAAGAATCCAAAGAGAAAAAATGTTTTGATCCATGGTCCTTTTTGGCTTTACAATTATGGTTGAATGCCACTTTTGCTGAAGATCTTAAACCTTTCAAGTGTAGGAAAATAGCCTGCCCCCAAAATCAAATGCATATAGTTTGGCAACGTCTCTTGCCACTGACCCCGATCGACAAAACCTCTCCAAACCTAGAGATCTTCAAACTACTGTTCAACATTATGTTGACAAGGGTCGACTTTACACCTCCAATGGCTCCATTTGCTGATGGAAAAAGTGGCCTGGAATGGGTTACCAAATTATTCCCCCTAGTGGAAGAAGAAGACAAGAAAAGATCTTTGATTTGCTGGAGACGCTTTTTGACTCCCCAATTCTTAACTTATGTGATTGTCGGCCTAAATCCAGGTCTGGTTTCTTATCAGCCTAACGTGGTGGCCCGATAATTTGGGTTTTGCCAAATCATTTCCAAATCTCTGTTCAATTCTCATGAATTATTGACTGACATCGTCTCCGACCAACCTTGGGAGTTTGTGAAAGAAGATATCGACACCCTCTGGGTAAAAAGGCCTATACTTACTTTTACCACTTTTCAACCATCCTTCTACTGTACCAATGAATTTGAGACTTGGTAGTAGTCGTATTATATTACTTTTGTTGGTGACTTCGACAAAAAGATAACTAAACTGACTGTTGCTCTTGACAATTTTCAGGGCAAGCCGACAAAATGTAAGGCTACAAATATCAAGCAGATTCAAGCTTTCCAAAAATACTTTAGGGTGGTGTACTTACCAAATAATCTTTGTTGAACCATCCATTATGCGGCCCAAGAGCTAAAGGAGAAAGTAACCGAAAAGATTCCACAACTTAAAATTCCTGGTTACGCAAAAGAAAAGTATCTTTACGCACTTCACTTTAGAAAAATCAAATTTCCTCCTTTGCTAACTAGCCCTCTAGCATTGGCTTTTCGGCCACCTATCCCAGATTGGTGGTATAGCTCTTGGTCAAATGTTAAAAATGCTTACAAAAAGAAATTCGACAGGGTGGTTCCGATGAAGCATTGGTTACACGACTACCCAGGTTTTCTACATATTAATCTTAAATATGTGAGAGAGCTTGTTGCAGTACCCAATGGTAACAACTTCTGGAAAGCTTAATTTCCTTTTTCATTTTGACTCATACACTTATTTGACTCAGCTATTTTTCTTCTAGCTATTCCTCTTCAAAAGGTAGACCCAAATTAAACTCCTACTATCAAGAATCAGGAAGGCCCGTCGACCTTACCTGTCGACACCACTAACAAAGAAGGTCCTCTTCGACCTCAAAGGTACGACTTACACCTCTATCCATATGATTTTATGATCTAGTATTTCTTACTCGATCGACATCTTACAGTTCACCCGTATGCATACCCCCTCTAACGATGAACCGATTTCCTCTTCTTTCAAGAAAAATGATTCTTCTATAAGTAGATTTTTATTATATTCAACACTTTATAGCTTGCAAGATATTAATGTTTCTTTTGTGTGCCAGATTCAGAAATGCTCAGCAGATTTGACTGCTCCCTCCAACAGATCCAAAAAGTCCAAGAGGGACAAGAACCACCGCTTTGAGAGGACTGAGGTAAGCATTGTCTAACCAGATAACTTCGACCAATGCCATGGCTTTGACTTATACATTTTTTTAATACTTATCCATCATCTGATGATCAGTCTCCTCAACACTCCCGAAAATCCAAAAGCTACAAGAGGAAGCAAACTTCCTCTTATGAAGACAAAGTGGTGAAAAAGAAGAAAAAGAAAGCCCTTATGGCCCAAGACCTTGGAACGAAGGTCGATGACCAAATTGAAGCAACAATTGATGTCGACGATCACCCTTTTGTCACAAAAAGGAGAGGTAAAGTGCTTTTGGCTAAACGTCTTGAAGTTGACCTAAACTTAGGCACTGACAGTATAATGATAAATACAACCCTCGTCACTCCGAACCAAGTCCCTGTAACTGACGAAGCTAAACTTCTAGTAGGGGATATTGTTGTTGCTTCTGTCAAAAAGAGTGAGCCTGTAAATCCTAGGCCAACGCCCCATGTATTTACTAAAATTTTCACTTATTTTTCTTTTTTGTTTGCCAAATTCATCTGGCTAACATCTGTCTTATTTTCGTTAGGTCGAAGCTTCTGACCCTCAACAAAGTATGGCAGACTACACTCCCCTATCAGAAGTTTCTTCACCTCATCACCATCACACTCTCAACGTAGCCGCTGGTGAGTTTCTTGACCTGACTGTTCTGGCTACTCTTAGTAACTATGATTCAGTCACTAGTCCTGCCAAACATAAGGGTTATAGTTCGACTAGCTCTGACTCTAGTCTTTCAGATTCACTGCAGGATTCAGAGGCGACCAAAAATGTCACCACTTCTCAATATTCTCCTCCTCCTTAAGGTACACTTGATCTTTCTCATGAAAAAGAAAGTTATATCTCCTCCTCCTAAGCTTATGCTTCAAAATCCCACTAAGGAAAAGAGAATCGACTCAGCTGACCCTTCAGGAGAAAAAAAGTTAACTCACCAAAGCACTATACATAAGAGAAGGTTGACTCACTAGTGTCGACCGTAGAAGATATCGACACTTATACATTGGAAGCACTAGCAAGGTTGTGCAACTTTGTGAATACTCATACTCTCTCTTTTGATTCCGACCATTCCCAAACTTACAACGATAAACTAGGGCCTGAGGCTACAAAATTTAAGAAATTGACGAACAAAATCAGAACTCACGCTTTGAGCCCTAATTAGCCTCACTTTCTCCATGAAGACTCAACTCTTGGCTCAGAACTTTTAGATGCTCTTACTCAGCTGAAGGGCCTTGAGACTTATGAGTCATCCAAACTTATGATGGCAACATTTGAGAAAATTCTTCTTTCTTTACTTGAAAATATCAATTGTGTAAAGAAGAATGAAGCATTGGTCAAGGAAAAACAAGCTTTTGTGAAGGGTAATGTGAATATGGTGGTAAAGGCCAAGAAAGTAATTGAAGGCTTAATGGCGCAAATTAATCAGAAACGGCAAGAACTAACTCCTACAAGGAAAAGAGCTGCTGAAAAATGCAGTCAAATGGTCGAATTGTCCAAGGAAATAACTACTTTAGGCGAAGAACTGGAACTTATTACTAAGCAAGAAAAGGAGCTCAACCAAGTTATCGCTCCGACTCAAATAGAAGTGCACAAGATGACTATGGATGTTGTATTCGTTAGTACTGCTACCTCTAAAATCGAAGTAGAGATAGTGGCGCTTAAGCGAGAGCAGAAAGCTTTGAAAGTCATGTCGTACGCCACCATAGTGAACTAAAGTCTTTCCAGAAAAAATTCCAACATTTCTGATTAATGTGACCATTATTTTATGGACTTTTTATGTAAAGTTTGAACAATGGCTTTCTAGCCAAATTTAATGTAATGCTTTTATTTGCTTTACATTTTTATATTTTGCACACTTCTCTTGCATGCCTAATTTGCTGGTTTTGACATAACTCTCTCCAGCTTTTATTCGACAAACATTTACTCTGTCGAAATTGTAACTTCTTGAAGAATAGGTTTATACTTTTTTAAGTACTTACCGTTTACCCTTAAAATTCGTCGATCTGGGGCTAATTATTCAAGTTCATGAGCATTGTTTGAAAAAGGCTTGAATTACCTTAAAAGGTCTTTCCCAATTTGGGGACCATTTTCATAAGATCCTATCACTCATATCCATAGGTAATATCACTTTCCAAACTAGGTCATCGATAGCAAATACCTTATATTTCACCTTTTTATTATAGGCTGTGGCAACTCTTTCCTTCTGTCTTCTCAATGAATCGAGAGCTAGCATTCTCTCTTCATCTAAGTCAACTAGTTTGTCTACCATCATTTTCCAATAATCTTCAGATGGTATCTCATGATGTCTTTGAATTCTTATAGATTAAACATGTATTTCAACAGGCAACACAACATCGTGTCCATAAGCAAGTCGAAATGGAGTAGCTCTTGTTGCTTCCTTGGGAGAAGTCCTACATGCACATAAAGCTTGATCAAGTGTTTTATGCCAATTTCTTGGCTTCTTTCCTACATGCTTCTTTATTAAGCTAATTATCACCTTATTGGTTGGTTCGACTTGGCTGTTTGCTTGAGCATAATAGGGAGTAGAAGTTAATAATTTAATCCCAACTTCTTGCGTAAATTCTTGCATTTTTCGCCCAGTAAACACTGATCCTTGGTCGGTTGTAATTGTTTCTAGAAGCCCAAACCTACATATGATGTGATTTTGTATAAAATCAATAACAACCTCTTGGTCGACATTTGTCAAAGCCACAACTTCGACCCATTTTATAAAGTAATCAATGCCAACTAAAATATACCTTTGTTGTTTTGATGAAGCTAGTTTTATTTCTCCAATCACATCTAAAGCCCATCATCTAAATGACTAAGGTTTTACAATGGAATGCAGCTCACTTGCTGGGAAATATTGTATGCCCCCGTGCATTTGGCATTCTTGGCAGCCTTTAGCAAACTCAATGTAATCTTTCAACATTGAAGGCCAATACACACCTGAGCGCATCAAAAGCCATTTCATTTTGTATCCAGCGTGATGTGTGCCACATGATCCACTATGCACACTCGACACTACTATATATGCCTCACTCTCTCCAAGGAATTTGAGTAATATTCCTTCAACAATTTTCTTAAATAATTTGTTCTCTATCAAAACATAATTGAGGGCATGATATTTTATTTTTCACTCTGTCGAACCCATAGAAGAACGTAAATAATCGACCAATGTGTCATACCCTAATTTTTGACCTAAGATACCACATCATATCCTTCATATGTGCATCATTGCATCACTAACAGTTTCAGAACAGGATAGATCGTGTGTGTGCTCCTGAAGCCAAATTGGGGTTTTATCAAACTTTCATTTGTTCAAGATGTGATCAATTAGGGTTTAAGTCTCCACTCACCTCAATTGATCTATCTTCATCAATCATCAACATTTAATCTTCAAATTCCCAACATTTTCTCATGATCTACCTTGAATCGACCAATTAGGGTTTTGATCAAGGATGGTGAATCATTGACTTTTTGCTCAATGAATGACCTATTTGCTTGGATATTGATCTTAACATCATAAATGCAACATCTTGACCTAATTTCTTGGTTCAAAACATTCCAAAATCCATGATTGATCATCAAATAAATTTTGAATCATCTGATGAAAATTCAACTGTTCAAAAAAAGTCAAACTTTGACTTTTGGTCAACTTTTTTTAAATCCAAATTTTTTCAATCATCAATAAATTTCAAATTATCCATCATGATCATAAAAAATCAAAAAGTGTGAAATTGAAACATAGAGCTCCATAACCATATTTTACAAGTCATTTTTCAAAATTATAGGTCCTTTTTTGCATTCTTCTTCCTTCAAGAAGCCTTGTCACCAAAATGGATAGATTATAACTTGAAAAAATCTGATGAGAATGATTAATAGAATGATAAGATCAAGTGAGATTTTTAATCATGGTTAAAGAAGTTAACCATGTGCATTTATTGCAAAAATTCCTTTCTTACCCTTTAAGGCAACTTGCAAATTATTTCAAGTCAATCCTTGCCTTGCCATCCAAAATTCCTTGCCTATAAATATAGGTCTCTACTTCACTCTCAAATCACACCAAAGCATTCCTAAATAAGCTTTCCTTCTTTCTTTCTTGTTTTTCAAGTTTCAAGTTTCTAAGTGGGAGAAATTGCAAAACTCCAAGCCTTGCAATTTCTGAGCAATCTTAGGCTTCAAACACTTTCTAAATATCATTAGAAAGTTTTTGTAATCCTCAAGCTAGCCCAAGAACTAGCCAAACTCAGAAATCATCTCCAACTTCCTAAAACATGTCATTTTGAGCCATAACTTCCAAATTTCCAATCCACTCGTGCATCTTCCAATTTTTTACTTCAAACACCTTCTATACATCATATAGAAGTGATCCAAACCATCTTTTCATCACTGTAAACTCAAAATCATCAAATTCGATTCTCACTTCAAGTGACTGCAGTTGGACTTGGTCAGAGTGATCCAGGCCATTTCAATCCAAGCTAAGCATTCATACACACTCCATAAGGTCCATTGGTGTTGTAGCAATCATCAAATTAGCTCTGCAACACCTCCTTCAAAGAATCAGAACTCAACTTGAAGAGGTAAGAGCTTGAACTTTGAACTCTTTAATTCTTGCTTTCCAGTTCAAAATTTTTTATGCCATCTTGTTTCTGCACCATCACTGAGTAATAACCCTCAATCAATTGCTTAATTCCATGTCCATACACGATTTCACGATTAATTCTTAGAACTAGGGTTCTTCGTGTTCTTGCAAAAATTAACAGTTCTAAGCTAAAAATAAATGAAATTAATCATCACCATCGTGTTCCTAGGCTTGAAACGAGCAACTTTGATGTTTACAACTTTCAAATTCATTGAGAAACGAAGGAGATAATATTGATTGAAGATTGGAGGAAGATGATGAACGTTGCGCGTGTTTTTCAGTTTCTGGAAAATTCAAATTCTTGTTTTAAAATATATTTAATGGTTTGTGTTTTATTCACAGATGTATTATTTCCCCAGCGGTTGCCAGCACGCTCTTAGTCCATTCCTTGCCTAAGGCCCGGGGTACGAATCCCTATGGGACCTTTTTATTTTTTCAAACTTCAAAACCTTCATATTTTCACTTGTTTTCAAATATTTTTCAAACTTGTTTTCAAATATATTTAATTCAAGGTGATTAAATGACAAGCCACGCACATGTCTCATGGTAAAACTTTTCACTTCTAAGCCAAGGGTCCTGGGTTCAAACCTCTTTAGGACCAAAACCTTCTTTTTTATCACTAATTTTCTCAAGTTTTTTAACAAACTTCAACATTTTCAAAAAACCAATCAAAACTTCTCATTTTGAGATGATTTTTTGCACACTTGTCATTTAATATACCTATTTTATGATTATGTCAAAAAAATCCAAAAATATTTTCTTTTTGATTATATTTTTATTAGGTTTAAAATGAGACGTTTTAAGTATTTTTAATACTTTTCAAAAATGTTTTCTTTCCGATTTTCAAACCTAATCTTTTTCAAAACTTCTTGTGAATATCCTTCACTTTTCAAAATCATTTTCAAATCTTTCAAAAAACATTTCAATAAACTTACACACCTTTTTTCCATGATCGATTCGATTTGAAGATAAACCGAACTAGGTTTTTCCTCGAATTTCCTTCAAATTGATCATGGGCCTCCCTCGCAGTGTAAGTCCCAACCCTTTTTATGTACATATTTATTTCCTTGTACATATTCACCCTTTTATGTACATATTCAATTCCTTGTACATATTCAATCATCTTTGTAAATATTCAAGTATAACAAACTTCGTTTGTTTTCATCCACTTGTTTATACACTGATTACATTGGTATTAAGAGGAGCACTATTCCTGGTGAAACTGCTCTTAAACGAACGGGCCTCCCTTAATGTGTAAGTCTCAACTCCTTTGTATATGTCCAGGTATACTAGCTTATCCACTTGTTTTAAACACTTGTTTATATATTTGCTTTCACACATATATTCAAGTTACACTTGCTTTAATTGCTTATTTTACACACTTGTTTATATATTTCCTTCATAAACTCCTATGGGCACACATCACACACTTTATCATATACTTGTTCATATAACTATTCATTTATAACATAACAACTAGTTTAACAACTAGGTTCCCTTTAGCCTCCTCTTAGGTTTCGTATAAGACAACTCACCTGTTGAGTTTAGCCTCCGCTTAAGCTTCGTATAAGACAACTCCCCTGCTGATTTAGCCTCCTCTTGGGCTTCGTTCAAATGAACTCCCTCGTGGAGTTTATCCTTCTCTTGGGCATCAAACAAGAAAGAGACCTGGAAATCTCTTAACAGCCTCCTATTGGGCTTCCAATGCAAAGAATCACCCGCGCTAGGATAGAACCCTAAGAGTATGATTTCCCAGTGAAATCACTCTTGAATCCTAAGAGGATGGTTTTTCGGTGAAATCACTCTTAAAGCCAAAGCCAACCATACCCTATAGCTTCCTCTTGAGCTTCATACAAGGACCTTCGATGACCCTCGGAATGCCTCCTCTTGGGCTTACAATACAAGGACCCACGGGCTTCTTAAATACATCCCCCTAATCAATAATCAATTTCTCCAAGAGATTTATACATTTATCATCTCTATGGAAGATGTATCTCATCTATAACATCACATACAAAACATCTTTTAATTGTAAGTGGTAACGCTTGTACACTCAAGCAAAACACCCAATTCTTACAATCAAAGATTCAATCATCTTTCAAACATCTTTCTTAACTCGTAAGTGGTAACGCTTGTACACTCAAGCAAAACACCTAATACTTACGATGAAAGATTCAATCAATCAACCTTTCAAAAATGTATGCGATGAAATAGATTAGATACATTTTTCATTAAGATGATATTTGTCTTTGTCTCTTAATAACACCATTTGCTTCCACTAGCATAAGTGGGAACTACGATTGCTCTGACTTTCTCAACCTCTCTTTGAGAATACGTAGGCATAAGGTCTCATCCTTGGCGAGCATACTTCTTCCTCCCTCAAACCAAACAAACCATAGTTCCCTTAGATCTGAGATACAGATGCTCTGATTCCCACTAGGGGATATGTATGTAGAGGATCCCAATGATCTTTGCGAGCATAATAATAACAAAAATTAGGATCCTTCCTAACCTACCTTTCTTAAAACCCAAAGGAGAAACATTCCCGAAATAGAGTAGCTAATAAAACACACAAACATACAAAAATATGCATAAAAAAGTTCCTATAGAAAACAATAGATATATAGGGTGCTAATACCTTCCCTTTATATAGCTAACCCCCTTACCCTGGTCTCTCCCCAATATGTTGCGTCTAGTTTACGCTAGTCGCACTGCATATCATATTTTAGGGTATTTCAGTTTTCCCCTTTTCCATCTTCTTTTCTTGTTTGGAAACAATAAAGCTTGATGCTCGTGGCATCTTTTAAAAAAAATCAATAGAGTAAATTGTTTTGAGCTTGAGATTCGAATTCTTTTTCCATTCCCTCGTTCGTCACTTTTTACTGCGAACAAAAAAATGGCGACTCTGATGGAGAGCGCCAAGATTTTCTTTGTTTTCAAAAAAGAAAAAAAGGGGTTAAGCTTCATTTGTGCATATGTTTGTTTGTTTTACTGTGTGTTTGGTTTTGTTACTCGCGATTTCATTTGATGGAAAAAAATCCTAACTCGGATTTAAGAAACATTTTAAGAATTAGGTGGAGGTATAGTCCTATTAACTTACGAGAAGTCTCATTACTCACTAAGTTAATTTGAGATCCCTCGCTCAGTGGAGGTTGTCTTGGGGGTAATTATGTTTAGAAAGTTAATTATGAATACATTTTTGCTTTCAAGGGAACCAACGAAGCAGAGTGGCTGTAGAACACATAACCCATCCTGGCCATTTAGGATGTAGTGCAGAAGCTATTCAGGTGTAAACTTGGATTAGTTGTCATGCGAGACTACGATCAGGCGAGTTTTTCTTGAAAAATATTATTGGACTACAAGTAGTTAGCTAATCCGATAATATTTTAAAGAGAAACGTTGAACCTGTATTATCAGTAGAACATGTTTTGCAGGTGAATAAGCCCTTAGAACTTACCCACGTTTGGTTCTTATCGTTGACCTCATGATCATGACTTCAAACGCTTGAACGTGTGTATAACCATTAACCATATTTGTATCTTTGTGGCATTCATGCATTCATTCAAAAACCTCAATTTCTCATTTTTCTTTCCATTTCCAAATAATTTAGAGATTTTTCTTCGCAAACGTTTTAGGTTAGAGGGATGGATGTAATAAGAAGATATACCAAGAGATACGGTTTTAGAATTCCTGATATGGAAAAGTTAAAAGAGTTAGCATCCCTGGTAGAAGATCCCTTGGATTTCATAAAGTGCTATGGAGTTCTTTTAACTATCTTGAACACTAACGTTGATGAAGGACTTCTTAAAACTTTGGTTCAGTTTTACGATCCAGTCTATCGTTGTTTCACTTTCCCTGATTATCAGTTGATGCCTACTTTGGAAGAGTACGCAAATAATTTAGGTATCTCAGTGTCTGATAAGGTGCCTTTCAATGGTTTGGAAGCCATTCTGAAGCTGCAAGTCATTGCAGCGATGACTCATTTAAGGAAATCTGAGATAGACAAAAACATGACTACCAAAGTAAATCTCTTAGGACTAACTTCAAAGTTTCTAATGGAGAAGGCTTTTAATTTTGCCGAAGCCAGTAGCATGGTAGCTTTTGAAGCTATTTTGGCTTTGCTCATTTATGGGTTGGTGTTGTTTCCCAACGTCCAAAGTTTCATTGATATCAATGCCATAAAGATCTTTTTGATTGGAAATCCCGTTCTCACATTGCTTGGTGATACGTATTTCTCAATTCGTCATAGGAATCGTCAAGCAGAATTATTGTGTGGTGTGTGCCTTTGCTGTTCAAATGGATTGTCTCACACTTGCCTAAATCTCTGATCTTCCGAGAAAACAAAAACGGTTGGCATTGGTCTCAAAGACTCATGTCTCTTACTAATGACGATATTCATTGGTATACCTTGGCCTACAATGAGATGGAAATCATTGAAAGTTGTGGAGAGTTTGCCAACGTACCTGTCATTGGTACAAAAGGAGGAATTAACTACAACCCATTCTTGGCAAGACGTCAACTTGGGTACGCAAACTCCATTAAACCTCTTGGCTTTACAGTAAAGGGTTACTTTTATCATGAAGGGGAATATTCCTAAGGTTTGAAAGCCAGAATGATAAGAGCTTGGCATCACATTCGAAGGAAAGAAAAAGGTGATGCAAAGAATTGTGTAGCCATGGAAATCTACACTTCTTGGGTAAAAAAAAGAGTGAAGGAATTCCGAATTCCTTATGCTTATGAAGAACCCATGTTCCCAGTGGTATCTAAATCGACCACCATTCCCATTGAGACTATGGGAGAATACCAAGAAGCTGGCTAAGATGTGGCTAGAGAAAGAAGCTTTGGAAGATAAATTTCTTAAGGCTAAGTTTGAGAATGTAAAGCTTAAGAAGCAGGTCAAAGATCATGAAAAAATGCTCTACTTTCAAGATGGATGGCTCATGGAGAAAGATGAGAAAATTTGTCGAAAGGACGACGCAATCAAGAAATACATCAAAGAAACGAAAAGAAAGCTTGAAGAAATGACAAATGACAATCCTGGTCCATACGAGTGGAAAAAAGTTGTTAACAAGCTAAAGTCTGGGAAAGCTGAATTGCAATCTTACTATGGGAAAGAAATCCTAAAGTTGAAGATGCATCAAGCATTTGGTTCTTCATCAGACGAAGACGCTTAATCTGTATAGTTTAGCTTTTATTTATTATTTTCTTTATTGTTGTAAGATCTATGCTCCACAAAAACTTGTTGTAATCTTCTTTCGAATATTAATAAAATGAGAGTTTTTCCATCCAAATGTTTGCAAGAATTTTCTCTTTTAGCGTAAATTCTTTGGAAATTCTTTTCTCTTTGCATCCATAATCATGCATCATACTTTGCATTTTGAGTTTTATTATTTAGAGTCTTATCTTTTGGAATTTTCTCCAGAGAGAGATCGCCAAGTTGTCGCGTCTTAGAGTTTCTCGATTACATTCACAGTCAACTCGCAAATACAATACTCGCACAAATAGAAATAAATGGAAGATTTCGAACAAGAGAATATTGAGCTTCGTGGTACAATTACTACACTTCAAGAGGAAGTGGAAAGACTCACTGCTTTGGTAAGCTCGTTGGTGGCTTCACAGAATCAACAATCGACACCTAACGGTCAAATTCAAGCAACAATGATTTCATAAATCGCTACTACTCCAGTTCCTGTTGTTGTAGTTAGTAATCTGATTTTCACTATTCTAGAGGGTTACCCTTGGGGAATGCCTTTCAATTTCGGCGTAGGATTTCGTCAAAATACTTCTGAACTACCGGCAACCACAACTGAGGTTCCTACTTTGCATAATTCAGCGTTTACTCCGCAGCACTGAGTAACCTTTCCTCAAGTCACTATGTTGGTTTCTCAACCGATTATGACAAATTCAACTTCTGTGGTTCACGCTATTGTGAACAACGAAGTTTATCATGATCTTGGTGACAACACGGATTCTTGCGGCCGTATGGAAGATCTCCAAGAACAGTTTAACAAAATGTAGTTAGAGATCAAAACAATCCGTGGAAAGGATTTGTTTGGGAAAAATGCCCATGATCTATGTCTGGTTCCCAGAGTGAGAATACTAGCCAAGTTCAAAGTCCCCGACTTTGAGAAATAGAAAGGAAACTCATGCCTGCAAAGTCATCTTATGATGTATGCTAGAAAGATGTCTACTCATAACAATAATCATCAATTGCTCATTCACTACTTCCAAGACAGTCTTACTGGCGCTGCTCTAAAATGGTATATGGGATTGGATAGTTTAAACATTCGAACTTTCAACGACCTAGGAGAAGCTTTTGTTCAACAATATAAATTCAACTTGGACATGGCTCCAGATCGAGATCAACTCATATCAGTGTCTCAAAAGGAAAAGGAGACTTTCAAAGAGTACGCCCAACGATGGAGGGAAATTGCTTCCCAAGTCAATCCACCGTTATAAGAAAAAGAGATGACCAAGATCTTCTTGAATACTCTTGGTCCTTTTTACTGCGAACGCATGATTGCCAGTGCTCCAAGTGATTTTACCGAAATGGTAAACATGGGGATGCGATTAGAAGAATGAGTCTGAGCAGGACGCTTAACTAAAGAAGTTGGATCTTCAAGCGAAACCAAGGGAATTGGAACAGGTTTCCCAAAGAAGAAAGAACAAGACATTGGAATGGTATCCCAAGGGAGACCCAAGAAATTTGCAGTTTGATCTAATTCCGATGTCTTACACGGAATTATATCATGCCTTGGTTGAGAGGAATCTTGTTCTAACCTTCTCTCTTTCAGAAATACGAATCCAAATGTACAAGTGAATCCGCTGCCTAATCATGGAGGGCACGCTGTGAACTTAATAGCTAGAAACTCAAAATCATACCAAGTCACCGACATAAACTTGGTAAGAGCATATCTAGTACAGTTGCATGCCACATTCTGTATAATGGGTGGTTATGCTCGGCATGACTACAGATCTTGTAGAATTTGTTCTGAAGACTCTTATGGATGTTCTACTTTAAAAGCAGATCTTCGGCAACTAATTGACATTGGAGACATTCAAATTTTCAGAGATAGAAATAGTAATGATGTAAATATGATATGGTGTTATCCGCATGCGCTTTTAGTCTCAGATATCAACTCGGTAACTCCTGAAGTAAATACTATCATTCCTCATTTCAATATGCCTGAGTGCATAAAGGTCAAATACAACAATCCAAGGGTTCTTGTTTCTCCTTTGATTATTTTTCTGCCTTAACCTATTCCTTATGACTCTGACAAAGTAGTTCCCTATCAGTATAACGCAACAATGATGGAAAATGGGAAGGAAGTATCGATACCTACTCTTTCATCCATCGTTAACATCGCCGAAGTAAGTCGAGTAACTCGGAGTAGGCGTGTGCATACCCCATTGCCACCAAAGTAGCTTATCGCTCCTACAGCAAGGTAAAGTCCTGTTGATGTACCCGTTGTGAATCCTGCAGGAATTCCCGTTGGTAATCCAGACTTAAATATCGGTCCGTCTGATGGAACCAATATCAATCCAGACTTTGATGAAGTTCTAAAGCTAATTAAGAAGAGTGAGTACAAAGTTGTGGATCAACTGATGCAAACTCCTTCCAAAATCTCAATACTCTCTTTGCTTTTAAATTCTAAAGCCCATCTAGAGGCCCTGATGAGAGTTTTGGATCAAGCCTTCGTAGATCACAATGTAACTACCGATCAATTTGGTGGAATCGTAGCCAACATAAAGGCTTGCAACAATCCGAGCTTCAGTGATGAAGAACTCCCTGAAGAGGGTAGAGACCACAATTTCGCTCTACATATCTCTATGAACTGTCAATCAGAATCTTTGTACAATGTGCTAGTAGACATTGGCTCATCCTTAAATGTAATTCCAAAAATGACTCTCGCTCGTTTGTCTTACAAAGGAACACATATGAAATTCAGTGGTGTAATAGTCAAAGCCTTTGATGGATCAAGAAAATCTGTTATTGGAGAAATCGACCTTCCGATAACAATTGGTCCGCATAATTTTCAAATCACCTTCTAGGTTATAGACGTTCAAGCCACCTACAGCTGTTTGTTAGGTCGACCATGGATACATGAAGCTGGAGCAGTAACATCTATGCTTCACCAAAAATTAAAATTCGTAACAAACGGAAAGTTGGTAACCATAAGTGGGGAACAAACCTTGTTAATAAGCCACTTATCCACTTTCTCTTTCATCTCTACTGATGATGTAGAAGGAACACAGTTCCAAGGTCTCTCATTAGAAGATGAATCTACCAAAAGAAACAGATCATTTATCTCCTCTTACAAAGGAGCAGTGCAGATAGTGAAAGACGGTATTGCCGCCGGTTGGGGACAAGTTGTGATTCCTATCAACAACGAAACCAAAATGGGACTCGGATTTACTCCAATAATGTCAAAAGCCAATGAGGAGAATGAAACTCTTCACCCAATCAAAGGAGTATTCCACATTGGAGGTTTCCTTAACCCTGTTCCTCAAGAGGTTAACGTTCTTATCAATGAAATAACTGAAGAAAATCTCTCTGGTTCCGAAGAATGGAAGACTTTTCTCAACGACTCTGGATATATATCTTAGGAAGAACAGTATACACCGTTCTATCCTCCTTCAGACAAATTTGAAGGCATGTTCCTGTAAGATGATAAAGAAGAAATTTCGCCTATCCTACCTAAGGTTTGGGATACCTTGGGACAGACAAGTGGAAAATTTGACTTCATGGTTGTTGCACCCCAAAATTCGCCCTCTTCATTTTTTTAATAAATAATTGGCTAACACTTAAATCAATAGGTGCATTGCATACATATCATTCATGCATTAATCATGGGATCTAATTTTTCAATTATGAGAGTGTATGAAATTCAGAAGAAGCATTTGATTCCCAAGGGTTGAATATATGAGTTCCGTTACTTCAAGTGTCATCTCAATACGCAAGATATGTGTGTCCAGAAGCTTCTGATTATCTCTCGAGAATCAAGGTTTTGGAGTTCTGATTTCTTATCATGTGGATATTGATTACAGTCTCGAGCTACAGTGTGTTGTTGTCAAATATTTGAGCCCAGAATAATTCTATGGCCTTCTGTGAGTCTTGAAGTATCTGCATATGGCTTATCGATCCAAGCGATTCATCAAAAAATCAAGAACGGTCGGATAAAATGATGTTTGAGTGTGTATTGAAAAGTCAACAAAAGTCAAAGTTTGACCAGGTGGAATTTCGGGTCAAAATTATGGTCAAAAGTCGACATTTGCAAAAATGGTGGTCATTTGCTGAGAAAAGTCGGAAGAATCGGGCGAAAACGAGGTTTCTTGTATTTTAAGTAATCTTGGACTTAGAAAAATTTTCTAAGTTTTAAGCACTTTATGTTCATGGAGCTATGTTGTCAACTCTCTATCTCGTTCGTCTGTGGTCGGAAGTTTATAATTGGTAATCATTGGAAAGAGCGTATTTCATACTCCGAATTTGTCCTTGTGAGGATTTCTCCAGAAATGCCTGGATTTCGAGTTATGAGGCTCCGAAGTTTAACGTTCATAACTTTTGAAGTTTACACTTAGTGAAATTTTAAGTGTTTTTCAATGTGTTCAAGTGCTCGACTTTGGAGGTATTTTACACGTGTTTCAAGGCGTCGATTCGAGTCGTGTTCAAAATCAAAGTTATTCATTTCGCAGCAATCTACAACTTTGCTTAAGGAATCGAATTAATTCGGAGCTCGGATCAAAAGTTATGAGGCTCGGAAGTTATGAGTTCATTATGTTACAATATTTAACGCATAGAAATTTTTTGAGTGTTTGTTTACATGGTCAGACTGACGATTTTGGGTTCGATTTTATCATAGTTATTGGCTCCGAATTAAAAAATGCTCAACTGCAAAGTTGTTCATTTTGCGACAATCTACAACTTTGCTGAAGGAATCGAATTCATTCGGGACTCGGATCGAAAGTTACAAAGCCTGGAAAATAAGAATACATCATGTCTTCAATATTCGAATAGTTGTTGTGCGCATTTTCGGGGCTGTTTTATTATTGATTTGATCGCCGCATGGAAAAACTCTGAACATGAAAGTTGGAGTTTGTCAGGTCCGCTTTAAGTTTCGTTCACAAACTTTTTCGTTTCGGACGTCGCAACAAAAGATACGAAGCTTCGAAGTGGTTAAGTTGAAGTTGCCTAAACGCGAGATAGCATATATATTTTTGCCATGGTTACGAGAGAATTTTATCAAACAGTTGTTGGGCGCATGTTCGAGGCTGTTTTTATCATCGATTTGATCGCCGCACAGAAAACTCTGAACATGAAAGTTGGAGTTTGCCATGTCCTCTACAAGTTCCATTTAGGAATTGTTTCATTTCGGACGTCGGAGCGGAAGATATGAAGCCCCAAAGTTGGTGGCTTGAAGTTGGTAAATAGTGAGATGTCACGTACAAGACTTACCCAGCCAAGCCAGGACTTTCGTCGAACAGTCACGTGGCAAAGTTCAAACACTTTTTTCTCCATGATTAAGGCTTCGTTTGGAATTTTGTTGAACTAAAAAGTTGTTCTATCATATGTGTTATTTTCAATGGCACTGAGTTTGCGTTATTCGGTCGAGTATCGAAGGAGTTATAGGGGCGTAAAGTGGTGTATGCGGATTTATTTAAAAATATGACACTTAGAGAAATTCTCAAGCATTCAAATCAGCTTGTGACGTCGTGACTTCGAAGCTGAATACGGCGAGCTTACGATCGATTTTTCATCGGACATTCAACATGAACATTGTTCTATCAAATGTTCTCTTCGAGTCGACACTCTCGTTATATTGATTGAACTACTACACACCAAGATAGAAGCACCCAAAGTAGCTGGCATGGGTTGATTTTCCTAGGCAAACCGTTGGTGCATTAGATGACAGTACCTTGTGTTTTTACAATTGGCCACACTTAATGCACAGGTAGGCATAATGGTGAGAAGTTTCTCCAAATACGGACCTTATTCAAACTCATTGAAAAGGGCTTGCAAACAAAAAGGGACGTACGCCCGATGTAATCAGGATTTCCTTCTACTGGATAGAGGAGGCGATAATGAACTCTCTTATATCTTCACTCTCATCAAGAACCATTCATTCTAACCCCTCTAACAGACGGTAACAACCTCTTCTTTTCTCGGTAATCTTGGCATACCATAACCAATCGCTAACAGCCATAACAACTTCGTAATCACCACAACCATAACCTCCCCTCACTCTTGCTTCTTCACTAGACAACCACCTCGTTCTTCCATAACAACTTCACTCGGCCTCTATCATTCTCACTGTGAACTTTCTCTTTTCTCACCATACCAGCAAAAGAAACGCAATAACGCCATGGCCACGACCAAGTCTTTCTTCTCCCTCCTCCGAGACAACACCATTATCTCTTTTTCTTCATCTTCAACTCATTTATTATTCTTCTTCATCTCAGAACAATAAAAGCTCCATCTCTGTGTCGTGATTCAGTTGAAGAACGTCGCCGCGGTTTACGAATTCTCTCAAAGTTTGCAAGTACAGCATTGAGTTTATTTCTCAATGTGTTGAAGATTCCCATAGTACACTTTCTTCATCAAGATCTTGAGTAGAAGCAGTGAAGATTTTCGAAGATCCTCTCGCGCTCGCGGCTAAGTAAGGTTCCTTGATTCTATCACTCCAGTATTCCATGTACAGATCGCACATTGTATCTGTAACACGGTGGGAGAACTGACTTGTTTATTTTGCGTTTTATCACAAATATTGCGGATAGCAAGAGTCGCCACCGACTTTTCTTTTATCCAATTAAGGGAAGGCGAAAAGAACAGGAAAAGACCTTCGTTAGATTCTAAGTAAGGGAGTTGGTTATGAAAAGGGGAGGTATTAGCACCCTTTCCATCCGTAGTTACCTACGGGCTCTTAATTGCTTAGCTCACTTTGAAATTTACTTTCTATGTGTTTGAAAATGTTTTGAAAAGGCATTTTGCTTTGACTTCGTAATGATTCACGCTGGAATGTATACGAAGTGTTTGGAAATGTTTTGTTTTGGAAAAGTTTTGAGAAAAGTGTGAGGTGTAAAAAAGAATTGAGCAAGCAAAAGAGACCTATTACCTACTCAGAACGGTCGTTTCCGTGTTATTTTGCTTTCCTTTAGAATAGCACTATCCATATCATTAGTTGGTAGGTAACCCTATTCGTTGGATGTAAAGGGACATTCGAAGGGACATCGGATAGTCATAGAAGGCAACTTGTAGGAGTATTCTAGCACATTCGTAGGGATGATCATCACTTTTCGTAGGCAACAATCGAGGGACGAGATCATGTATTCGTAGGCAACTTCGAGGGACTATGATCTTTTAAGTCGAAGGGACTGTGATGATATTTCGTAGGCAACCGTGCTAAGATACCCGCACGTTCGAGGGACTTGACCATTTATAAGGCAGCGAGAGAGAGTACCCTAGGGGTGCATCTGTGAGAAGAGTGTATTGTTTTTAGATAATTTATCTTGCAATTAGTGATTTATGTTAATTTTATCTTGCCATACACACCTAATTACTAGCAGTTTATAGATGCGGAAAATAAATTGCGGAAATATAAAGGGTCCTACGCTATTACATGGCTTTGGGGCAGATACATAATAGGGGGTGCAGAAAGTAAAATCCTAAGCTATTACATGATAAAAAATTTGCGACCTTTACAACCTTTCTAGAATTTAAAATGCAAGAAATATAAATAGCGGAAAAGAAAACTAGTCCTAATATTCTTGGTATTTTTGAAATTTGAGTTTATGTGAGAGTAACCTAGATCTAGTTGATTTTAATTAATTTAAAAAAAATATTAGTGAATACTAACCTAAACTAATTAATTAAATTAAATAAAAGAAAATATTAATGAAAGTTATCTAATTAATCCTAAATTAATTAACCTAATTACTAATTTAATTAATTAATTATTAAATAAGCAAAATAAGAAAAATATGGAAAATATAAATAAAAAAACGTTGGAGAGCTTCTGACAGAAGTCATCCCAGAAGCTGGAGCTTCTAGGAGTTCCTTTGCTGGAGGCACCCAGAAGTTGGCACTTTTGGGGTTTCTGGTGCTGGAGGCGCCCAAAAGCTGGAGCTTTTGGGGTTTTTGGGGCTGGAAAGGGTCCAGGAGCTGGAGCTTCTAGGGGCTTCACGTCTGGGGCCATCCAGAAGTTGGAACTTCTGAAGGAATTCTGCGCTGGGAGACTCAGAAGTTGGCACTTCTGATGCTGATGAGGCCCAAAAGATGGAGCTTCTGGTGCTTGTGACGCCTAGAAGTTAGCACTTCTGGCTGGAAAGGATCCAGAAGCTGGAGCTTCTGGGGCGTAACTTCTGGCAATCTGGAAACCTGCAAGGCAAAAAAAGAAAAATATTGCAAAAGATGGGGTTTGAACCCATGACCTGATAGAGAGAATGACATAGTGTGCGCAAGGTGAATCGTTGGGGCGGTGATACATCCATTCATCCTTCTGAACCCATAAACAGGTAAGGGTTAATAGCCTCTGAATCAGAAGCACCGGAGCAATGCTTCGGTCATCTTCTCCGATCGTGTTCAAACATCAAAACCTGGAAAAAAAATGCATGAAAACACAAACCAAAATAACCCAGATCCACTAATTAGGATGCTACGAATCTAATGGTGGCATTATCTTGCCCTGAAACAGATTATAACCGTGGATACGAAGCTGCACAGTTCATGAGCCCTAGCAATGGTGTTTCATGATTAAGCCATGGAAAGCTTGCTACGATTGGTCTAACCTGCTCTAATGAACCTCAGGAACACATTAGAATTGTTAGTTTCGATTAAAACACAATAAAAAGCGAAATGCAAATTCATGAAAAATATGCAAACGGAAGTATATGTATGGCATGATTCAACATGTTATGGCCATGGTTCTGGACATGTACCTACCCTACAATACCTCAGGAACACGTTTAAGTGCTTGGAAGTGCTTAAAACTTGCTGGAAAGCAAAACACGATTTTGCAACCTTTGGAAGAAATTTGAGAAATTTCTAGGGTTTGTGAGAAGCTGGCTGCACGTGTAAGGGTTGTCTAACAGAGGTCTTGATCTTGTAAGAAAGCTAGATATTTATAGATGAGTGGAATTAGGTCAAGGCATTAAGAGATAATATTCTCCTTAAATGGAGAATATTTGATTTGAAAAATTGCACACAATCTTTCCAATCTTGATCAATCTTTCCTCTATCTTCTTGCATGAAATTGACAGCTTGTAATGAGCTATCTTGGACCCCAAGCCATGCAAATATCCAACCAATCTTGCCTTATCTTTTAATTTTTGCATTTTATTTAATTAAATTTGAATTTAAGTTATTTTAATTCAAAAATAAATAAATAAAGAGATAGAGGGCGTGGCATGTTGCATAGTGGTCATGGACAATCTCATGATCAAGTTAAAATCATAAAATCTTATGCCCATTTGGAAAATTTTGGCTTTTGTAAGGTATTTTTCTTCATGCACCTCCTCAAAAATGCTCAACTTGCACAATTTGTATCCTTCTCGATTTTCAACATTTTTTGGTGTTCTTGGACTTTTTAGAAAGCTCAAGATGTCTTCTAAACAACCTTTTTGGTTTCATCTTCATTGTAATTTCCATGCTCATGGACACTTCATTGCAAAAAGATGACTTTTGTTGACTTTTCTAGAAGGACCTATAATGTCTTGATCCATAGCTTTCAAATGAAGCATTTTCTGCCCAATCCTGTGAGACATGAAGTTGTAGAGAATTGAATTCTCTTCAAAATGATGAGGTATGATAACCACTTGAAGTATTGAAAACACATTTTGACTTGAGAGGAGCAAAACCCTAGTTTGGATTGGTTGCTTAGGAGAGGGTTTGTCTGGTCCACCCTTGTGAAATCCTTAAGTATGGAGATGCGAATTATCTTGAGAAGTAGGAGGGCAAACTTTTGGGGTATAACAGTATCGTTAGATTCTAAAAAAACTTGTGCGTAATTGTATCTCAACCTTCTTTTGATTTAAAGATCTTAGTTCATGTTTGGATTTTGTCAAGATTAAACGGTTTTTAGAAAGAATCGAAGTCGGAGTCATAGTCATAGTCCTCATGTAATTTCGAGTAAAACGGTTTCTTTCGTTTACATTTTCTGATCACTATAATTGTCGCTGGCGGTGGGAGGCTTGCCAGAGAGGATGACGGAAAGTGTCTCCGACAAACTTTTCCTTTCTCTACATCTAAACCATAGACGTGTCATTCATCCACTGGCCAGCATTTGTTTGATTAAAACCAATAATAATTATTTTCTTATTATAATTTAAGTCCATTTTGACCTATTGATAATGTGTACAGACATTATAAAACGTGACATGATTGTTTTTTTTGTTTGGAAAAGATGGATAATGGATCAAACAAGATTTGGGCCTAACAAAATGCTAATACACCCCTGCTTAAGTCCGGTTCCGCAGTTGAAAACTAGAATTAGTTCACTAGATAATTCAGGTTTACACCCCCCCAGTTTTACACTTCCATAATTTTAATACATGTGCACTTTTGCATCCGATTTCGATTATTTCGACTCATAAAAAATACATAAAAATATATTCCTGACTTTTTAACATCTTAGTATAGTTTTGATATTTTTTGTGAATTTTTAACAATTAATTTCCTTTAGTTTTTAATCCATTTTCGATAATACGTTTAGAAATGATTCGTTTCGTGATACCGTGCGCGTTTTGATGTGGTTTTTGATCGTTTATCGACAATAAAAACATGAATGAATGAGTTCCTGGTACTTTAGGACTTTTAGGATTTTATCACATTTTTTCGGGATTTTTTGTAATTAAATTTCGATCCCGTTTTAATTGTTTTCGATAACACGTTTAGAAGCGATTTTTCCCACAACATCTCCGCATATAGATGCAATTTTTTATCGTTTCTTAACAATAAAAATTTCTAAAAATGACATTCTGGTTCTATGAGATATTAGGAGTATTTAGGTATTTTTCTAATAATTTTTTAGATCTTTTTAGGTCTTTACCCGATTTTCCTTCTTGTATGATACAAACATAGGTAATTGTTTGCTAGTTCACCTAGTTAGGAATCGATTTCTTTGCATATAATGTCTAATACTTGTTCTAACTTTCAATTAACTTTTAATTAACATTTTTACATGTTTAGGTAGCTGTTATCTTGACTTAGAAACCATAATTAAGCCGTATGATTAGGGTACCATGATAATTAACCCTTAGAGCGACAATTAATCGTTTTAACTTCGTTTTGTGCACAAATATGTTTCAACCATGATTTTTCTTGTACATTTAATTTGAGATTATTTAGTATTAATTAGATACTGACTTGTAGAGTTTGACATCTATTTTGCTTCAATTATTATTTAATTCTCAAGTTTCGATTATGTTGTATGGTTTAAAAGCGTATTTCTCCTTTGCCATGTGAATCGACTAGTTGTAGGACTGTAATGTCATGTGTTCCTTAGAAACCTTAGGATATTTTTTCTACCATTTAATTGTAGTTAAATGTAAACTTCATCTTAGAATTGTAAGTAGAACTTCAAAACTAACCTTTAATAATTCTATTCCTAGGAACTAGTTTAATACTTACATAGTTCTTCTAGGTTCCTCTTGCATGTTTAGTTTGCGATCTCCTCCTCTACTTTTTAGAGATGTTTAGGTAAGCATTAGGACATATAGTTCCTGCCCTTACTAGGAAGTCATCCTTCATGCTTCGATTTCATTGTAAATAATTGCTTTTGCATCTTGTGCTTTCTTTAAAAGCCTCGTTGTTATTTCTGACACTTTGTTTCGTATGCGAGGTACATGGAGCATTATACTTATGATTTGGATATGTAGGATCCATATCTTGATCTTGCACACATGTGTGTGCACTTTTTATCTATCTGCTTGGTTTTCACCATTTCTTGCAGGTTATCTGATTGATTTGGATGTGTAGAATCCATACCTGTTGCTTGCACCCATGTGTGTGCCCTCTTTGTCTGCTTTGTCTGGATTGTAATTTCATGCATGTTCATTGGATATACGTCGAATGTGTATAGACACACGTTCTTGACTGTGCATATCAATGCACATCCTTTTTCTGTGTTTTCTGGATGGTTTCTTGCAAGTTCATTGGATATACGTCGAATGTGTATAGACACACATTCTTGACCGTGCATATCGATGCACATCCTTTATCTGTATTGTCTAGATTGTGATCTTATACAGCTGTATTTGCTTCGGATGTGTATGACACACATTCCGATTATGCTTTTTGTGCCTCCTCACACTTCTCACCGGATTTCTTTATTGCGTGCCATCAGTACTCGAAGTTTTCTAGACTATTTTTAGCTTGTATTGCTCTTCGGATTTAATATCCGTTTAGTATTTTTCCATACCTTTTTTATCGCATTCCTTTTACTGCTTTTCTAGATAGCATGAGAAGTAGGGTTTTACCGCTTTCCTTGCCATGAGAAGTAGGAATAGAGATGTATGAAGGGGCATCCGTAGTTGGAGCATGTTCAGGAACCCCTCTGGTTTATTTAAAGACCCATTTAGGGCGCTTCTGTTTGTTATTTGTGTTTGGTTTGTTTAAAATACTCTATCGTGCATAGGGAGGTAATTCTCAGTAAGTGTTTATATTTGTGCTTGCATAAGTCAGAAGTGGTTAGGACACCCGACGTGGCACCGCCAAGCAAAGTCTCGCTTTTTATATTTCCTACTATCGATTCATGATGGTATGATGGGCAAGCGAAAGGGGTCTGTAATCGACTCCAGCAAAGTTCTAGTCTGTATCAGCCCACACACGCGAATCGTGTTGCTTCCTTTATCGAGTCAATAAAAAAGTGGCAAGAGTTCCCTATTCTGACTCTCCACGCTTTCCTGGGGTTCGTATTTATTGCAGAGCTCACATCATTTGCTCTTCACACTTGACAATTCATGTCATGCGGTTATTCCATTCACGGGAATCAGATGTGTCGGCTCCTTGTTGACTCATGGTATGCTTGTTACCGTTCGAGGCTATGGGACTTCCTCCTTTTCCCGTGCTTGTGTGACTTTTGTTTGTTTGCATTGTATTGTTTGTGTGCTTCCGCCAAAGCACTTGTTTGCTTCATCCCCTTTTGTCATCTTCTATTCTACATTAAGTAGTGATTCGAGATAGACATAGACTTAGGTTGTAAACCTTTTCCATCCCCTCTTGTCGTCTTCGATTCTACTTTAGGTAGCGATTCGAGATAGACATAGATTTAGGTTGTAAACCTTTGCCATGTTCCCTTAGGATTCTCTCGAATTTATCTTAGGTTGCAATTCGAGTTAGACTTTAGGTTGTAATCCATGCATGATAACATTAGGGATAGAGTTAGATAGTTTCCCTTGATTATTTTCTAGTTTCTTTTGCATCCTTGCATGTAATAAAACTAAAACTTGTTTTCTTTTCTTTTGAAAATTAAAACACTTAATAATGGTTCAAACTCCTTTTTCAAAGGTAAAAGCAACCAACTAACACAAACCTTTTTTTGCCTACGGGTTTTCTTTTGGTGTTAAAAAATCTTTCTCATAAGTAAAAAACACAAACTCACCAAAACATATGAGCCGAACTACAGCGCTCTGACTTTCCCATTGTACGAGGGAATACGTAGGCATCTTGTCACGGGGCTCGATCGAGCAAACTTTGTAAATACTTCCTTCTTTTCCCCGTGTTTTATTTATTTTATTTCTTTCACATGCATACTCTTTTAGCATACATATATAGCAATTAAGTAGTAAATAGATATAAACACACCCATTAGACAGAAAATAGAAGTGGATACTATAGAGTACTATGGGCGTGTCGGGTGCTAATACCTTCCCTTCGCGTAATAGATTCCCTTATCCTATCTCTCGGTCGCAAGACCGTGTCTTATCCCTTTAAGGTTTTCACGATGCGTTCACCTTTCTCCTTTTGTGAGATAAAAAACGTTTGATGGCGACTTCATTGATATAGTTATCGGATGATGTTCAGCTGGTTGTTTCAATGGTAAGATATATCGCCCCTGAAAGTTCAAGAATTAGAATCGAAGACATCCAACCAACTGGATGGGAAGATCCTCTTGAATATCTCAGTTAACCAGAAGAGGCATGCATGCCCTCTCAATCTCATCATCCATTTGAGATTAGGACTGATGATCTTTGCTTCAATACACCTTCCAAGGTTGTTGAACCTGTATTTGTTTATTCCCAGATCAATGCAATTTTTGGAGACGATTGGGAAGATGGTCCTGAAAATGACTTGGAAAGTGTCTATGATAACGAGTCTCTTCATCCAGAAGATTGGGAAGTACACATCCTAAAAGTCTAGAATACATGTCGCCTTAAGACACATGTACTGCATTTTATACTCCTCGACCTGTCAAACAAGCGGAAGAAGATCACCTCAGCAGTACAAAGGACGAGGTTAACAAACCAGAGTCTTCAAATCTTGCTCGACCAACGGTCAACGTCATCACATAAAATGATCCTAAGGGAAAATTGTCGGAATACATAGTCTACCAAGGAGTTCGTCGCTTTTGGAAAGTCGTTGAGGTTCAGACTGTTGTTCATCGTTCTAAGTAGTTATCTCGATTTTATTTTGAACTCTCACCCTGCCCAAGGCAGAGAGGTGTTTATGGGGCTAGCTTTTAAATAATTTTCTCTTTGTCTTGCTCAAGAAAACTGAGTTTGTATTTAGGACTTTGTTTCATATGTTAATCATAAATAAAGCGTTGTTTTGATTCTCACATTTTGTGTTTGTTTTTCGTTTTTTACCTTTTTTTGGAAATAGTAATCATAAAAAACCCAATAAAAACAAACATCTTTCAAATAATATGCATACACTTTTGCATTTCATATCGAGACCATGTGTTAAGGGCGAATGGGACACGAAGAATCCGAACCTCATTCCATATCAAGAACATTTGTTGAATCTGATCCCCTACTTCAAAGAAATCACTTTTGAGCACATCCCGCGAGAAGAAAATCAATTGGCAAACGTGTTAGCTACCATGTCATCTATATTCAAAATTAGATGGGACAACGAGGCGCCCCAGATTATGATTGAAAGACTAGACGAACCAGCATACTATTTTGAACTTTATACTAAAGGAGTAGAGGAGAAACCTTGGTTCTACGAAGTGAAGAGGTATCTTGAGGCTCAAGAATATCCTAAAGGGGCATCTGTCAATGATAATAAGTTCCTAAGAATATTCACCACCGAGTTCTTTCTCAATAACGACGTCTTATACAAACGCAATCATGACTTGGCCTTACTCTGATGTGTAGATCAGAAGACAGTCGGACGGATTATCAAAGAGTTACATGAAGGCGCCTTTGGTACTCACTCTAGTGGACATACAATGGCTAAGAAGATTATGAGAGCAGGTTACTATTGGTCCACTATGGAAGCTGATTGTTTTCGCTATTCTCGATCTTGTCACAAGTGCCAGATATTCGCAGATAAAGTGCATGTACCTCCAGTTCCATTGAATGTTCTGACCATTCTATGGCCTTTTGCGATGTGGGGCATTGACGTGATTGGGGAAATCAAACCTACTTCTTTTAATGGACACCGTTTCATCCTCGTTGCCATCGATTACTTTACCAAGTGGGTAGAAGCAGCCTCGTTCGCATCTGTTACCAAGAATGTCGTGGCTCGATTCATCAAACATAATCTCATATGCCGATATGGCATCCCCGAAAGGATTATCACAGAGATGGTACTAATCTCAACAATAACATGATCACCGAACTCTGCACATAGTTCAAGATAAAGCATCACAACTCTTCTCCATATCGGCCAAAAATGAATGGCGTAATGGAAGCCGCTAACAAGAATCTTAAGAAGATCATACAGAAAATAAATGTGACATATAAATATTGGCATGAGATGTTTCCATTTTCTCTCCACGGTTATCGCACTTCAGTATGAATATCTACAAGGGCAACCCATTTCTCCCTCTTATATGGTATGGAAGTTGTTCTACCTATCGAGGTTCAGATACCCTCACTCAGAGTACTCATGGACGAAGACGAATAGGTCCAGACTCGACTTGACCAGATAAATTTGATCGATAAAAAGCGACTCGCAACCATCTGTCATGGACAAATATATTAGAAGCGAATGATCAAAGCGTTCAATAAGAAAGTCAAGCACCGAGTATACCAAGTTGGAGATCTGGTAGTCAATCGCATCCTCCTGCCACAAGCTGATCTCAGGGGAAAATGGACTCCCACCTATGAGGGACCGTTCGTAGTCAAGACAATCTTTTCCGGCGGAGCCATGATACTGAGCATTATGGACGGAGAAGACTTCCTGCACCCTGTGAATGCAGACATAGTCAAAACATACTATGCATAAATGAGACCCGCTAGGTCGACTGGCCTAGGCAAAAATAAGGGCGTCCTGACGAACCAAAAGGGTTCGGGCAAAAGTTAGGGACAAATATATTAAAAAAAATGTACACCCGTCAAGTCGAAAACCTATAAAGGATGCTTGGGCAAAAAAGGGTATCTCGGTAGACTGAACCCGAAAGGGCGGTGTTATACCCCAAAATTTGCCCTCCTAATTTTTAAGACACTCCACATCTCCATACTCAAGAATTTCACAAGGGTTGGCCAGACAAACCCTCTCCTAAGCAATCAACCCGCGACTAGGATTTTGATTCTCTCAAGTCAAAGATGGTTTCTACTGCCTCAAGGGATCATCATACATCCTCATGTGTCTCAGGGTATCACCATGTCAAGTTTCAAGCCTCACAGCTCAAGTTTGCTCAATCAATTACTCAAATGGTTGAAAATAAATTGTATTGGACAAAAAGTCAACTATGGTCAACATACAGTCAAACTTCATCATTTTTGGTCAACATCAAGATTTTGAAGTCACATTCATCATTTGATCAAGGGTTGATCATGATTCATCAAGGAAGTTCAAGGTTTGATCAAAATTCAAACTTTCTAAATTAGGGTTTCTTGACAAAAAGTCAGCAGAACTTTGACCAGGCATAACTTTCACATACATAATCATAAATTTTTCCACCCAAGATTATTTTTAAGAGAAATCAATTCTCTACAACTTTGTGTCTCACAAGCTTTGGCCAAAAATGCTTCATTTAAAAGTTATGGACCAAGACATTATAGGTCCTTCTAAAAGTCAACAAAAAGTCATCTTTTTCCAAAGAAGTGTACATGAGCATGGAAACTTCAATGAAGATAAAACTAAAATTAGTGTTTAGAGGACATCTTGAGCTTTCTAAAAAGTCCAAGAACACTTTAAAATGTTGAAAATTGAGCAAAATACAATTTGTGCAAGTTTGGGAAATTTGAAGAAATGCATGAAGAGAATTACTAAGCAAATTCAATTTTTTTCAAATGGGCCCGAGTTTTTGTGATCGAAATGTGTTCCCAAGATGGTACATGACCTCTAAGTCTATCTACACGCCCTTCTTCATTTATTTAATTTATTATTGAATTATTTCATTAAAATTCAATTTTAAATAAAATAAAATAAAAAAACAAAAGCATGGTATGTTAGGCTTATTATTTGTATTACTTGAGGTCCAAGATAGCTCATACAACCTGGAAAAAACGCATGAAAGCATTATAGGAAGATTGAGCAAGGAAAAGAAAGATTTGATTCAAAAAATTCAATCAAATATATTTCATTCAATGCAATATATTTTACCAAGTTTGTTGACCTAATTCTTTTGCTCTATAAATACTCAGCACATTCAGACCATCAAAGGACGAGAGTTGGCAGCCAAGAGACTAGGGTTTGTGTTCCAAAATTTCAAAGAGAAGTTGCACCATCGAAACCCTAATTGTAGCCTCTTTCAAAAGCTTCCAAGCATTCCATCGTGCTCCTGAGGTATAGTAGGGTAAGAATGGATCGTTATCCATGGTCAAAACGCCTTGAATCGTGTCATGCATGAACTCAGTTTTACATCTTTTTATGTCAATCGTATTCTATTTTTTATCGTGTTTTGATTGAAATTAACCATACTAATGTGTTCCTGGGGTTCACTAGAGCATATTAGAACCATCGTTTGCAAGCTTTGATGACTAAAACACAAAATGCCATTGTTAGGGCATAGCGACTGAGAAGCTTCGAATCTCAATCTCCAGCCCGATTCAGACCATAAGAACACCACCAATCAATTCGCATGGGTCGAATTAGGGTGTAGGGTCCTTCTTGATTGCTTATTGGCTTTATTTTGCAATTTTGATCTTGGAGGCAATCGGAGAAGACGACTGGAGCCTTGTTCCGGCTTCTCTGACTTTGTTTGACTCAGGCAGGGCGTGTGTGGCGTAACGGAATTGGCTGATTCAAATCCAGGGGTCCCACGTGCGCGTGTTTTCATTGTTTGATTTTTCTGAAATTATATCACATATATATATATATATATATATATATATATCCTTGAAGTTTAATTCATGGATGTATTACCGCCCCAATGGTCAAGAGCGCGCACTTAGTCCATTACTCTCTCAAGGTGTGGGTTTGATCCCTGCCTTTTACCACTTTTTACATATTTTCTGGATTTTACACAGGTTATGCTTACATACAATTGGAGGCAAGATAATGACATCTCAAGCACCTGGCGCAGTGGCTAGGTTTTGAACCTGTGACCTTCAGGTCCTGGGTTCAACACCCTCCAAGACCATCTCTAATTTTAGTCACTTGTTTCTTCAATTTTTAATATTTTCTTTTATTTTCTAACTAATTTATTTTCTTTTCAAAATTAATTTAACTATTTTCTAAAACCCTAAAAATGTTTTAATTTTTTATTTAGGTTTTAAAAACCTTTATTTAATTTTTGACACAAAAACATTTAATTTTTATTTTTGTTTTAAATTATTTTTCTAATTAAATACTAATTAATTAGAATTAGGGTTTCCTTTCATTAAAATTAATCACAAAAACTCCAAAAAATAATTTCTTTTCTAGTAATTAGGATTACCAACCTAAAATATTTTTACTAACATCAAAAACATCTTTCTTTTATTTATTATTTACTTTATTTCGTATTTAAATATTAGAAATCGTTGTATAGGTCCAAAGTTTTTTTTAATAGCGTTGACTTTATTTTTCTGCTTTTACTTTCCGTACCTCTCATTATGTATATGCTCCAAAGTGTTGTAATAACATAGGACTTTATCTTTCTGCGTTTACTTTCTGCACCTTATAAATGTATATATATCCAACTACTAGTAATTAGGGTTTTTATGACAAGATCTAAAATCAACCATTAGATCACCCTAATTTCCAAGATAAATATTTGTGTCAAATATACTCTATCACACTTGCACCCCCCCCTTAGGGTATCCTCTCTTGTTACCTTTCGAATACAATGGTCATGTCCCTCGAACGTAGGGATATCATTAGCAAAAGTCCCTCGATTCAAAATCATCATAAAGATCATAGTCCCTCGATGACCCTCAATGTTGCCTACAAATATATGATCTTGTCCCTCGATTGTTGCCTACGAATAAGTGATGATCGTCCCTTTGAATTTTCTAAGGTATCTGTCGACGCCTATCAAAAAATTATTTTAAATAATTTGATATATTGAAACAATTAAGCCACCATCGAGATTTATTTATTCCAAGAAGGAAAGGGGGAATATCGAATAAAACCCACGAATAAAGAATAAGACGGTCTACGAGGCCAACAGATGCAGGTTCGGGAGTCGATTATGAAAGGGGAAGGTATTAGCACCCCTTATGTTAGTGTTTTAAGTTGGCATTAATTTTGGTAAAACTAGGCTTTAGCAATGTCTTGATAAATGTCATGACATTCAGAGATTGAAGATAAATCCTACTTGCTAAGGATGTTAAAGAACAGCTCAGAACTGGAAGCTAAAGCTGTGCTGGAAATTCTGCAGAAAACAGTCTGATGTCATAACAGATGTTATGACATTCAGTGTGACATTCTGTTCTGCAGAATCTGTTTTTTCCTGAGACTTTTCAGGAAGTTTGTTGAGCTGCTAAATTGTGTTTTTCTGTTATTAGAAAGCATGCTCACGTGGCTGCTAGGTTAATCTTAATTAAACCTAAATTGGTTGTTGAAAAGACCATGTTTTTAGGATTAAATTAAGTGAACCCTAGCTATCTTTATGGAAGCCCAAAACTGAAGTTTCAGGACTGCTTCTATAAAAGGAATTCAACCCTTATACTGCTGCTGCGCCTCTGGAATTTATTGAAGATATAGCAGGTTGTTATTTGTGTACTGTTAGGAGAGTTAACAGTTGTATTATGTAATTCTAGTTTCTCTTGTGAGCCAAGCAACTATCAATTGATAAGTGCATTGGACTAGGATTTGTTTGTAAGGGTAGTTTATCACTCAAGCTTTGAAGCACGAGTGTTTGTCTCTTGATTGAAGCTTTGAAGCAAGATCAAGATAGTTTATTGAAGTGTGTCTTCACAATTCAATTAATCAATAGGTTGATATCACTGCTGTGATTGAGGGGGAGTGAGAAGGAACTCAGATCTAAGTAGGACTTAGGTTGAAGTTGCATTGGGTAGGTTTTAAGTGAAGGAGATAGACTGGTTGGTTTATTCCTGAATTAATTCTACTAATAGTGAATTTCCTCCCTGGCTTGGTAGCCCCAGATGTAGGTGTAGTTAGACACTGAACTAGGTAAACAACTTCTTGTGTTCTTTACTGTTGTTTACATTTATTGTGTGAATCTGTTAACAGAGTGTCAGATAGTGTGTCATAACATTCTCTGTGACATCACGTATCTGCTGCCAGGAATTTCAATTGGCATCAGAGCAGGCACCCTACCTGTTATTTCTGGGTGAGATCTAGGGATAATAGTTTCTGGCGTAATGGATAAGGAAGGAGGATTTGGAGGTAGACCACCTATTCTGGATGGGTTTAACTATGATTACTGGAAGCCTCGTATGGTTGCCTTCTTAAGATCAGTGGACATTAAGGCTTGGAGAGCTGCTGACAAAGGATGGAAACATCCCATCAAGCTTGAGAAAGATGGGACTACTGTCTTGAAACCTGAGGAGGAATTGAGCAAAGAGGAAGAGGAGCTAGCTCTGGGGAACTCTAAAGCATTGAATGCCCTATTCAATGGTATTGAAAAAAACATCTTCAGACTTGTCCATCAATGTGAGCTGGCCAAGGATGTTTGGGACACTCTCAAAACTACTCATGAGGGAACATCCAAGGTGAAGATGTCAAGACTTCAGATGCTCACTACCAAATTTGAGAATTTGAAGATGAAAGAAGATGAGACTATTCATGAGTTTCACATGAATATTTTGGAGATTGCCAACGCCTCAGGAGCACTTGGTGAAAAGATGTCAGAAGAAAAGCTGGTGAGAAAGATTCTCAGATCCTTGCCTAAAAGGTTTGCAATGAAAGTGACTGCAATAGAGGAGGCTCAGGACATCAGCACCTTGAAGGTTGAAGAACTTATAGGATCTCTTATGACTTTTGAGATGGGAATCAGTGAAACTGTTGACAAAAAGAACAAGAGCATAGCACTTGTATCTAATACTGAGGAAGGATGCAAGGTGGAAGATGAAGAGAAGATATCTGAAGCTATAGCTATGCTTGGAAGACAGTTCAACAAGCTCATCAAGAGGATTGATCCAAAGTCAAGGTCAAATGTCAAGGACATTTCATCTGACATCAGTAGATCTTATGACTCCAGCAGAAGATCCAAGTCAGAGGAGAAAGGAAGTCAAGGCAGTGGAATCCAATGTCATGGATGTGAAGGATTTGGACATATTAGAGCTGAATGTCCCACCTTTCTAAAGAAACAAAAGAAAGGAATGGCTGTCACTTGGTCTGATGGTGATTCAGGAAGTGAATCTGAGGAAGAAGGTGCCAAACTTGTCACCGCTTCTCTCGAGTGTACAATTCGATATGGATTCTAGTGATGAGGAAGTGACATTTGAAGAGCTTCTTTGAAACCTACAGGAAGTCGTGTATAAAAATGGTGAAGTATGTCAAAAAATGAGGAAAGAAAAAGTCGATTGAGAAGTTGAAGTCGAGAATGTGAAGTCGGAGGTCGAGAAAAGGAAAACACACCACTATAAATCACCTCAATAGTGATATTATAATGTTGAACTCCAAACTTGATCGATGTCTAAATCACAAAATGTTGACATCTGGTACTGATAAGTTGGAAGAAATTCTTCAGCTTGGACAAAGTGCAGGAAATAAGCATGGTCTAGGATATGTGGCTGAAAAGAAACCTGTTGGTGACACTAAGAAGAAGAGACATGGGAAACCAATGTCAAAACAGTTGTCACAACACAAAACAGGAAATGTGTCTGGCTCAGGGTATGTGGCTGCAAAGAGATTTGCTAATAACCAGGAGAGGAACAAACCTGGCAAGTCCATGGCAAAGAAGATGTCACACCACAAAACAGGAAATAGGTCTGCCTCAGGATATGTGGAGGCTAAGAAGTTTGTTAATAACAAAAGGAAGATCAGACCTAATAAACCAATGTCAAAACAGATGTCACAACATTGGGTTCAACATCAAAATCATAGAAACATGAACAAAAAGTTTCAAAGATGGAGATGTCATTATTGTGGAAGGTTTGGTCACATAAAGTCCTTCTGCTATAGGCTACATGGATACCCTAACCAGGCTCCCTATGTTAAGCCTAAGAACATCAAGGTACCTTACACTCAAAAGTGGAAGAAGAAGATCAGTAGCTCGATAGCTCACACTCCTCTTAGAGTGTCTCGCCAAGAAAGATTGGTACTTTGATGGGTGTTCCAAGCACATGGTGGAGACAGGAATCTTCTCAATGATGTTAAGCCTCATTCTACCACTTCGTACTTTTGGAGATGGAGCTAAAGGAGAAATCAAAGGTGTTGGAAACTCAAACCGTCCGGAGCTCCAAACCTAAATGGAGTGTTTGGTAAAAGGTCCGAATGTAAATCTCATTAGCATAAGTCACTATATGATATGGGATTCACAATAACTTCACTAAAATGAATGTCTTGTAATCAATGATGAACAAGTAGTGATTATGAGAGGAGTCGATCAAAGGACAATCTACATGTGGGAATCGAGAACACCACTCGCCTCTGTGTGTTCTCTGACAAAGATGAAGAGGAAGTAAAGTTGTGGCAGCAAGAATCGGTCATCCACATCTCGGAGGAATGAAAAGGATCGGTTCCATAGAGGAGTCGAAGGATACCAAGAATTCACATGGACAAAGGAGAATCAGAGTAAGGATAAGGTCGGATGGAAGTCGAATGTCACATCCAATGTCTAGACATCTGACCACTTCTAAAGTACTGAAGCAAAATACTAGTATCTGGCATGAAAGGCTAACCAAGTATCTTACTGTCAAAGGATACAGGAGAGGAGTCTTGGAAGAAACCCTCTCTGTCAAAGGAGGAAAGATCATGGTGCTTCAAACTTATGTTAATAACATAGCTTTTGGAGGAATACCTGACACAATTGTGAGACATTCTGACAACCAACTGCAAGCTGGATCTAGGATGAGCCTCATTGGAAAGTTGATTCATTTTCTTGGACTGCAAGTCTCACAGATGGAAGACTCAACACTTCTTTCAGATAGCAAGTATGCAAGGAATTGTGTCAAGAAGCTTGAAATGAAGAATAACAGCCACACTAGGACTTTTACTCCTCCATATTTGAAGTTGTCCAAGAAAGCAAGTGGAGAAAGTGTTGATCAAAGCTTGTGTAAAAATGCTTTTGATGGATGTCTCTTCTTGAGAAACAATCTTATTTCTTGGATCAGCAAGAAGCAAAACTGTGTGACTTTATACAATGTTGAAGTTGAATACATAGCAGCTGGGAGAAACTGCCTTAAGATGATCTGGATGAAGCAGATGCTGACTAGGTACAATGTCATGCAGGATGTCACGACATTGTCCTGTGACATCTTTACTAAAGTTTTTGAGGCTACTTAGTTTAAGACTTTGAGGGACAAATTGGGTACTTGTCAATATGAGGAGTTGTAGCAATTAATTGTGCCTACAACAAGGGATGAAAGGGACTTTTTATTTCAATTATTTTTAAAAGGGTTATTTAGGTATTTTCATCCTTATTTTAAAAGGTCCAAGAATAGGAAGAGACATCCTCATATAATAGTTTCTTCTTTTGAAAGTAGTACCACTCTTTCTTCTCCCAAAAGAAACTCTGAAACTGTCTGCAATTTTCACTTTCATCCTCTCAAAAACCATCAGCGAAAAATGTCTTCATCATCCTCATCATCTCAAGAATCAGGATCTTCATCTCCACCCATGGCTGAAGTTAGGGCAAATGCTGAAGCCATGCAAGCTGAAGCACTGAGGGTTACTCCATTGCGTGCAATAGCTACTGACCCAGAAAAAGTCAAGAAATTACGCACAAGGAATGCAAGAAGAACTCAAGCATCTCCCTCGGGTAAGACTTTTGTACCATCCTCTTATGTTCCCCCAAAAATAGTGAACACAGAGGAGTCTAGGGCTGTACATATAGCCATTGCTAGATTAGTAACCAAGATCCTCAACGAAGACCAATTTGTACCTGGGGTTTCAATTCCCCTGAACTATAAGTCTGCTAGCCCTAGTTTAGCAGTTGATCCAGATGTCACTGAGAATGTCGAGACATCTGGTGATCATGATACTTCCCCTGCCAAGAATAATGAAGATCCTTCAGTTAAAGACTCTGAAGTACGTGTTGATGATGTTTGTAATGAAACCCCTACTGATAAGGAAGATGTGATTTCTGATAGTATCCTTGAAGAATCCCAAAAAAATTTGCCTCTGAAAAAGCCCTTGCTGACTATATTTCTGATAGCATTCTTGAAGAATCACCAGCAACGTGTGCCTCTGGTAGAGTCCCTGATGACTACATTTCTGACAGTATTTTGGAAGAGTCTCCAGTTCAAGAAACTGATCATTTAACTGAACCTCCAATCATTGACTTAGATGAAGTGTTCTCAGACAATGATCTTATTGCCAATGTCAATCCAAGCATTGCAAAAAGAATGATGAAAAGGAAGGAAAAACAGGCAGTCTCACAGAGCCCTGCTAAAGAGAAGGATACTGAAGATGTGTGCAAGACTGAGAAGTATCACAAGGGTGGACCCTCTACAAGGAGAAGTAGAGTAAAAACTGTTGGTGGTGGCTCTAGACCAAAGAAAACACCAATTGTGAAAAAGAGGAAAGAGCCTGAATCATCAGAGTCAGATCAAGACTCTGAATTTAATGTTGAAGAGAATGTCACAGACATTCATCCCAGAAAGAAGCAAGCTCTTGGAACCGCTCAAGGTGCACAAGTGGCCATTGATAACATTTCTTTCCATCATCCCGAAAATCCGGAAGATGGAAGTATATTTGCTTAAAGAGGGTGGCTCTGGAAAGAGAGTTAAATAAAAGTGCTCTTGAATGCAAGGAAATTGTTGACTTGATTAAGGAGGCGGTGATGAAAGCAGAGTCTCTCAAACTGCTATGAAGTTTTGGTGAAAGAGTTTATAGTCAATCATCAAATGGTCGGGGATAGGAACTCACGACTACCGATCAGATGTGAGAGGGAGGAAAGTCGTTTTCTCCAAATATGATCAACATTCTGGTAGATCTGCTAATACTCACCAGAGTCGGAGGAAACGACAACAAGATTTGTCAAACCATCAACGCCAAACAAGTAAGACAATGGCCTCTAAAGGAAAACTCTCGGAAGCAAGTTGAGTGTTAAATTTGCCATCCCGCATAAGATTGGTCTTTAAACCGGGTCCCAACCAATCACAAATCCACCATTTCTAATGGATCGAAGATTCATATATGCGAGGCACTCGTGCTACGTTTGACTATGGATCCTATATATTTGATCAGACCCTCAAGCATGCTGACAGCTATGCTATCAAGGGATCAATAGCCTTTCCCTCCCTCTTGTGTGGTATTATAACTGATCAATACCCTGACATTCTGGGAAATAGAGATACAGTGTGTAAAAGAGCTCCTGCCCTTGGCTTCCACTACAAACTATTTCAAGGGAAGCATGTTCCTGACATTGTCATGACATCGGCTGAGACATCAAATGTAAAGGCAAACTCTCAGAAGGCAGATGTCATTGCTGTGCTAAAAGAGACCTGTAGGGAACTTGAAGCAAGGAAACAAAGTCTTGAAGAGCTGATCACTCAACTGGAGCAGGACACAGAGGTTGAGGATGAAGGGAGAGCTTCTGATGAGGCTGTTGGTGATGCTGAAAATAAGGATGTTCAGATGGCAGCTGCTGATGAAGAAGATTCTGAAGATGTTTCATTCCATAGTGCTTCTTCTGGAGAAGAAAGCACTTGAGTTGTACTCATGTGCCCCTGTTGCCTCTGTTTTTGTTCTGTCAATTTCTTTTTCTTTCTTGTTCTATTTTTTTTCCCAATTTTGTTTGGATGATTGTAACTTAATGTTGACAGCTTTGTACACTTAACAATTGTTGGTACCTCCTTTAATTATATGCTTGAATGCTTGGGGAAATTGTATTGTTTCCTTTGGCCCTTTATGGCTAAAAAGGGGGAGAAGAACTACTGTGTGACAGTAGTATTGGGATTTTGGGAAACTGTATGGAAATTTAAATTTTGTATGTGGGCAATTGTGGGAATTGTGGGTTTTTTGTATGGGTAGAATTTATCTTATCTCTAGGTTCTAGTTTCTTTAAGCTTAGAACTAGTTTGTCTTCTGCTGCATAGGTACTCTGATGTGTTAAGTAGTTTTAGCCAAAAATGTGCCAAAGGGGGAGTTTGTTAGTGTTTTAAGTTGGCATTAATTTTGGTAAAACTAGGCTTTAGCAATGTCTTGATAAATGTCATGACATTCAGAGATTGAAGATAAATCCTACTTGCTAAGGATGTTAAAGAACATTTCGAACCGAAGCTAAAGTGGAAATTACGCAAAATATCGATGTCATAAGATGTTATGACATTCGTGTGACATTCTCTCGAACTGCTTTTTCTGGGACTTTTCGTGAAGTTTGTTGAGTGCTAAATTGTGTTTTTGTTATTAGAAAGCATGCTCACGTGGTTGCTAGGTTAATCTTAATTAAACCTAAATTGGTTGTTGAAAAGACCATGTTTTAGGATTAAATTAAGTGAACCCTAGCTATCTTTATGGAAGCCCAAAGAAGTTTCGGGATCGCTTCTATAAAAGGAATTCAACCCTTATATCTTGCTCTGGAATTTATTGAAGATATAGCGGGTTGTTATTTGTGTCTCGTTAGGAGAGTTAACAGTTGTATTATGTAATTCTAGTTTCTCTTGTGAGCCAAGCAACTATCAATTGATAAGTGCATTGGACTAGGATTTGTTTGTAAGGGTAGTTTATCACTCAAGCTTTGAAGCACGAGTATTTGTCTCTTGATTGAAGCTTTGAAGCAAGATCAAGATAGTTTATTGAAGTGTGTCTTCACAATTCAATTAATCAATAGGTTGATATCACTGATTGAGGGGAGTGGTAGGAACTCGGATCTAAGTAGGACTTAGGTTGAAGTTGCATTGGGTAGGTTTTAAGTGAAGGAGATAAACTGTTGGTTTATTCTGAATTAATTCTACTAATAGTGAATTTCCTCCCTGGCTTGGTAGCCCCCAGATGTAGGTGTAGTTAGACACTGAATTGGGTAAACAACTTCTTGTGTTCTTTACTGCTGTTTACATTTATTGTGTGAATCTGTTAACAGAGTGTCAGATAGTGTGTCATAACATTCTCTGTGACATCACGTATCTGCTGCCAGGAATTTCACCTTACATCCATCGTACTTGATGGTACCCATTTAGTTCAAAGTGTGTTCGTGTGTTAGTGTGAAAATTTATGATCTTCTAAGGTTTGTTAGGAGAAAGAAAGAGAGGAGAAATGTTTTTATTATTTTTGCTCGCCTTTAGTCGTAAGACTTAGTGCCTACGTACTCCCTCGTGCAATAGGAAAGTCAGAGCGTCGTAGTTCGGCTAGAAAATGATTATTCGTTGAGTGATTTTAAATGAAAAGACGATTCAACATTTTTAAAGGAGAAGACTCATCTAAACGCCCATAAGGTGTGATAAAGAATAAAGGACTACGCACCAACATGAGGGAGTGTTTGAGAACACCCCTAGTACTCAAGTGAAGAAGTCAAAAACCATGGGGATAGAGGAAGAACATCTCAATTATAAATGAATCATGTCTAATATTGAAAAGGGTTTAAAGGGTAAAACGTGCTCGGACTCACAAAAGATTTGAATGAGTTAAAATTGATTTTAAGTGTGGGTGAAAAGTACCGAACAATAGGACTAACGTCCTACGATTCAAATACTAGAAACCAGAGGAGCTAATGCTCAGACGAGTCGTCTATCACCCAAAAAAGGTTTTTTATGAAAAAGTGAGGTGAAACAAAGTTCACGTTATTTAGAAGTTTTTAAACAATTGGTCTAGCGTCCAACGATTTAAAGACTAGGAGTTCATTTAGCACAAGTTTTTAAACAATTGGCCTAACGTCCAACGATTTAAAGAAATGGAGTTTATTATGAAAAGATTTTGGAAAATTCACTCGATGTTGGATCGAGGTTTGAAAAGAAGACTCGACATTGGATCGAGTTTAAAATTTATTGAAAGTGTTTTAAATGCTTGGTGAATGGAGAAAGAATGAATCATGTTATGATTAACCAAGCCATGAAACTTGGTCGATCTCGAGAGAATAGCCAAGCCTAATCTCTACTATGAAACCCTTATGGAAATGAGAAAACTTGGTATATGGACCAAGGCGCGAGAGATGGAGGAGAAACGAATAATTGCAAACAAATAAGTAAATCGAGAAAATCCCATACATGGTGGCCAACACAAACATAAAGCGATTAAATTACATGTGTACTAGCAAAGTGGGATAGTATACTAAGATGACCAATTGGAACAATTGATCGAAATAGGCTCACTATAAGAAGGCCCAGGATCAAGCGTACATGTGTGCATGTATGGTCATCGCGACGCTTCTAAGCTTTGTCGACTTAAGGGTTTAAAATGATTCACAAATGAATATGAGTTAGAAAATGATTTTTTTAGTTTTGTGTAAGTGACGATTAAATTAAAATAAAGTAAATGCGAACTAAATAATTATAACAAATCTTTGTAGGGAGAGGGATACATCGATTACAAATGGGGATTAAGAATAAAATAGAAATAGAAAGCAATAAAATATTTACAACGCAACAAGGGAGCGGGATACAATTTTTTCCGAATGGGGATGAGAATAAATTAAAGAGGAAACGATAAATTAATTACAACGGGATAGAAATAAAAATCAATGCGGAGAAGCTTAGTATCGATTATTGACCATTGCATTTTATTGGATTAATTAGAATGTATTGTAGAAATTAATTCTGAGAAGTCAAATAATATATTTATGTTCATACACATTCGAAAGTCGAATCGAATTTAAAGTTCGAAATTGCAACACGAGGAGAATCATTATAATATAACTTATTTATTTACAAATGAATATAGTAAAGTATATAAAAAATAATATGTACATAATTATATATTTACATTTCTAAATATAAAAATACTAAATATTTGTATGTTTATAAATAACAAAAACTAGATATTAAGTCGAAATAGTAATTTCATATTAAAGTGCTAGTGAGAAAGTGTAGATGTGCTAATAAAAGTGAATGCTTTGAACGATCCTTGATATCTTCTCAAATAACAAATTCGTTAGTAGCATAAGTGTGGAATAAAAATTAAAACAAAATGGAATTGCAACAAATTGGAAAATGGTTAGTAAGAAAGGTATACAAATCGAAATGAAATTAGCATGAACTATGTACATGAACAAATGAAGAATCAAACAATTGATCATTATCGAAACTAAAGATTTAATGAGCAAGTTAAAATCTACAAAGTATAAAAATCAAATTGAAACTTAGATGAATTATGCACGTGAAGAACTAAACAATTGATTATCCAAATATTTCAATTCATAAATGAACTAAAACTAAAGAAAACTCAAATTATAGTTTAATACAAAATCGAAACATGGAAACTTGATTACAAAGCAAGCTAATATTAAACAAGACGAAACCGGTCAGCACCTTATGTAAAGAAATAAATTGGGCAGCCACGATTCAAACAATTTTTACTCAAGATAAAAAATGATTTTCTTGCACCAAAGAAACAATATGCTACCCTCGATAGTTTTCTCGGTTAAGTCTTATGCAAAGAAATGCGACATTGACATTAAACAATCATCGAAACTAATCATAGAATAACATTCAATCACAAAACACAATAACATGATGTCTCAATGGTTTCTCGGTTATATTTGCACGCAAGTAAATGCGGCAACAACATCACCTTCATCGAAACTAAACAAAAATCATAGCCAACCAAAAATAACATTGAAGCGTATTATCACGTTACATTTCAACTGAATTCAAAACAAATAACATGGCAATAACCTTATCTCAACAATTCTGTATAAAAAAATCAAAATCTCAATCTCATCACAATTTTAATATACTGATGATATATTTACGGATCCAGACAATTTCAGCCTACAAACTAAAACAAACTTATGAAATTTGAGACATTAAAATCGGGTCACAACAAACATCAGGTACTGCAAAGCAAGCTTTCAACTGATTTAAAAAACACAACTAACTGGTATAGCTAAAAGAAGAGAAACAGATTGAATGGCTACTGAATCGAATCTGACAAGTTGCTAGATGGGTGATGACAAAGGGAGTTCCGTGGAGAGTTGACTTGAGGAACTTGCTGCTGACCAGTGAGGATGAAGTTCGTTGTGATGAAGATGACGTGCGGTTGGTGGTTATTGTGACGGTTGTTGGAGAGTTAACGGCGAAGCCGAAAGTTTGGGTTGGAAAACGGAGGGTGACGGGAAAGAAGGATGTTGCATGAGGATGAGAGGGACGATGGGAGTATTGAATGGAGGATGGATGGAGGTTAGTTGGAGGGTGTGGTGGCGTTGTCCCTGTTGTGTTGAACAAATGGATCTGAGTTTCCTTTTCTTTCCTCCTTTGCCTCTTTCCTCTTTTCCTTTTTTTTCACAATGATAACTTCTAACTTATATATAATTAAAATTAGGTTAAGCAATTTTTTTAAAATACCAAAAATGCCCCTTCTGATTAAATGTGCCACAATGATTGGATTTATTAATGAATCTTGAATGTTAGGTCTCTTGGAATTTTGAAGTTCTGACCATTAGGAGCAGAAGTTATGGCTGTTAGGAGCGAAGTTCTAGACGTTAGGAGCAGAAGTTCTATCTATTAGGAGAAGAAGTTCTGGCCGTTAGGAGCAGAAGTTCTGACCATTAAGAGCAGAAGTTTTGGCCATTAAGAGCAGAAGTTTTGTCCGTTAGGAGCGGAAGTTCTGGCCGTTAGGAGCAGAAGGTACGGCCGTTAGGAGCATAGGGTATGGCCGTTAGGAGCAGAAGTTCTGATCATTAGGAGCAGAAGTTCTAGCCATTAGGAGCAAAACAAGTTCTGGCTGCTAGGAGCAGAAGTTTTGGCCATTAGGAGCAGAAGTTCTGGCCCTTAGGAGCAGAAGTTCTGTCCGTTAGGAGCAGAGGCGCTAAAAAAATGAAGAGGGCAAATTAAATTGAAAATAAATATGGAATGCGAATAAAAAATGAAAGTAAAAATTTAAATATGATGTAAATAAATGAATGTGAAAACTCAGGGTAAAATTTGGGGTACAACAGTATCCTTAAATGTTGCCTTCAATGACCATACGATGACCTTACAATTGTCCCTTCATATCCAACAGATAAAGTTACCTACCAACTAATGGTATGGATAACCTTATTCTAAAAGAGAAGGAAAATAATAAGAAATGACCATTCTAAGTAGGTAAATAACACTCTATTGCTTGCTCAATCAAAACACTTTTCACACCTCACACTTATTTTCAAACTATCTTTCAAACAAACACTTTGTATACAATCCAGCGAGAATCATTACAAAGTTAAACATTTTCCAAACAAATATTTCCAAACACTTCGTAGACATTCCAACGAGAATCATTACGAAGTCAAAGTGGAATACTTTTCAAATAGTTTTCAAATACTTTTCAAATCATACACAAACACATAAAGCAAGTTTTCAAAAGTGAGCTAAGCAATTAAGAGCCCGAAGATAACTACAGATGGAAAGGGTGTTAATACCTTCTCTTTTCATAACTACCTCCTGTACTCATAATCTAACGAAGGTATTTTCCTGTTCTTTTGGTGGCAACTCTTGTTATCTGCAACATTTGATGTAAAATGCAAAACAAACAAGTCAGTTCTCCCACCGTGTTACAGACGGTCTAGGCAAAAGTTAGGGATTAAAGCGTGCGACTATGTCTCATCAAGATCATCTATCTACAGACTACACTACTATCAAGATTCAAGACTAAAATGGCGCAGATCAGTCCAATCACCTTCTTCTGGCAGCAAGGAGATGAGATAGTAAAAAATATATGAGCAATAGCAGAGTCGAAACTCGACGAGATTATTTCCACGTAGCTTTTACAATTTTCTAAATTTTTCCGACAATTTCCTCTTACTAGGATATTTGTCTCTTTATATACAAACAGCCTGTCTATAGGCCCCTTTCCAAAATTAATACAATCCTCCTTTTCCAGTTCCAAACTTTTTACTTTTATCTATTTTGTTTGCATTAGTCCAATGATTCCTTTGAATGATTATATGCATATGACGATAAATATTTGTTCAGAAATACACGAAAAGCAAACAAAAACAACAATTACTACGGACTCTAGGAATTGGGATAACAGCCCAAGTCACCAACACATCTCCACAGATTCATTTTCACAAGAATATTCCCATAGAATAATCTCTATAATCCCCGCAGAGCCATCGCTCCCCCAATAGAGACAAAATTTCCAACAAAATTACTAATATATCATCTCCTTTCAGCAGTGTCCAACGCTTCTGTTCATCACATTAGTCCCCGAGCAGTAATCCTATCAACTCATCACATTAGTCCCCGAGCAGTGATCCTATCAACTCATCATGTTAGTCCCCGAGCATTGATCATATCAACTCATCACATTAGTCTTCGAGCAGTGATCTTATCAACCCATCACGTTAGTCCCCGAGCAGTGATCCTATCAACTCATCACGTTAGTCCCCGAGCTGTGATCATATCAACTCATCACATTAGTCCTCGAGCAATGATCATATCAACTCATCACATTAGTCCCCGAGCAGTGATCGTCTACATTGTCACGTCAGTCCCACGTAGTGAACATCAATTTCGTTACATTGGTCACCGAGCAGTAACCAATCATCAACCAACTTATTATGTCAGTCTCCGAGCAGTAATAGGTTATGCAAGATCACATCATTCACCAACAAGAATCATACACGAGATGTTTATCCCCAACTGAGTATCTCTCAAGGATTATCATTCCCCAACATCATCAAAATCCAGACCTAAAACTTGGTCAGATAGTGCATCGGAGGAATTCACATCTCTCTTGTTCCCTAGTCAGGGTCTCCAACAACTACATCCCCAAGCAGAAATCAAAGATCCCAGGCAGAACATTCCCATCTTCTTCAAGATGGATCTGTTTTGAAGTACCAGAACATCTACATTCATACATCATTCATAAAAAAAAATCATAACATATGCATACATAATTCAAGAGAATTATTACATACTCACATGCATCATAATATGCATAGAACTAATCTCGTTCTCTCAGTTTAAATTCTCAAACAGGTGAAAGTTATTTCCAGACAGTAGGGTACAAATTAATACCCAAAACAAGACAGAAAACCTATCTACATATTGAAAAATACTCATTTTAGATAAATCCAAGACAAAGGTTTATTCTGATTCTCTCTTACCTCCGATGGCATCTTTCAGCCCATATCCAACTACACATGGTCATCTCTCCACTGCAGAATGCTGCATATCTGGTTAAAAATCAATAGATACCAGTAACCTCATTCAAAGACGAGTATGGATTCTAACGTACGACCCGCTCCCTAACATTAGCTTCTCTAAATGGCATCTATAAGCCCATTCCGGTACATCGTCAATTGACGATCTCATTCCATACACCAGCGAGTGCAAATTTTTAGGTGTACTCGAGTGCTCAATCATCTTCTACCTGCAGGTCACGAAAGGCAAGCATACCAATCTAACCCTTTAGGTACAAGAAGATTGAACAGGGGCAACTGTTATACCCCAAAATTTTCCCTCCTATTTTTCAAGACACTCCACATCTCCATACTCAAGAATTTCACAAGGGTTGACCAGACAAACCCTCTCCTAAGCAATCAATTCACAACTAAGGTTTTGATTCTCTCAAGTCAAAGATGGTTTCTATTGCCTCAAGGGATCATAATACATCCTCAAGTGTCTTAGGGTATCACCATGTCAAGTTTCAAGCCTCACAACTCAAGTTTGCTCAATCAATTACTCAAATGGTTGAAAATCAGTTGTATTGGACAAAAAGTCAATTATGGTCAACATACAGTCAAACTTCATCATTTTTGGTCAAAATAAATATTTTGAAGTCACATCCATCATTTGATCATGGGTTGATCATGATTCATCAAGGAAGTTCAAGATTTGATCAAAAGTCAAAGTTTCTAACTTAGGGTTTCTTGACAAAAAGTCAACTGAACTTTGACTAGGCATAAATTTCACATACTTTATCAGAAATTTTTCCACCAAATATAATTTTGAAGAGAATTCAATTATCTACAACTTTGTGTCTCATAAGCTTTGGGTTAAAATGCTTCATTTAAAAGTTAGTGATAAAGACATTATAGGTCCTTCTAAAAGTCAACAAAAGTCATATTTTTCCAAAGAAGTGTACATGAGCATGGAAACTTTAATGAAGATGAAACCAAAATTAGTGTTTATAGGACATCTTGAGCTTTCTAAAAAGTCCAAGAACACTTCAAAATGTTGAAAATTGAGCAAGATACAACTTGTGAAAGTTTGGCATTTTTGAGGAAGTGCATGAAGAGAAATACTTAGCAAAATAAAATTTCTTCTAAATGGGCCTAAGTTGTTGTGATCCAAACTTGTTCCTAAGATAGTCCATGACTTCTAAGACCATTTACACGCCCCTTTTTTTATTTATTTAATTTATTTTTGAATTAAAATATTAAAATTCAATTTAAATTCAATAAAAAGCAAAAAAAAATACAAGGAAACACATGTGGGCTTGTTCTTTGTTTGTTTTGAGGTCCAAGATAGCTCATCATAAGCTGGAAAAAATGCACAAGAAGCATCAATGCAAGATTGGCCAAATTTGGAAGCTTTTCATTTGATTTTCAAATTCAATATTCTCACATTGAATGCAATATATTTTCCTCTCAATTCTTGACCTAATTCACTCATTATAAATACAAGATCAAGACCATAAGCAAGGGACACAGATTGCATGATCAGAAAACCCTAGCCAAAGCTCTATAATTTTACAACTTTGAGGCAAGATCGAATTTCAATTTCCAATCACTCTCAAGCCAAACCAAGCATTCATTCATCCTCCTAAGCCTTCCAGGAGTCGTTCCAAGTCTTTAGGCAAGCAAAATTGTGCCCAGAATCATCCTCATGAAGTTTCACCATTTAGGAAAAATAACTTGAATAAATTTTAATTTATATGCATATTAAACATATTTGATGTGTTTGTTCATGTTCAGGATGTTGTTTAGAACATGTTTGATGTGTTAGATGCAAGCTTCAGGGCTTAAATCGCATTGTGCCATTGTTAGGGCATAATTGTTTACAAGCTTCGAAACCCTCGATACAGGAACTTTCAGACCATAAGAACACCATCAATCGATTCGCAGGGGTCGAATTAGGGGGGGTAGGGTCATTAGATTCCATTTACTATTTCTATTTTTGTAGGTTTGATTTTTGAAGGGATCGAAGAAGATGAAGTTGACCACCCTGGGCGGTGGTTTGAATATCTGACTCCGATGGTCCATGTGTGGCACGATTTGATTGGTTCATTCAAACAGCCAGGGGTCCCACGCGCATTTTGTGTTAAAATATGATTTTTGGAAGCAATATTCATATATATATTTATGAATGTAACATAATTCATGGATGTATCACCACCCCAGTGGTTAACCAGGCGCGCGCTAGTCCTCTCACTCTCTCGAGGCACGGGTTTGATCCCTGCCTTTTGCAACTTTTCACAATTTTCTAATTTTTTCACAGGTTACACACATTTACACTTGGAGGCAGGTTTCTAACACCAACAGCGTGTGGCTGAGTGGTAAAGTTTTGTGCTTGTAACCCCAGGGTCACGAGTTCAACACCCTGGGAGGCCAAAACTAATATTTACTACTTGTTTCCTTTACATTTTTCTTATTTCATAAATTTCTAACTTATTTTAATTTTCTTCCAAAGTTAATTTAAACATTTTCAAAAACTCCAAAAATAATTTAATTTCCGAATTAGGTTAATTAAACATTTAATTAATTTTTGACATAAAAATAATTTATTTTTCTCAAGATTTAAATTATTTTTCATAATTAATTGTTAATAAACTTAGAATTAGGTTTTATTAACTAAAATCAATTTCAAAAAATATCAAAAATAATTTTCTTTTACAATTAGGGTTTAGATGTTCTTTCCTGTCGTTAGACATTTTTCTATCATTTTATTTACTATTCTGCACTTTAAATATTAGAAATCGATGTATAGGTCACAAGGATATTTTGTGTAATAGCGTAGATTTACTTTTCCGCATTTACTTTCCGCACCTCATATTATGTATCTGACCCAAAGTCTTGTAATAGCGTAGGACATTTACTTTCTGCACTTTATTTTCCTATGAATATTTAACTGCTTAGATGTATGTTAATTAGGGTTTGTATGGCAAGATTAAAATCAATCTTAGAATAACCCTAACTCAAAGATAAATATCTGAATCAAACACACTCTATCACACTTGCACCATCTAGGGTATCCTCTCTTGTTGCCTTTTGAATACAATGGTCATGTCCCTCGAACGTAGGGATACCATTAGCAAAAGTTCCTCGATTCAAAATCATCATAAAGATCATAGTCCCCCGATGACCCTCGATGTTGCTTACAAATATATGATCTCGTCCCTCGATTGTTGCTTACGAATAAGTGATGATCGTCCCTACGAATTTGCTAAGGTATCCTTACATATTGCCTTCAATGACCATACGATGACCCTACGATTTTCCCTTCATATCCAACGGATAAAGTTACCTACCAACTAATGGTATGGATAACCTTATCCTAAAGGAGAAGGAAAATAACAAGAATGACCCATTATGAGTAGGTAAATAAGACTCTATTGCTTGCTCAATCAGAACACTTTTCACACCTCACACTTATTTTCAAATTATCTTTCAAACAAACACTTTGTATACATTCCAGTGAGAATCATTACAAAGTTAAACATGTTCCAAACAAATATTTCCAAACACTTTGTATGCATTCCAACGAGAATCATTACGAAGTCAAAGCGAAATACTTTTCAAAATACTTTTAAAACACACAAACAATGAAAGCAAGTTTTCAAAAGTGAGCTAAGAAATTAAGAGCCCTTAGATAACTATGGATGGAAAGCGTGCTAATACCTTCCCTTTTCATAATTACCTCCCTTACTCAGAATCTAACGAAGGTCTTTTCCTGTTCTTTTCACCTTCCCTTTATTGGATAAAAGAAAAGTCGGTGGAGACTCTTGCTATCCACACATTTGCGATAAAACGCAAAACAAACAAGTCAATTCTCCCACCGTGTTACACAACGCTTGGATGACACGCCTAGAAACCGACATAAAGGAACACTAGGAGGCACTGGGCATTGATACACTACTGGAACTCTCTCGTTGTGGCCAACCCTACTCTAGCAGCATGATATTGGCTGCTTTACATTTTTGGGAGGGTTCGTCGAATACCTTCCACACTAGGTGTGTAACACCCCAAATTCTTCCCGGAAAATATATCGAAAATCAGAGTAATTAAAATTTTCAACAAAACATGGGATGCCACATTTTCAACTTTAAAACAATTCATAAAACTTATTATAACAGATACATGACACTTTTAGTAATCAGAGGGTCATATAGTAACTTACATCATCTTTGAACATAAAACAATCTTTTATTTATTACGCAGCAGAAATTCATGAGTCATACAACTTAAAACAACTAATTGTCTTTATTCACTTAAACAACTTGAAGCATCACGTTCAACTTCCAAAATACTTAGCAACATTTATTTCACAATATCACTTAAGATTCAACAATTACTAATAACAACAAGAGTTAATGATATAAATGACATAGACAAAACATCCCCCGAGTGCTATGTATCAGAGCAATGACATCGACTTAAACTAACAACGACTAATTCATCCATTCTTGGATACCTGCACGTTACCAGGATAAAGGCAACAGAAAACAAATAGAAAAGGTGAGATATCAAAAAATATAAGCAAAAGTATGATAACTAATATATTAGATCTAGAATCATACAATATTCACCGCTTCAACCAACTACAACATAACAATCAACAAAACAACATAGTAAATAACAACAATTATAATAACAGTTATAATTATTATTTTCGCAGCTTCCCAACCATACTTGTCACAACACAACATTAGCATAAACTCACATTAAGTCACCAATCACATATTGCAACAAAATCATCATCACGACGCGATCACCAACATTATCACAACAACATCACCAACAACGAATTCATTTATAATGTGACTCTAAACAATGCACATACATGTGGTACCAATAGAGCTTCAACCCTCTTCACTAATTGCCAATTAATAGAGGCACAAGGCATAAGCCTTATTCACAATTCTGCCAATACAGACCTTCACAAATGCAAATGAAATACGATGCTAACAACATACAACAACATCACAAATTCTCTTCACGAGGCATACGCCTATATCACTACTTCACTGGCCATAGGCCTAAAACGTCATCAACATAATCCACAATAATTCACAATATTATTTCATCTTCATCTCACAACGTCACAATGTCACAACAATTCAATATCAAAGTAGAAACATCCTACAACTTCACATAATTCAACAACAACACACAGCAATAATACACTTCACTAATAATTCACAAAGTAACAACATCACGTATTCAACACAATTACAACAAAATAAAATAATAGAATTCACCTACTAATTTATCTCAGTGACCCTGCTAGTTTTTATTAAATTTCTGACAATTAATTATACCGCTTAATTCGGCTAACCGGTACTGTTAGTCAACATATTCCACATAATTTCACAAAAACAACACCACCACAATTATCTGCTAATTAATCTTAGTTACCCGGTAAATTCTCATTCAATTATGAGCAACTAATATACCGCTTAATTTTGGCTACTGTTTAAATTTTGGGACTGTTTCTATTCCCTGCATTATTAAAATTATTCTGTTATACTGAAAATCCTTCTGGAGGAAATATTAGAAGTTTCTGCTTCCGACCATCAGAACCTCTGATGATCACTTATGCTCCAAACCATCAGAACTTCTGAGTGATCGCTTCTGCTCCTAACCATCAAAACCTCTGAGTGATCGCTTCTTCTAACCATCAGAACTTCTGACTGGTCGCTTCCGCTCCTACCCATCAGAACTTCTAATTGATCGCTTCTACTTCTGACCATTAGAACCTCTAACTGGTCGCTTCTGCTCCTAACCATCAGAACTTCTGACTGATTGCTTATGCTCCTAACCATCAGAACTTCTGACTGATCGCTTCTGCTTCTGACCATCAGAACCTCTGTGATCCTTAGAAGTTCTGAATAGGAATTACTCTCAACAAAACTAGTCTGCTACTAATATTACTCGTTCTGCTATGGCTATTTGTTTGCTACAGACTACATGTTAAATTCACTATTATAATTATTATGTGATTCTAATTATACTACTAGCACATGTGTTCATCATACTTAAAAGGTTCCTAAAAGTAATGCCAAAACAGTTTTTCCAGAAACACAACTTCTATTCACCACTATAATTTCACATATGAATAATACAACAATACAGTGTAAACAACTTCCATGGCATACAGTATAATTTCAACAAAATCGATCAATTTCATCACAAACAAGGAATTGATAGCAAAATTATACAACCCTAAACCCCACATAAAAATCATCATACAATCGATTATACAAGTCAAACCCCACCCATTACCTTTGGATTAAAGAGAGCTCGAAAAATCGATCGGAAAAACGACAACTATCAGACTGCAATAGAGCTTTTCTCCTCACCACTAGCAAACCCTTATTCCCAATTTCCTCTTTTACTACTACATGGTGTTTCTTTTATTTTTCTAAGGATGCTACTTCCATATACTACCTCATCCACTTAAAAATAATAATGAGCCACTAAACTCATATTGGGTCTACTAACTATTACTCCTCAAAATGCTATTTCACCTCTATAACTAACTCATCCATATTTAATTAATGATTCTGAAAATACTAATACATTCTAATATTATTTCTTCAACGTAATCAACTTTATTAATTCTTCAACTAACCGAATAAAATCCAACTTTAATTTAATAATCCAAATACGCTTCTTACAATAATATCGACATATCCAATTTTTGACTAAATCCCATGATTAAATCCTTATATAATTTAATTAAATAATTAATTAAATTTGGGGCGTTACAAGGTGTGGTATGATTACTCCCACTTTGCTTGATGTTACAGCTATCATAGGATTGAAACCTAATGGCAAAGTTTTCAACCATACTAAGGCCGACCCTCTGCCTATCAGATTCGACGTTGGTGAAAGTAGAAGCCCAACATACAATAATTTCATCGACCACCATAAACAAGAATCTGGCCCCATCATGAAGAGCACGTAGCATTTTTGACTCTTTGGCTCTCACGTTTCATTTTTTCTCTAGGTCAATGCAGGTGGCCAAGCAGTTTTCTTACCTTGCTACTCAATTACACAATGGTGAGAATATTGCTTTGGGCCAGCTGATTTTGGCCTCCTTATACACCTCCCTAACTGAAGTTTCTAACCAAATCAAAAAATTTGACCCTAAGAATCCAAAGAGAAAAAATGTTTTGATCCATGGTCCTTTTTGGCTTTACAATTATGGTTGAATGCCACTTTTGCTGAAGATCTTAAACCTTTCAAGTGTAGGAAAATAGCCTGCCCCCAAAATCAAATGCATATAGTTTGGCAACGTCTCTTGCCACTGACCCCGATCGACAAAACCTCTCCAAACCTAGAGATCTTCAAACTACTGTTCAACATTATGTTGACAAGGGTCGACTTTACACCTCCAATGGCTCCATTTGCTGATGGAAAAAGTGGCCTGGAATGGGTTACCAAATTATTCCCCCTAGTGGAAGAAGAAGACAAGAAAAGATCTTTGATTTGCTGGAGACGCTTTTTGACTCCCCAATTCTTAACTTATGTGATTGTCGGCCTAAATCCAGGTCTGGTTTCTTATCAGCCTAACGTGGTGGCCCGATAATTTGGGTTTTGCCAAATCATTTCCAAATCTCTGTTCAATTCTCATGAATTATTGAGTGACATCGTCTCCGACCAACCTTGGGAGTTTGTGAAAGAAGATATCGACACCCTCTGGGTAAAAAGGCCTATACTTACTTTTACCACTTTTCAACCATCCTTCTACTGTACCAATGAATTTGAGACTTGGTAGTAGTCGTATTATATTACTTTTGTTGGTGACTTCGACAAAAAGATAACTAAACTGACTGTTGCTCTTGACAATTTTCAGGGGAAGCCGACAAAATGTAAGGCTACAAATATCAAGCAGATTCAAGCTTTCCAAAAATACTTTAGGGTGGTGTACTTACCAAATAATCTTTGTTGAACCATCCATTATGCGGCCCAAGAGCTAAAGGAGAAAGTAACCGAAAAGATTCCACAACTTAAAATTCCTGGTTACGCAAAAGAAAAGTATCTTTACGCACTTCACTTTAGAAAAATCAAATTTCCTCCTTTGCTAACTAGCCCTCTAGCATTGGCTTTTCGGCCACCTATCCCAGATTGGTGGTATAGCTCTTGGTCAAATGTTAAAAATGCTTACAAAAAGAAATTCGACAGGGTGGTTCCGATGAAGCATTGGTTACACGACTACCCATGTTTTCTACATATTAATCTTAAATATGTGAGAGAGCTTGTTGCAGTACCCAATGGTAACAACTTCTGGAAAGCTTAATTTCCTTTTTCATTTTGACTCATACACTTATTTGACTCAGCTATTTTTCTTCTAGCTATTCCTCTTCAAAAGGTAGACCCAAATTAAACTCCTACTATCAAGAATCAGGAAGGCCCGTCGACCTTACCTATCGACACCACTAACAAAGAAGGTCCTCTTCGACCTCAAAGGTACGACTTACACCTCTATCCATATGATTTTATGATCTAGTATTTCTTACTCGATCGACATCTTACAGTTCACCCGTATGCATACCCCCTCTAACGATGAACCGATTTCCTCTTCTTTCAAGAAAAATGATTCTTCTATAAGTAGATTTTTATTATATTCAACACTTTATAGCTTGCAAGATATTAATGTTTCTTTTGTGTGCCAGATTCAGAAATGCTCAGGAGATTTGATTGCTCCCTCCAACAGATCCAAAAAGTCCAAGAGGGACAAGAACCACCGCTTTGAGAGGACTGAGGTAAGCATTGTCTAACCAGATAACTTCGACCAATGCCATGGCTTTGACTTATACATTTTTTTAATACTTATCCATCATCTGATGATCAGTCTCCTCAACACTCCCGAAAATCCAAAAGCTACAAGAGGAAGCAAACTTCCTCTTATGAAGACAAAGTGGTGAAAAAGAAGAAAAAGAAAGCCCTTATGGCCCAAGACCTTGGAACGAAGGTCGATGACCAAATTGAAGCAACAATTGATGTCGACGATCACCCTTTTGTCACAAAAAGGAGAGGTAAAGTGCTTTTGGCTAAACGTCTTGAAGTTGACCTAAACTTAGGCACTGACAGTATAATGATAAATACAACCCTCGTCACTCCGAACCAAGTCCCTGTAACTGACGAAGCTAAACTTCTAGTAGGGGATATTGTTGTTGCTTCTGTCAAAAAGAGTGAGCCTGAAAATCCTAGGCCAACGCCCCATGTATTTACTAAAATTTTCACTTATTTTTCCTTTTTGTTTGCCAAATTCATCTGGCTAACATCTATCTTATTTTCGTTAGGTCGAAGCTTCTGACCCTCAACAAAGTATGGCAGACTACACTCCCCTATCCGAAGTTTCTTCACCTCATCACCATCACACTCTCAACGTAGCCGCTGGTGAGTTTCTTGACCTGACTGTTCTGGCTACTCTTAGTAACTATGATTCAGTCACTAGTCCTGCCAAACATAAGGGTTATAGTTCGACTAGCTCTGACTCTAGTCTTTCAGATTCACTGCAGGATTCAGAGGCGACCAAAAATGTCACCACTTCTCAATATTCTCCTCCTCCTTAAGGTACACTTGATCTTTCTCATGAAAAAGAAAGTTATATCTCCTCCTCCTAAGCTTATGCTTCAAAATCCCACTAAGGAAAAGAGAATCGACTCAGCTGACCCTTCAGGAGAAAAAAAGTTAACTCACCAAAGCACTATACATAAGAGAAGGTTGACTCACTAGTGTCGACCGTAGAAGATATCGACACTTATACATTGGAAGCACTAGCAAGGTTGTGCAACTTTGTGAATACTCATACTCTCTCTTTTGATTCCGACCATTCCCAAACTTACAACGATAAACTAGGGCCTGAGGCTACAAAATTTAAGAAATTGACGAACAAAATCAGAACTCACGCTTTGAGCCCTAATTAGCCTCACTTTCTCCATGAAGACTCAACTCTTGGCTCAGAACTTTTAGATGCTCTTACTCAGCTGAAGGGCCTTGAGACTTATGAGTCATCCAAACTTATGATGGCAACATTTGAGAAAATTCTTCTTTCTTTACTTGAAAATATCAATTGTGTAAAGAAGAATGAAGCATTGGTCAAGGAAAAACAAGCTTTTGTGAAGGGTAATGTGAATATGGTGGTAAAGGCCAAGAAAGTAATTGAAGGCTTAATGGCGCAAATTAATCAGAAACGGCAAGAACTAACTCCTACAAGGAAAAGAGCTGCTGAAAAATGCAGTCAAATGGTCGAATTGTCCAAGGAAATAACTACTTTAGGCGAAGAACTGGAACTTATTACTAAGCAAGAAAAGGAGCTCAACCAAGTTATCGCTCCGACTCAAATAGAAGTGCACAAGATGACTATGGATGTTGTATTCGTTAGTACTGCTACCTCTAAAATCGAAGTAGAGATAGTGGCGCTTAAGCGAGAGCAGAAAGCTTTGAAAGTCATGTCGTACGCCACCATAGTGAACTAAAGTCTTTCCAGAAAAAATTCCAACATTTCTGATTAATGTGACCATTATTTTATGGACTTTTTATGTAAAGTTTGAACAATGGCTTTCTAGCCAAATTTAATGTAATGCTTTTATTTGCTTTACATTTTTATATTTTGCACACTTCTCTTGCATGCCTAATTTGCTGGTTTTGACATAACTCTCTCCAGCTTTTATTCGACAAACATTTACTCTGTCGAAATTGTAACTTCTTGAAGAATAGGTTTATACTTTTTTAAGTACTTACCGTTTACCCTTAAAATTCGTCGATCTGGGGCTAATTATTCAAGTTCATGAGCATTGTTTGAAAAAGGCTTGAATTACCTTAAAAGGTCTTTCCCAATTTGGGGACCATTTTCATAAGATCCTATCACTCATATCCATAGGTAATATCACTTTCCAAACTAGGTCATCGATAGCAAATACCTTATATTTCACCTTTTTATTATAGGCTGTGGCAACTCTTTCCTTCTGTCTTCTCAATGAATCGAGAGCTAGCATTCTCTCTTCATCTAAGTCAACTAGTTTGTCTACCATCATTTTCCAATAATCTTCAGATGGTATCTCATGATGTCTTTGAATTCTTATAGATTAAACATGTATTTCAACAGGCAACACAACATCGTGTCCATAAGCAAGTCGAAATGGAGTAGCTCTTGTTGCTTCCTTGGGAGAAGTCCTACATGCACATAAAGCTTGATCAAGTGTTTTATGCCAATTTCTTGGCTTCTTTCCTACATGCTTCTTTATTAAGCTAATTATCACCTTATTGGTTGGTTCGACTTGGCTGTTTGCTTGAGCATAATAGGGAGTAGAAGTTAATAATTTAATCCCAACTTCTTGCGTAAATTCTTGCATTTTTCGCCCAGTAAACACTGATCCTTGGTCGGTTGTAATTGTTTCTAGAAGCCCAAACCTACATATGATGTGATTTTGTATAAAATCAATAACAACCTCTTGGTCGACATTTGTCAAAGCCACAACTTCGACCCATTTTATAAAGTAATCAATGCCAACTAAAATATACCTTTGTTGTTTTGATGAAGCTAGTTTTATTTCTCCAATCACATCTAAAGCCCATCATCTAAATGACTAAGGTTTTACAATGGAATGCAGCTCACTTGCTGGGAAATATTGTATGCCCCCGTGCATTTGGCATTCTTGGCAGCCTTTAGCAAACTCAATGTAATCTTTCAACATTGAAGGCCAATACACACCTGAGCGCATCAAAAGCCATTTCATTTTGTATCCAGCGTGATGTGTGCCACATGATCCACTATGCACACTCGACACTACTATATATGCCTCACTCTCTCCAAGGAATTTGAGTAATATTCCTTCAACAATTTTCTTAAATAATTTGTTCTCTATCAAAACATAATTGAGGGCATGATATTTTATTTTTCACTCTGTCGAACCCATAGAAGAACGTAAATAATCGACCAATGTGTCATACCCTAATTTTTGACCTAAGATACCACATCATATCCTTCATATGTGCATCATTGCATCACTACAGTTTCAGAACAGGATAGATCGTGTGTGTGCCCCTGCCAAATTGGGGTTTTATCAAACTTTCATTTGTTCAAGATGTGATCAATTAGGGTTTAAGTCTCCACTCACCTCAATTGATCTATCTTCATCAATCATCAACATTTAATCTTCAAATTCCCAACATTTTCTCATGATCTACCTTGAATCGACCAATTAGGGTTTTGATCAAGGATGGTGAATCATTGACTTTTTGCTCAATGAATGACCTATTTGCTTGGATATTGATCTTAACATCATAAATGCAACATCTTGACCTAATTTCTTGGTTCAAAACATTCCAAAATCCATGATTGATCATCAAATAAATTTTGAATCATCTGATGAAAATTCAACTGTTCAAAAAAAGTCAAACTTTGACTTTTGGTCAACTTTTTTTAAATCCAAATTTTTTCAATCATCAATAAATTTCAAATTATCCATCATGATCATAAAAAATCAAAAAGTGTGAAATTGAAACATAGAGCTCCATAACCATATTTTACAAGTCATTTTTCAAAATTATAGGTCCTTTTTTGCATTCTTCTTCCTTCAAGAAGCCTTGTCACCAAAATGGATAGATTATAACTTGAAAAAATCTGATGAGAATGATTAATAGAATGATAAGATCAAGTGAGATTTTTAATCATGGTTAAAGAAGTTAACCATGTGCATTTATTGCAAAAATTCCTTTCTTACCCTTTAAGGCAACTTGCAAATTATTTCAAGTCAATCCTTGCCTTGCCATCCAAAATTCCTTGCCTATAAATATAGGTCTCTACTTCACTCTCAAATCACACCAAAGCATTCCTAAATAAGCTTTCCTTCTTTCTTTCTTGTTTTTCAAGTTTCAAGTTTCTAAGTGGGAGAAATTGCAAAACTCCAAGCCTTGCAATTTCTGAGCAATCTTAGGCTTCAAACACTTTCTAAATATCATTAGAAAGTTTTTGTAATCCTCAAGCTAGCCCAAGAACTAGCCAAACTCAGAAATCATCTCCAACTTCCTAAAACATGTCATTTTGAGCCATAACTTCCAAATTTCCAATCCACTCGTGCATCTTCCAATTTTTTACTTCAAACACCTTCTATACATCATATAGAAGTGATCCAAACCATCTTTTCATCACTGTAAACTCAAAATCATCAAATTCGATTCTCACTTCAAGTGACTGCAGTTGGACTTGGTCAGAGTGATCCAGGCCATTTCAATCCAAGCTAAGCATTCATACACACTCCATAAGGTCCATTGGTGTTGTAGCAATCATCAAATTAGCTCTGCAACACCTCCTTCAAAGAATCAGAACTCAACTTGAAGAGGTAAGAGCTTGAACTTTGAACTCTTTAATTCTTGCTTTCCAGTTCAAAATTTTTTATGCCATCTTGTTTCTGCACCATCACTGAGTAATAACCCTCAATCAATTGCTTAATTCCATGTCCATACACGATTTCACGATTAATTCTTAGAACTAGGGTTCTTCGTGTTCTTGCAAAAATTAACAGTTCTAAGCTAAAAATAAATGAAATTAATCATCACCATCGTGTTCCTAGGCTTGAAACGAGCAACTTTGATGTTTACAACTTTCAAATTCATTGAGAAACGAAGGAGATAATATTGATTGAAGATTGGAGGAAGATGATGAACGTTGCACGTGTTTTTCAGTTTCTGGAAAATTCAAATTCTTGTTTTAAAATATATTTAATGGTTTGTGTTTTATTCACAGATGTATTATTTCCCCAGCGGTTGCCAGGACGCTCTTAGTCCATTCCTTGCCTAAGGCCCGGGGTACGAATCCCTATGGGACCTTTTTATTTTTTCAAACTTCAAAACCTTCATATTTTCACTTGTTTTCAAATATTTTTCAAACTTGTTTTCAAATATATTTAATTCAAGGTGATTAAATGACAAGCCACGCACATGTCTCATGGTAAAACTTTTCACTTCTAAGCCAAGGGTCCTAGGTTCAAACCTCTTTAGGACCAAAACCTTCTTTTTTATCACTAATTTTCTCAAGTTTTTTAACAAACTTCAACATTTTCAAAAAACCAATCAAAACTTCTCATTTTGAGATGATTTTTTGCACACTTGTCATTTAATATACCTATTTTATGATTATGTCAAAAAAATCCAAAAATATTTTCTTTTTGATTATATTTTTATTAGGTTTAAAATGAGACGTTTTAAGTATTTTTAATACTTTTCAAAAATGTTTTCTTTCCGATTTTCAAACCTAATCTTTTTCAAAACTTCTTGTGAATATCCTTCACTTTTCAAAATCATTTTCAAATCTTTCAAAAAACATTTCAATAAACTTACACACCTTTTTTCCATGATCGATTCGATTTGAAGATAAACCGAACTAGGTTTTTCCTCGAATTTCCTTCAAATTGATCATGGGCCTCCCTCGCAGTGTAAGTCCCAACCCTTTTTATGTACATATTTATTTCCTTGTACATATTCACCCTTTTATGTACATATTCAATTCCTTGTACATATTCAATCATCTTTGTAAATATTCAAGTATAACAAACTTCGTTTGTTTTCATCCACTTGTTTATACACTGATTACATTGGTATTAAGAGGAGCACTATTCCTGGTGAAACTGCTCTTAAACGAACGGGCCTCCCTTAATGTGTAAGTCTCAACTCCTTTGTATATGTCCAGGTATACTAGCTTATCCACTTGTTTTAAACACTTGTTTATATATTTGCTTTCACACATATATTCAAGTTACACTTGCTTTAATTGCTTATTTTACACACTTGTTTATATATTTCCTTCATAAACTCCTATGGGCACACATCACACACTTTATCATATACTTGTTCATATAACTATTCATTTATAACATAACAACTAGTTTAACAACTAGGTTCCCCTTTAGCCTCCTCTTAGGTTTCGTATAAGACAACTCACCTGTTGAGTTTAGCCTCCGCTTAAGCTTCGTATAAGACAACTCCCCTGCTGATTTAGCCTCCTCTTGGGCTTCGTTCAAATGAACTCCCTCGTGGAGTTTATCCTTCTCTTGGGCATCAAACAAGAAAGAGACCTGGAAATCTCTTAACAGCCTCCTATTGGGCTTCCAATGCAAAGAATCACCCGCGCTAGGATAGAACCCTAAGAGTATGATTTCCCAGTGAAATCACTCTTGAATCCTAAGAGGATGGTTTTTCGGTGAAATCACTCTTAAAGCCAAAGCCAACCATACCCTATAGCTTCCTCTTGAGCTTCATACAAGGACCTTCGATGACCCTCGGAATGCCTCCTCTTGGGCTTACAATACAAGGACCCACGGGCTTCTTAAATACATCCCCCCTAATCAATAATCAATTTCTCCAAGAGATTTATACATTTATCATCTCTATGGAAGATGTATCTCATCTATAACATCACATACAAAACATCTTTTAATTGTAAGTGGTAACGCTTGTACACTCAAGCAAAACACCCAATTCTTACAATCAAAGATTCAATCATCTTTCAAACATCTTTCTTAACTCGTAAGTGGTAACGCTTGTACACTCAAGCAAAACACCTAATACTTACGATGAAAGATTCAATCAATCAACCTTTCAAAAATGTATGCGATGAAATAGATTAGATACATTTTTCATTAAGATGATATTTGTCTTTGTCTCTTAATAACACCATTTGCTTCCACTAGCATAAGTGGGAACTACGATTGCTCTGACTTTCTCAACCTCTCTTTGAGAATACGTAGGCATAAGGTCTCATCCTTGGCGAGCATACTTCTTCCTCCCTCAAACCAAACAAACCATAGTTCCCTTAGATCTGAGATACAGATGCTCTGATTCCCACTAGGGGATATGTATGTAGAGGATCCCAATGATCTTTGCGAGCATAATAATAACAAAACTTAGGACCCTGCCTAACCTACCTTTCTTAAAACCCAAAGGAGAAACTTTCCCAAGAATAGAGTAGCAAATTAAAACACACAAACATATCAAAAATATTCATATATACAAAAGATTCTATAGATAAATATATATATAGGGTGCTAATACCTTCCCTTTATATATCAAACCCTCTTACTCAGGTCTCTCCCCAATGCGTTGCGTCTAGTTCACGCTAGTCGCATTGTATATCATTATTTATTTAGGGTATTTCAACTTTCCCCTTTTTTATCTCATTTTCTTGTTTGAAAACAATAAAGCTTGATACTCGCGATATCTTTTTAAAACAAATCAAAAGAGTAAATCGTTTTGAGCCTGAGATTCGAATTCCGATTCGATTCCCTCGTTTGTCACTTTTTACCTCGAACATAATGGCTTACGCCAATCATTATCTTGCCCATGATCAATTGTTAAAATTTGAAAATTCTCAGCATCTATAGCCCCTAATTTTATAATCGACAAATTTGAAGGAGATAATAAAGTTGCTCGAACTTTCTCGCTTACCTGAATAAGTTCTTCATTTTAATTTTTCTTGTATCCTGAAGCTTCTTATGCTAAATCATTCGCTTCTTGATTTTCTTGTCGAGGTATGTGTCGAATACTCACTTGTTTGAATTGCTTAAGAAGTCTAACAGTAACCATAAAGTACATGATTAGATTCTCTTTAACACATCTATACTCCTTTGATACTTGTTTAATCACCAATTCCGAATCTCCCATTATTTTGATGTTCCTTGACCCTAATTCTAGCAGTAATTCAAGTCCAGTTATTAAAGACTCGTATCTGCTTCATTATTAGTGCAAATACCGTCGATTGTGTACTAGAACTCTATTGGAATTCCATTGGGAGAAATTATGATTCCTCTTATTCCAATGCCATCTTTATGGCTAGAACCGTCGAAGTACAACTTCCATGGCACTAAATCGACATAATTTTGGGGCATAACAACCATTGAATGGTCGACAAGAAAGTCTGCCACTATTTGCCCTTTCATTGCTTTTAAAGGCAAATACATTAGGGAATATTCTGTCAGCGCGAGTGCCCATTTACCAATTCGATTGTGCAAAATTAGTTTAGACAACATATGTTTAATAATATCTAAATGAGAAGATACATACACATCAACTAGCTTTATATATTGCTTCAGTTTAATACAAGAGAAATACAAACACATGCATAGTTTTTCTATGTCATTATACCTAGTTTCAGGATCATTTAGCATTCGACTAAGGTAATATATAGGTCTTTCGACACCATTTTCATCTTATTGAACTAACATACTTCCTATAGTTGTATCTGAGGCTGCAATATACAACCTCATAGGCCTATTTCTAACAGGAGGCGCTAAGATTGGAGGCTTCACTAAATATTCTTTGATATTGTCAAAAGCCTCTTGATGTTCCTTTTGCCAAATGAAGTCCTCATTCTTTAGTCGAAGTAGTGGTGAAAAGGCTCTAGTTTTCCCACTTAAGTTGGATATGAACCTCCTCAGGAAATTTATTTTACCCAACAAAGACAGAAGCTCTTTTTTGGTCGATGGAGGTTTGACGTCCATGATGGCTTTGGTTTTAATTTGATTTACTTCTATGCCTTTTTTGTGCACCACAAAGCCAAGAAAATCACCTGCCTGCACACAAAAAGCGCACTTTAATGGATTCATTTTCAATCCATATTTCCTCATCCTTTCAAAGGATGTTCGAAGATGTTGCAGATGCGTTGATTTATTGTTCGACCTTATTATAATATCATCAATATAAACTTGCATAAAATATTCAATAAAATCATGGAACAAAGAAATCATTACCCTTTGATATGTTGCTCCAGCATTTTTCAGGCCGAATGGCATAACCACCCATTCATATGTTCCTAATGCTCCTGGGCAACAAAATGCCATCTTCGGCACATCTTCATATGTAATAAAAATTTGGTTATGACCAACATAACCATCAAGCATACTCAAATATTCGAAACCAGCAGCAGAATCGACCAATATTTCTGCCACAAGCATAACATATTCATCTTTAGGAGTGGAAACATTTAAATCTCTAAAGTCAATGCACACACTTAATTTTCCATTTTCTTCATGACTGGCACAATATTTTCCAACCATTCGACGTACCTTGCGGTTCTTAAAAACCTACTCTTTAGGAGCCTTTCAACTTCCTCCTTGATCTTCGACATTATTGTTGGAGAAAAACATCGAGGTGTTTGCTTCACTGGCTTCTTTCCAGCTTTTATTGGCAGTTTTAATTCGACCAAATCCCTACTTAAACAAGGCATTTCATTACAGTCCCAAGCAAAACAATCTTTAAATTCTTTTAATAAAGATATTACCTCAGACTTTAGTGTTTGGTCGATGTTGGCGCTGATATAAGTTGGTCGTTTCTCTCCATCTTCGCCGAGATTTATTTCTTCTCAAGGATCTTGTGGCTGTATCTTTTCAGGCACCATAGGATCCTTTTCGAAGCACAAAGGATCGTCATATATACAGTCGAAAAGCTGCTCATTGACGTATTCTTCGATTTCTTTATTCATATTTGGTGGTTTTGTCTCAATAGCCAAAATGACATCTCCCTCCAGATTTTGTGTTTTATTGGCTTCGACAACCATATTTTCTTCAGCTTCTAGTGCCGAATTTATCTTGTTTTCGACAATATATGCTGAAATCTTTCTTATAGCTTCAGGCTCAAACATCATTATCATTGATGTCACCCCATCCTATTGGCTGATTTTCAGCATATGGATCCTCTAAGGATTCCACATCCCATATGAAACCATGGGTTTCATGCAATTTCAAGGAAACAAATTCCTCGTCTAAATTGACATATAGTTCCTCTGCAAGTTGGCAAGGAGAAATGGTAGCCAACTTTTTGTCGAATTCCTTTCTGACATTATTTACATCGACCATGAAGCACCTTTGATCGGCCTCAATATTCTCCACTATACCATCTTCCCTCCAGATTATTAGACGCTGATGCATGGAAGACGGCACAACTCATATTCCATGAAGTCATTCTCTGCCAACCAGCAGATTATAACTTGGCTTTCCTTGGATTACCATAAATATGGTCGGCCTTGTCATTGAGCCGACAATTATGTTTACTTGAATCACTCCCATAGTGTTCCTGGTTCTGCCTTAGTAGTCTAATAAGACCATATTATGGGACCTGATATTAGTGTCGAACTTACCGATTTTCTTCAAGATATGGTGTCGCATGATATTGACAGTCGTGCCACAATCTACCAATACCTTGTTGATAGAAGTCCCTTCAACTTTTACCCTGATCAACAAGGGCTTTAAATGGCTTCTCATAGCCATGGCAGACCTTTTGAAGAAGTTATCTTGGTTCTCAATCAAATTATTATTCATGACAAAGTAAAAAGTTGGCTTATGTAAATCCATTTCCTCAACATCGACATCAGTAGAATCTTCCACTTCTATCGGACAGTCATACTCTGTAGGGAGAATAAACACCACATTAACCAAGATGTCGAGACTCTCTTTTAAGTCGGAAGAAAAATCATCAGTTACCTCTTCAAAACATTTGGCAACAGGTCGATTCATAAATTCTTTGATTTGTTCTTTGACATCGGGGTCAACTTTCACCCTGTATTATTTCTGGTTGCTCACTTTGTTTGTGGCAACTTGTCTAGCAACATTTGCGGCCTATCTTTCAGCATGCTTCTTGCGTTAGAAACGCCTCCACTGAGTTCTGCTCATGGGATTATTTCCCAGGTAATTCTCAAATATGTGGCTCTTCCGCTTTAATGTGAATTCATGTCGGTAACTCATAACCGACTTTCCCTTTGGATCTCTTACAACATCATCAACATTTGACGCCCCAATTTCCCATGAGGCTTAATCCATGTGTCTCTAGGAGCAGCAGCAGAAGGGATGAAACTACTTGGCTTCGCTTGAGAGTTCCATATGTTTCTCCTAGGATCCCTTGGATTAGGGAACCTTTGGTTGTGGACTTTGGCTTTGCCTTCCCTAATTGTAGCTTTTGAAAATTCTCAACAGCAACTTTGTCAATCAGATCCCCGCACCTAGGGCACAAATAAATTGTCGAACCCTTGCTTTTGCAGTGGTATAGGAAATCTATCAAGTGCTCATCTAGCCTGGGGTAGACATCAACTTTAGCTGAGCCGACATAAGCATTCTCTCTTGTACTCTCTTCAACCATGTTATTTGGAAATCCAGTAATCTCGATCATATTAATCTCGGCAGGTTCAGCGAAGAAAGCCTCCTCCCGCCTAAGAGGATCGGTGTCGATCTTCATCTTTCTGACAGTGAATTTCAGACGACCCTCCTGCAGTGATTTCTGAACAAGATCCCTAAAATGATAACATTTAGAGGTTGTGTGACCAAGATAATTATGATATTTACAAAAACCTCTTTTCTGTTGTTGTTCTAATGGTGGCATTTTAGCATTAGGAGATACTAAAATTTGACCATCTTTAACTAACAAATCAAAAATTTCTTCACATTTAGAAACATCAAATGTATAAGTTTTTGCAGGAAATTTAGAATTGTTTTCGGCAACAAAATTTTTTCCTTTAGAAGGAAATAAAGATTTACATTCATACGCAGGCCCAGGCTTCATTTCAGCCACATCGACATCTGCCCCAATCGACGAGATATAGTCGGCCTCGTATATGGGATCTGTATCATCATAATCTATATAGGCTACTTTTTCTTTCTTAGCCTTAGACTTAGTATGCCTAACCTTCTCTAGCCGTAAATGCTTAAGGTGTCGAACCCTATCAGCTAGTTGTGACATACTCTTAACAAAAGTTGGGTCGATTTTCTTTCTATTAGAATAATCTAATCCTCCAGCAGCCATTTGAACAAGTTCATGTTCTAGCACTTGGGTAAAATATCTCGCCTTTACTGACCTAAATCGATTCAAATAATCATGTATGGTCTCAACAAATCTCCTTTTGATGTTTGATAACTCGACTAAACTAATTTTCGAATGTCCTTCATAAAATTGTTCATGAAATTTTTTTTCCAACTTAGTCCATGAATCAATTGAATTAGGAGGTAATGTGGTAAACCACGTAAAGGCTGCCTTAGTGAGAGACGAAGGAAAATGCTTTACCCTAAAACTTTCATTATTCGCCATATCACCAGATTGTGTTAAATACATAGCAATATGTTCGACTGTCGATTCACCAGACTCGCCCCCGAACTTAGTATATTTAGAAATTTTCCATCCTCTAGGGTTTTCAGTCTGTAAAATATACTCAGACAAAGGGGACGAATATGTTGGCCTCTGGAGCGTGGTATTCATACCCTTCCTAGCCATAATTCTCTCGATAATGGTAGTTAGATTATTTTCGACATCTAAATCTTCTTGTTGAATTTGATCAAGAATTTGATCAGCCTCTTATTGTCGATTAACTAATACCCTAGGGGGTTTGACAACAACATTTCTATGAGGCCCTGCAACTTGTCCTTGTTGGACAATTTCATCTTCTATTGCCCCTATGTCTACTTGACCATGGGAATTTAATCGAACAGGTGGCGCCTGTCGAACAGGCGCTGGGGGAGCACCCAAAAAATTACATAGACTTGTTAATTGGGCAATCACTTGTCGATTTGTTTCAGCGGAATGTCTATTAGTCTCAGTCGACTCTTGCACTATGGAGTTAAATACATGACTCATTTGGTTAGTCAACATATTGACTAACTCATTATTGCTATCATCCATTTGTTACCTCAACACTGCCACCGAAGTATTAGTTAGAGGCAACACTAGTTGTTGCGCAAGCATTCCTCTATTTCCCCCTGCTGCAAATCCTTGTAAAGGAGAATTCATATTTTGCACATTATCTGAAACCACTACTGCACTTGAAGTCGCCTAATATCCCGACATTAAGGAATAAGTTATTCCATAAGGGGGGTTAGCAGTACCAAATCGAGGTATCGTTGTGTTCGGAATGACATTCGTAGCCACCACAGGCCTTGGACTCACCGGTGTGGTCTGGGGAATAGGTACTGATACTGAAGTAGTTGACCTTGATACATTTGTGTTGTTTAGTGGGGGAAATGGTGCAACTTGAGTAATTATTGGGTCGGATGTACCCAAAGTTCGTGATGGAATTTCATCCACGTTCGAAGTAGTGTTTGACATCCTAGGTGTATGTTTCCTAGTGGGTGGTCTATTATACTCTTTAGTTAGGATTCCACTTGTAAGTCTCATACACTTATGACATCTAACAATAAAAACTTAGCACTGGTCCCACTGGGCGTGCCAATTTGTTTACTGTGGAAAATGGTAAACAATCGCTGGTCCTCCCAAAGTCCTAAAACTAAGGGTCACTCGCAAGATCAACCAGTTGATCTTAAGACATGTGTTAAGATTTGTGAAATTGTATTGACTCTGTCAAAATCCTTGCTTAAGAAACGGTTTCCTAAGACTAAGGGAATAAGTACAACGACTTTCCACACAATAGCTCAAGTTCGATCGACAGGTAACTCGTGACCGACAGAGACAAAAACCTAAATAACTTGACAAATATGAGTGTTCATTATATTTTGACCTACTATGGTGACTCGTGACCGACAGAAGTCTGTGAATTCAAGTCTGTTCTAAACGAAATAAGGGTCGAACGACTCTTTTATCAACTCAAAACTTGTAACAAAGAGAGCATCAACATACACGAAAATACAAAGTGATTGCTCAAAAGTAAATAGAATGCAAGTAAAAGTTTAAAAGAAAACAACTAAAATGTAAAGGTTTAGCATTGAAATAAAGGTGGTGATTCACGTACATCAAATACTTTCGCAACTCTTGCTTCCTGACGCTCGGAATTGAGCAGAGTTTTGGCAAGTACTTTGAATATACAAGTGAACACACTAATTTTACATTGAGATGACTTATTTATAATGTTTACAAAGTAACTGCCTAAAAACAATCTACGACTGATATTCAAAACTTGAAGAAACTGCTTCAAAGGATTTCACCATCTCTTTGGCGCTTAAACAACATAGAGAGCTTTTGATAACTGCCCACGATCTTGAACTTTGAATCTTTTCCGCTTCTGGCTTCTAAGAATAAACTGCTCCTAACTTCGACATTTTCCTTCATCGAGAGCAAAATAATGAAATTTCTCTAAGTCTAGAATCCTCCATAATCGACTGGGCTCAGCTTCGACTACTCCTTCGATGTTTAACATTTGGTCGAATTGACCAATTTCTATATTTTATCCCTCTGGTCGACTTACCTCTTTTTCGACATCCTTGTCTTAGCATTTCTCTTGGTCATAAATTTCAATCTTCTGAAGAACCCTTATCTCTAAGGATCGACCCTTAGCTTACAAGGACATCTACATTTAATATATACCTTTGAATACCTTAAGAAATTTCAGGATAACATAAGGATCTTCGCTTTCAGAAAGGAGATCATGTGTTTTTGAGAGTTACTCATGTGAATGTTGTCGGTAGAGCTTTGAAGTCACGAAAATTGACTCTGCATTTTATTGGTCCGTATCAGATTGTTGAGGAGGTAGGTGAAGTGGCCTATATAATTTATTTATCGCCGTCACTTTCTAATCTCTATGGCATATTCCATGTATCTCAATTAAGGAAATATATGGCGGATATGTCTCATGTTGTTCCGCTAGATGATGTGCAAGTTAGAGATAATTTGATGGTTAAGGCATCACCTATGCGTATTGAGGATCGAAGAGTTAAGCAACTCCGAGGGAAGGAAGTTGCTTTTGTGAAAGTGGTTTGGGGAGGTCCTGCTAATGGTAATGTGACTTGGGAGCTTGAGAGTCAGATGAAGGATTTGTATCCTGAGATGTTTGCTTGAGGTAATTTTCGAGGGCAAAAATCTTTTAAGTGGGGGAGAGTTGTAACATCCTGATTTTTTTAACAGTTAATTAATTATTAACATTTATTATATTATGTGATAATTAATTTAATTGGGTGATTTAAATGAATATTAGAATTATTTGAATATGTATGTTATTTGAATAATTGGGTTTTATGAGTAGAAATGAGATTATTTAGTATTGAGCCTAGTTATATGAATAGAAGCAATAAGGAGGTGTTAAGTGTTAAGCCCAATTTGAGCTTACTAGTTAGTAAAGGGTTAGAGGAAAAACATAGTTAGTGTTGTCATTTGGTGAAAAAGAAAGAAAGAAGAGAAGAGAAAAGGAGAAGAAGAAAAGAGAAGAGGAAACCCTAAGAAGCTAAATATTCAAGAGGTAAAAGGGAGAATCTTCATTATTATGCATTTGTATGTTGTTGGGTAGTGATTAGTAACATGCTATAGGATTGAGTATCTCAATTTCTAGGTTTTGGTTACTCAAATTGAAGTTGTAATTTGGGGGTTTTGATGATTAAAACTAGATTTGATGATATGAATAGGTTCCCTATAATGTATACATGTTAGATGATGTTTAAATGATGATAAATAAGCATTAAAACTGATTTTGGGAAAGAATTTCATGGCTGGAGCTGTGTTGTCTGTAGCGGATTTTTCTGCAGAATTTGAAGGGCGCTCAACGGTCGGGGTTGGGTTCAGCGCGGGTCCTTGAATGCAGAAAAATAATTTCTTTCATTGATGCATGAAAGACTTAGGTATTTGATTGCCTATGATTTATCATTAATTTACATGATTTCTAATAATTATGTTGATGAGTTTTGGATTGCTTTTGGATGCGATTTCGTTGAATACATGTTACTTGAAGTAGTGTATGTTTGTTATGTTTTGGATGGATTGTTGATAATAACATTTGATGGGTTGTATGCTATGTGTTAATTGTGATGTATGACGAATGCAAATACTATGTGTATTTTTTGTTGGTGATGAAACATGATGTTTGTGCAAGATGATAGATAATTCAAATGTGTTAGATTATTGTGGTATGCTCGATAATTAAGGTTGGTAGATAATCTTAATAGCATATGTTGTTGGTTAAATTACACATGCATTTATGGCGAGTTGGAACTCCGATATATGATTGGCTTGATCCTTGAATGGAAACAGTAACGGTGGAACTTTGGGTTCACAATGTGCTTGATCCTATATGGAAACAAAAGCGGTGGATTATATGTTCATATGGTGGCTTTGCTCTTGTCCGGATCGGAAGCGTGGCTTTGATTCTAAGTTATTGAATCGGAAGCGAGGTGAGTAGAATATTCACGATGGTACCACATGCATCAGTCACATTGCATTGTTGTCTCATTAGTCATTAAAGAAGGTGTGTTGTATGTTGGAATTTGTGGTAATTGATTATATAGATCATAAAATTGATTGTATTGATGACATTTACGCTATTTGTGATAAATGTGAATATGTTATGCTTGGAGTGTTTGTATAATTATAGCAATTAGAATATCACATGAAGTGTGTAGAATTTGTTGAATATATGTTGTTTATATATTGCTACCAATTTATATACATTTGGATAATGATGTGAATTCTCACCCTTCTGTTGTGATGTTGCCTCTACGTGGATAACATGCAGGTTCCAAAGATAGCGGTGCTTTGCACGAGACTAGTTGAGGAGTTTATCTAGTTATTCCTTACACTAGGTAGTGAGTCGTTGCTCTGGTCATGTAATACGAGGATTATTTAGATTTATGCTTCTATGAGATATTTGTCATGTATTCTCATATGATTTTGGATTTGTATGTTGAGATACTATGTTGATGTGGCCTTGGTGCCAATGTATGAATCTATATGACTCGATTATATTATGGATTCATTGTTATTTCATCCCATGGTTATAGTATGGGATGTAATCATTGATAGTATATGAGAAAATGAAATACTCTGCTGTGATATGCATAATTTTGTCTTAAAGCATGAGATTCGAATATGTGTTATGATTATGACCAGGTGCAAATTAATATTTGTTTTGTTGGTTTTCCTATGTGTGGAAAATGACATGTGACACCCTTTGTATGCGTGCATTCTATTTTACTTTGATTTATGTCATTATTATTTGGGTTTAGAAAAAGGGTGTTACACGATTCTCATCTCAAAATTATATACGTTGCCGATAACAAGTTAGGCCACAAATATTCACAATATTAAAATAAAAACATAAAATAAAAAGCATAGACACAAATTTTTAACAATTATAATTATGATTATTATCACTCACACATAAACTTTACACAAATTAAAAGATCAAAAGTAATCCCGATTTTAGAACCCTAATAAATAAATCCAATTTTAAATTGAATCAAATATGGGTTGCTCTGATACCACTTATTAGATATGTTCATAACCTTATATTTTCTAACAATATAGAAATTATGAACAAAACTCTAAACTATTCCTGATGAGTCAAACATGCAATTGACTTATATCCCTTATACTCATATTCGAATACAATTGTGAAAATGAAATTGAAAGCGTACCTGAATTTGTTATTGGGAATCATTGAATGTTTGAGGGTATTTGATCTTTTGATTTGTATAGTTCCTTATGGCTCATTGTTTCTCTATGATGGGGATGAATAGAGAGTTCATGGTAAGTTGTATTGCGTTATCTATAAATAGGGAGCATAACCCCTATAAATAACCTTATATTTATTTTTTAGTTTTCAATATTCTAATTTGGTCCCTCATCAAATTAGATATTGACTTATGATATTTACACAATAATATTATATTTCATGATATTTATGCTTTTAGCTATGAACTTATTATTAATTAGACCACTACAACTTTAGCTAATTACATAATGGTGCTAACACATACAACGTTACAACAAAAAATTCAAACAAGTGTATCCTGCTCAAATATAATAGTTAGATCATCTTTTACTCCTTTTCTCCAAAGTCATTAGACTAATCCAAAGACTTATATTAAAGCATAATAAATGTAAGGGGGAACCAAACTAAATAGAATTAAAATCCAAAGTTAAATGTCTTTCACAACAAAAACATCAACTCTATTTCTACATCGTTGGCAAATTTTATGCAAACTTAGAAAAATAGTTTTAATGGATAGTTAGGATAATTTTATTATTTCTCCAAAAGAATACTTTTAAACTATTTAATACTATCATTTCTAATATATATTTTGTTTAATTAAAAGGTAATTAATGCAAATATGTAAACAAATTTTTCCACTGAATATTATTATATTTATTATAAATTTAAAAAATTTATTATACTTAACTACATTTCTCAATAAGTATGAAAGTCATTTTTTGTGTGTGTTTATAATAGTAACTATATAAATTAGGTAGTTGAAGTTAGGGCCTGATGGCCTTCATGCTATGTTTTTTCAAAAAATATGGAACATTGTGGGATCAAAGGCGATGAACTTAGTTATAGGTATGTTGAATAACGTAATATGACTGTCCTGAATAAACTCACATTGTTCTAGTTCCTAAGTGTAAGAATTCCAACAAACTAAAAGACTCCAGGCCAATCATTCTCTATAATATTGAAATTTGTGACAAAACTATAGCAAACAGATTGAAGGCCCTTTTGCTGGATATTATTGATGAGGAGAAAAATGTGTCTATTAAATGTATATTGATAATAAACAATGCTTTGATTGCCATGAAATGTTTCCACTAAATGAAAAAGAAGAAAGTAGGCAAAATAGAATGATGACCCTTAAGATGGATATGTGAAAAGCGCATGATATGATTGAATGGTGTTTTTGATGGGTTGCTAAAAGTTTTGGGTTTTCTAGAAGCAATGATGAAGTTTATTAGAAGATGTATGCATATAGTTATGCACCAAATTCTTATTAATAGGAAACCTAGTCAGAGTTTCTCCCCTGGGAAAGGACTTCGGCAAGGTGACTACCTCTCACCTTATTTGTTTAATCTGTGCAAATGTACTATTTAGCTTGCTTAAGAAGGAGATAATGACCAACAATATTTATGGGATCCAAGTTGCTAGGAGGGAACGAAAGATCTCCCACCTGCTCTTTGCAAATGACTGCCTTTTGTTTGCGCATGCAAATTCCAACAAGGTTGATTGTTTAATGAAGACCCTTGACAAGTACTAGAGAGAATCAAGACAAGTGGTAAACCTAGATAAATTTGAGGCATAATTTAGTCGAAATTTGTGCGAAGAGGTGTAAGATATGATTAATACCAGGATAGATGTTAAAAGTGTGATATCTCATTTGTGATACTTGGGTCTGTCTATTTTGTTTGAGAGATCTAAGAATACGGTTTTTTCACTTTTAGTGGAGTGAGTATGGAAGAAAGTCAAAGGGTGGAATGAAAGTTTTTTTGTCTAGAGATTAAAAATAACTTCTTATCAAGGTTGTTGCGAAGGCTGTTCCAAATTACATAATGAGCTATTACAAACACCCTGAGAGTTGTTGTGGTGAGATTGAAGCTATGTTTGCCAATTTTTGGTGGGGAGTTAGGAATGGGGAGATAAATATAAAATGATTAAAATGAGACATGCTATCAATGTCAAAGAAGGTCAGAGGAATGTGATTTAATGGTTTCAATGACTTCAACACTAGTTTGCTTGAGATTTTTTTTGACATATATTGGTCGGGGAATAATCTCTTATTGGGAGAGTTTTCAAGTGAAGATATTTCTCTAGGTGTTTGACACTGGAGGTTAAAGTTGGTTTCTCCCTAAGCCACACTTGAAGGAGTATCTCTAGTGCTAGTGAAGTTGTTAAGAATTAGTACAATTGGAGGATCAGAGATGGCGCCAAAGCGAGAGTTTGGAAGTTGCTAAGAATCACTATACACACACTTGGCCCCGATGCTCTGATAAGAGATTTGATTGATCTAGACCTTCATAAGTGGAATAGAGAACTTATTGGAAATTGTTTCGACCCATATGATTCCAAATAAGGTTGCAGTATCCCTTTATCCTTTAAGGAACATGAATACAAGATCATCTAGAACTATGAAGAAAATTGTGAGTATTTTGTTTATTCTGCTTACATGTACCTCAATAGGAAAAGGTCATCTCAAAGCCTAAGTAATTCATGGGTAAATGACAAACTCTGACATAATATTTGGAAGACACCTATTCAAAATATAATTAAAGAGCTTTTTGGAGAGTGACCATGAAGATTATGCCAACTAAATGCAATTTAAGCAAGAAAAAGATTAAGGTTGACAATACATATGACTTATGCAACCATGATATTGAAACTAATCATCATGTTTTCCTACATTGTGAGTTTGTTAAATAGGTTTGGTTTTCCTCCCTTATTGGTTATCGTATTCCGCCTCATCTTTAAATTATGGACCAATTAGATCATTGTTTTAAACATGTTGATTTGTATGGAACCTAATTGAGCCACTCCATCATGTAAAATATCTGGTATATGAGAAACCAACTGCAGTTTCATCATAAGGTTTTATAATCGCGTGGAATGGTGGAAGAGGCACTTGAGGATATTTTGGATTTCAACAAAGTGAACCCCCATGTGGGATCATATAACGAAAGTGTAGAGGCTGTTGAGCACGTTCTCATTCAAAAAAAATCTAAATACCATTCAAGTGGACGTGTCATACCCCAAAATTTTCCCTCTTACTTCTCAAGACAATACACAACTCCATACTCAAGAATTTCTCAAGGGTTGACCAGACAAACCCTCTTCTAAGCAATTAATCCAAACTAGGGTTTTGCTCCTCTCAAGCCAAAATGGATTTCCAATGCTTCAAGTGGTCATCATACCTCCTCATATATTTCAAGGGATCACCATGTCAAGTTTCAAGCCTTACAGCTCAGATCTGCTCAATCAATTGCTCAGATGGTTGAAAATCAGCTGTATTAGATAGAAAGTCAATTGTGGTCAACATATAGTCAAGCTTCATAATTTTTGGTCAAAATCAATATTTTGAAGTAATATTCATCATTTGATCAAGGGTTGACCATGATTCCTCAAGGAAAGTCAAGATTTAATCAAAAGTTAGAGTTTCCAAATTAGGATTTTTTAGACAAAAGTCAACAGAACTTTGACCAAGTATAACTTTCACATACTTTATCAGAAATTTTTCCACCATATCTCATTTTGAAGGAAATTCAATTCTCTACAACTTCATGTCTCACAAGCTTTGGCCAAAAATGTTTCATTTGGAAGTTATGGATCAAAACATTACAGGTCCTTTTAAAAGTCAACAAAAAGTCATCTTTTCGCAAAGAAGTGTTCATGAACATGGAAACTTCAATGAAGATGAAACCAAAAGGAGTGTTTAGAGGACATCTCTAGTTTTCTAAAAAGTCCAAGAACACTAAAAAATGTTGAAAATTAAGCAAGATACATATTGTGCAAGTTTAACATTTTTGAGGAGGTGCATGAAGAGAAATACTTAGCAAATGCAAATATTTTTCAAATGGGCCTAAAATTTTATGATCCAAACTTGATCTTGACATTATCCATGGCCTGAAAACTCAAGTACACGCCCTCCTCTCATTTATTTGATTTATTTTGAAATTAAATCATTTTAATTCAATTTAAATAAAATAAAATGCAATGAGTGAGGTCATGACATGTTGGGCTTATTTTCCAAGCATCTTGAGGACCAAGAAAGCCCATGAAAGCTGTCAAATTCGTGCAATACTTGATAGGCAAGATTAGAGACCAAAAAAGGCAATATTTAGTTTTTATTTTCAAGGAATTATATCTTAATCAATGCAAGATATTTTCTCCTTTTGTTGACCTAATTCTACTCTCTTATAAATACCTCATAAGACCAGACACAAGGGACAACGAATCCTTTCCCCAAAGAGCAACCCTAAAACTCTCAAAAATTCCAAGAAACTTGAAAATTTGTATTCCATTCTCCAGCCACTTTCAAGCACTCCATCGTGCTCCTGAGGTAATACAGAATAAGAATGGATCATTATCCATGGTTATAACACGTTAAATCATGCCATACATACACCTATGTTTGCATTTTTTTCATAAATTCGTATTCTGCTTTGTATTGTGTTTTGCTTGAAACTAATGATTCTAATGTGTTCCTGAGATATCTTAGAGCAGGTTTAATCCATCGTTTACAAGCTTTGATGGCATGAACATAAAACACCATTGTTAGGGCATTGACCTTCTATAGCTTCGTATCTGTATTTCTAAGAACTTTCAGGTCAAACGGAGGCCACCATTGAACTCACAGCCCTCAATTTAGGGGGGGGGGGTAGGGTCCTCCTTGTTGATTTATTTTTTCTGTTTTTAGGTTGCCAAAAACAAGCTCGTCGGAGAAGACGATCGGAGCTAGGGCTTCGGCGTCCCTCCAACCCTCTGACTCGTTGACCCAGGCGTGGCACATAACTATTAGCCCATTTGAATCCAAGGGTCCCACCACGCGTGTCTTTATTTTATTTTGATTTTTTGGAAGTTAAATTGCATAATATTTATTATTGTAACATTATGAATGGATGTATCACCGCCCCAACGGACTACTATGCGCGCTATGTCTCTTTCTCCCTTAGGTCATGGGTTCAAATCCCACATTTTGCTATTTTTTCACAATTTCTGATTTTTACGCAGGTAACGCACGTATGCAGATAGAGGCATGTTATTGACAACATGTGCAACATGGTTGAGTGGTAAAATTTTGAGTCACGGGTTCAAACCTTGCAGGGACCAAATCCTTTTTTATCACCTTTCCTCTTCAATTTTTCCTAACCATTTTCCTTTTTTTTTTTAATTTTATTTAATTTCCTTGCAAAATTAATTCAAACCTTTTCAAAAATTACAAAAATATTTTAATTTCAAATTTAGGTTAATTAAACATTTAATTAATTTTTGGCATAAAACTAATTTATTTTTCTCACAGTTTAAATTATTTTTCGTAATTAATTAATAATTAACCTAGAATTAGGATTTTTACATTAAAATCAATCTTCAAAATACCAAAAATATTTTTCTTTTTGCAATTAGGATTTAGATATTTTCTCTTATCATTAGACATTTTTCTTACAATTTATTTCTTTTATTTCACATTTAAATATTAGAAATCGATGTATAGGTCGCAAGGTTATTTTTGTAATAACGTAGGATTTACTTTCTGCACCTTTACATTTCCGCACTTTACTTTCTGCACTCATATTATGTATCTGCCTCAAAGCCATGTAATAGTCTAGGGTTTACTTTCCGCACTTTAATTTCTGTACATATTTAACTGCTAGTAATTAGACGTGTATGGTAAGATTAAAAACAACATAGATCACTCTTAATCACAAGATAAATATCTGAAATACAAACACTCTCTTCACACTTGCACACCCCTTAGGGTATCCTCTCTTGTTGCCTTTCGAATAACGTGGTCATGTCCCTCGAACGTAGGGATATCTTAGCTAAGACGCTTACAAACAATATCATCACAGTCTCTTCGAATTAAAGATCATAGTCCCTCGATGACCCTCAATTGTTGCCTACGAATACATGATCTCGTCCCTCGATTGTTGCCTACGAAAAGTGATGATCGTCCCTACGAATATGCTAAGGTATCCTTACATGTTGCCTTCTATGACCATATGATGACCCTAGGAACGTCCCTTTACATCCAACAGATAGAGTTACCTACCAACTAATGGTATGAATGCACTACCCTAAAGGAAAGCAAAATAACATGGAAACGACCATTCTAAGTAGGTAATAAGACTCTTTTGCTTGCTCCAATCAATTCAAAAAATACTCTTTACACCCCACACTTACTTTCAAAAATCTTTTAAAAAACACTTTGTATACATTCCAGTGTGAAGCATTACAAAGTTAAACACTTTTCCAAAACAAAATATTTCCAAATACTTCATATACATTCCAGCGAGAATCATTACGAAGTCAAAGAGAAATGTCTTTTCAAAAACATCTTTTCAAACACACACACAGAAAGCAATTTATAAAGTGAGCTAAGCAATTAAGAGCCCGTAGATAACTACGAATGTAAAGGGTGCTAATACCTCTCCTTTTCATAACTGCCTCCCTTACTTAGAATCTAACGAAGGTCTTTTCCTGTTCTTTTCGCCTTCCCTTAATTGGATAAAAGAAAAGTCGGTTGCGACTCTTGCTATCCGCAACATTTGCGATAAAACACAAAACAAACAAGTCAGTTCTCCCACCGTATCACAGAACGCTAGCTGTTATTAGGAGAAGTACTTTTCATTTGATAGTGTTATTTAAAACTATAATAATTTGGTTACCTTGACTGCAATTAAGAAGAATTTTAGGCATGTGGAACCAAGAATGACTGAACTTCTGACCATTAGATAAGAACTTCAAATTACAAAAAAATCGAAATCTAGATATATTCCTTTTTCAATCCAATGCTATGTCCGCCGTTGATTATATTAATCATCTTAAAATTTTCTACTATATATGAATCTTTTGTGTTAGATTATATGCTCTTGTTGGACTCCTTTAAGGAGTCTTCTATCATGTTTATCAGTAAAAAAATTAATCTCCACCACATGGTTGGAATAGGGAAAAGGGTAGCATCGAGAACTTGGATCGGGAGCATTCCAATTTGATTTAAGACTCTATATCTTATATTTTAGTTCTTTCGCATCCTTAATCGAATCAACTTTTGAGTTGTTAAAAAAAGAGAGTAGGTAGTTAGGAAGATACTAAGCTCAAACCCAAAAGAGGGTGCAGAAACAAAACCCAACTCAATAATTAAAAGCCCAACCAAAAAACTTCGTTAATTCCTTACACCCATCACACCGCCCTCACAAAATTCTTGACTTTTCAACACACAAATCCCAATCCAATACGCAACCTAAAGCCCAACAAACTCCCAAACCCGAAACACGCCTTCACTTTCTCTCTCTCTATATATTCCCCACCAAACATCCACTCACACTTCATCTTCCTCTTTCAAACTCAAACCACAACCCTAGTTAAATCCAAGCCTTGTCCGGGTTCATTTCATCTCATCGGAACCCGCGTCGGCCAGATCTACTTTCTCCACTCCTTAGGGTTTGTGTGTGTTTGAAAATCGAAGATGGTTTCTGACGCTAGCAAGAAGAAAGCCGCACAGAAGAAAGCCGCCGCCGCTGCTAAGCGAGGTGGGAAGGCCGCAGTCGCCGCAGCTTCTTCCAAAGCCGCTGATAAGGCTGCTGACAAAATCGCCGATATTCGGATATCGGATCGGACATGTACCGGCGTTCTTTGCTCGCATCCTCTTTCCAGAGATATTCGGGTCAGTAATAAATATCATTAATTGCACAATCCTCTGTTTCATAATCATCATTGATTTCAGTAGTTAACATAGATTTTGAATCAGGCGAGTTAATTGGAATCTAGTTTGAGTTAGTTATTAATTACCGCTATTAAGATACTCTCTTTGTTAAGTATGAACCTTCATCGGTATCAATATGCTCTGTGCCTTTATAGATCTTCATCCTGTTTAACCATGGATTTGTGATTTTCTCAATATGCAGTGTGGAAAATTAGATTTTTTCAATCTGTAGTCATGTCTTGTTTAGGGAGTCTTAATTCTGGCTTATTGTTGCTGGTTTTTAGTGTGTCTTACTTGTAGCTTATTGTTGCTAGCTTGGGTGCATGTATATGAGTGCCTGGGTGAGCTGCTGGGCCTGTAGCATGGGGGTTCTACCATGTTGCTGGGGTTCATAACTTGGTTCTTCTTATTATAACCATTACTCACCTAATTCATTTGTTTGGAGGTAGGCATACTGTGCAGTAAAGCGATATTTACAGTGTGTTGGTTATAACTAAGTGTTCATGTTGAAAATGATTTTATATTGATGCATTTGCTTGTGTTATTGCAGATAGAGTCTCTGTCTGTTACTTTTCATGGGCATGATCTCATTGTTGATTCTGAGTTGGAGCTGAATTATGGAAGGTTTGTTGTCTTTACCTGATAGAGTCAAGAGCCAATTTGATGTTGTTAGTTATGCCTTTGAAACTTTGACTGATTGTTGTGGCTGTTTTGAATTTCTTGCAGGCGTTATGGTTTACTTGGATTAAATGGATGTGGAAAGTCTACTCTTCTTACAGCAATAGGTTGCCGAGAACTTCCGATTCCCGAGCACATGGATATTCATCATCTTAGCAGGGAAATTGAAGCCTCTGACATGTCTGCATTGGAAGCTGTCATTGCCTGTGATGAAGAAAGGTTGAAGTTGGAAAGAGAGGCTGAAACTCTGGCAGCTCAGGTTTGTTTTTTGTTTAAGTTATAAAACATCTGTTTTTTATGATTTTTTTGTTGTTTGCCAACTTTAAGATAATTTGGTTTTAGGATGATGGTGGTGGTGAAGCCCTTGAGCGTATTTATGAACGATTGGATGCCCTAGATGCATCAACTGCTGAAAAGCGTGCTGCTGAAATTTTGCATGGTCTTGGTTTTGACAAGAAGATGCAAGCAAAGAAGACTCGGGATTTTTCTGGAGGCTGGAGAATGAGAATTGCATTAGCACGAGCTTTGTTTATGAACCCTACTGTTCTTCTACTTGATGAACCTACTAATCATCTTGGTAACATCCCTTCCCTGTATATAAAATAACCCAGTAAATTTATCACCTTGTCATGTTTTATAAACAAAAATTAGTTTTGGTTGCTGTTGTCTTGTATCACTTGATGTTTAATTAACAATCTGTTTGTGCTTACAGTTTAATGTTCATTACTAAGCCTATTTTGTTGTAGCTTTTTGTGGGAAGAGAATCACTTTTTTTTTGTAAAAAAAAAATAGATCAATAACTTTTTATCTGATTGTTAGATTTTTCGGAAAATATATTGCTTCTAATTAGAAGCCGTTTTGAGTAGCTTCTTTAGCAAATCATTTTTTGCAACTGTTTAAAAAATGATTTTCATTATGGTATTTTCACCATTAAGTAGAACAACAGTTGCCATTACTTTCATTTTGGATAGTATATTGAATGCTTCATATTACATTTTTTATGTTATGGGAATGTATGGCCCAATCGATTGCATATAATCATTCTATCTATGCTTTATTATGTCTTGTTATATTGATTTATGTAATTTCTTTTATCTCCATCTCTCTTGACTGTTTTATTCATGATCGTTCTGACTTATGTGGGGGCATGTTTCTTCCTGCACTATGATACAATATTGCCCCTGCGGTTTGGGGTTGTTTCGTGTCCTACTTCCAATTTTCTTATGTCTTATGTTGATTTTTGCAGTATGTTCTATCATCCAATTTTTCTTGTATACATTTATCTGACTATCTTTATGCGTATATCAACTAACTTTTTGTCTGTTTGCAGATTTGGAAGCTTGTGTGTGGCTGGAGGAAAGTTTGAAGAAGTTTGAACGTATTTTGGTTGTGATATCACATTCCCAGGATTTCCTTAATGGTGTCTGCACAAATATTATCCACATGCAAAGTAAGAAGCTGAAGATGTACACTGGTAATTATGATCAATATGTTCAGACACGTGGTGATTTGGAAGAGAACCAGATGAAGCAGTACAAGTGGGAACAGGAGCAGATTGCCAACATGAAGGAATATATTGCTCGGTTTGGTCATGGTTCAGCTAAGCTAGCTCGCCAGGCTCAGAGTAAGGAAAAAACACTGGCAAAAATGGAACGAGGTGGACTGACAGAGAAGGTAGTTAGAGACCAAGTTTTAGTATTTCGCTTTACTGATGTAGGAAAACTCCCCCCTCCTGTTCTCCAGTTTTCTGAAGTTAGTTTTGGATACACTGAAGATAATCTCATCTACAAAAACATTGACTTTGGGGTTGACTTAGACTCTAGGGTTGCTCTTGTTGGACCAAATGGTGCCGGAAAGAGTACACTACTGAAGCTAATGACTGGTGATTTGTTTCCTAGTGACGGCATGGTCAAGCGTCATAATCATCTGCGAATTGCTCAGTATCATCAGCACTTGGCTGAAAAGCTAGACTTGGACATGCCTGCCCTTCAGTTTATGATGAGAGAATACCCTGGAAATGAGGAAGAGAAGATGAGGGCAGCTATTGGTAGGTTTGGACTGACAGGTAAAGCCCAAGTGATGCCTATGAATCACTTGTCTGATGGACAGAAGAGTCGAGTCATATTTGCGTGGTTAGCTTGGAGACAGCCTCAGCTATTACTCTTGGATGAGCCAACTAATCATTTGGATATTGAGACGATTGACTCTCTTGCTGAGGCTTTGAATGAGTGGGATGGCGGTTTGGTTCTTGTTAGCCACGATTTTAGGCTCATAAACCAGGTTGCCAAAGAGATATGGGTGTGTGCTGACCAAAAAGTAACCAGATGGGAGGGTGACATTATGGATTTCAAGAAGCACCTAAAGGCAAAGGCAGGAATATCTGACTGAAGCAGTTAGTGAGATAGAGATAGAAGATATAGGCCAAACCACCAACCTTTGCTACATCAAGCTTATTAAATAAATCTGGTTTGCTGGGATATTGGCTTTTCCATAGTAATATTACTAGCTAAGGATTTAGTACAACCAATATCTTGGTGGGTGCCTCCTTTTTTTGCAATGTTGGTGGTGGAAAGTGGTTGATTGTTGAGGTAAATGGCGAATTGGAAGTGCTATATCATTTTTGTTTGGATTGAATTTATATTTTTTTCATCTTGGTGGACTTGATATTATTTTTTCTCCTTTATTATTTGTTGTGCTTATCATTTAATTGCTTGGTTCTTGACCAGCAAGAGGGATGATTGGACACCATCTAAAAACTTACGAACCATGCTTGTTCTATCAAATTTGTTGTACGGAGATTTTACTATATTTATGATATTATTAGCTAGTTTTTATCATCAGTTTTTGATGCCAATTCAATATTTATCTAGGGTAAACATCTTATTGAGCATGTGCTCTGTTGGTTTGGCTCAATGGTGATACATCAGGCAGTGTTGGTATTACATGTTAGTTTCCCCCACTTATTTCTATTCTCATTTGATAGCAAATTCAGACTTTTGGTGTTACTTCATTAATAGAAATCTATACACACTGATGAAGTTAGCAGATTTCCAAGCAACATTTTTATCACAAATCTCAGGAGGGAAGTAAAAGGTTGGAAGACATGCCAATTCAAATTGTTTTATTTTATTCACAAATTTCATTAATTGGTGTCAAATATGTATTCCAAAAGAAATTGGATTTTCTGCAATGGATCAATTGAATCAACTTTGAATCTCTACCGGTTACAAATGATCATATGCATTGGAACAAGAGATCAAATGATCATATGCATTGGAAGGTATGAATTATGCATTGGAAGGTATGAATTATTCAGAATGCAGTTCCGAGAATCAATACTTGACATGCAATACTTGACATGCTGAAAGGCATAAAGAATCAATACTTGACTTGCTGAAAGGATTTAAGCACTTGTTAAAATAAAAGTTAAAAGATTGGAGAAGCATGAGATTCAAGTAATAGATTCAAAAGATATTTTTTTAAAATAAAAGTTAAAAGATTGGAGAAGCATGAGATTCAAAAGATATTTCTGTAAAGATGAGAGTAAAAAATTGTGATAAAAATCAAGAGGGCAAAGACCACTAATGATGAAGATGATCTTGTTATGTTTGAAAAGTTCTTAATAAAATAATAAAATAAAGAAAAAGTGAGAATTTTTTTATCTTGAAAAGAGTTTCGTTTCTCTTGAATTTTTTTATCTTGGTAAGTCTTCGACCTAATCTTGTACCTTCCACGGCTCAAAATATCTTAGTAAATTAAAGTATCCGATCTAACTTTGTACCTTCTCTGACTGGATGAATAACTTTATTCTTTGCTCGAGTTAATAACGACTTGGAATTTTTGACTTGATCCTTGAGAATAACTGTTCTTATTTTTTTTTTTTGGAATTTTTTGTTATGTGAAAAGTGGTTTTTAGTGTCGAATTATAATATTATTCTTTTTGTAGTATAATGACTCTATTTTTGCTGTTGTGAGGATTGCTTAATTTGTGTTTTGTATTTTCATGCTGTAACCTTTTTGAGCCTTTTTTTAGAATTGGAATTTGTTGCAGTCAGTAAATTTCCGTAGTCACACAATTAGTTTTTTCTAACTATCTCATTAAGTTTGGATGATCACGATTAAACGTTGATATTTTAAAATCTTAATACAAAAATGTTAATCTTCTTCTACTTAGTCGTCCAATTTTGATTGATGACCAATACTATCCTAACAATGTGAATGCAGGGATGGATGACTTTATGTAATCCAATTTTATTTTTGTTTGTTTGTGTTTTTATTAGGACAACATGTCATCTTTGATGTTTGTGGTATGTTCCTTTGTAACTTGTACTAACTCATATATATATATATATATATATATATATATATATATATATATATATATATATATATATATATATATATATATATATATATATATATATATATATATATATATATATATATATATATATATATATATATATATATATATATATATATATTAAATATGTTTATGGTCCTTATAACTATCTTAATTTTGACTTTTAGATATATTTGATACCATAGATTGTTTGGGCTCTATTATGTTTGTTGGGCCTTTACCACATTGAGCGTATTGATCTTTGTATTATAAATAACATAGTTAGGTTTTCATTATAAATCAAGCTTTTCAATATTCAAACTCATCTTTGCCGCCAATGGCTTTCTATCATCATTTTCATTGTTCACCTTCCATTGTAATATGGTATCAGTGACTACACCCACCGCAACCATTCTTTCTTTCTACATAACTCTTCTTCTTCCTTCCTTCACTTTCCATGGCTTCTGATGATGAATCAGTCGCCCACTCAGACCATCAAGAAACCCCCAAACACACTATTATTAATGATCCTTCCGCTGACCCAACCATAAACCCTCGAAATCTATACTATCTTCATCCTGGAGAGAATCTCGGTGCCAAAATTGTTATACCACCTTTTGATGGAAACAATTATCATAACTGGAGTAAATCCATGTGAGAGACATTAACCTCCAAGAACTATTGAAGATTAATTCAATATTCTGATGTTCTGAGGTTGCGTCCAGAAGTTATGGGTTATGGATTCTTCAGCGTAACTGTTAAGTTTAGTTTTAAGGGTACTTTAGTATTTACTATTTATGTACCTTTTTATCTTGGTCACTAAGTTTACTTTAGGGTCTGTGTTGCAATTTTCCCCTTGTATAAATAGACTAGTAGTAGATGTCATTTATAACAACAACCTTATTTCATTCATACCTTTTTGTAGCTATCATTCTCTTTTATTCTCCCATTATTCCAATCATCTTTGATTCTTGTGCACCAACAAATTGGTATCTAGAGCTCCGTTTTGATTCATAGGGAAACACGAATGAAACGTGAGAGTTTTGGTGATTAATTTTGTTTTTGGGTTCACGTTGAATCTTTGAACAAAATTGTAATAGAATCACATTTTCTGATTCTGTGGGGTTGGGAAACACTGTGTTTAGTGAAGATCTGAGTGCACTGTACAAGATAGAAGATGAACGGAAACGACAATATGAGTACCAAACTTCCAGTTTTTGATGGCAAGAATTGGAACAGATGGATGACTCAGATACGCGTGTTATTTGGGGCTCAAGATGTTCTGGAGCTTGTTACTGATGGGTATATTTAGGTTGCAGAAGATGCAACAGAAGAAGAGATAGAGGCGCAGAGAAGCAAGAGGAAGAAAGATCAGAAGGCGTTGTTCTTCATCCATCAGTGTGTGGATGTGAATATGTTTGAGAAGATTGATGATTCGATGACGTCAAAGGAGGCATGGGATATACTGGTCAGATGTTACGGTGGTGACACATCAGTGAAGAAGGTGAAGCTTCAGTCCTTGAGAAAGCAATATGAGAATCTCAACATGAAGAACAATGAGAAGGTTTCAAAGTATATCTCTAGAGTGACTCTAATCACTAATGAGATGAAGACTTGTGGAGAAACCCTTTTTGAACAAGTAATCATAGAGAAGGTATTGAGGTCACTTACTCCTCAATTTGATTACATTGTTATAACAATTGAACATTCTAAAGATCTGGAAACCATGAGAATAGAAGAGCTGCAAAGTAGTCTAGAAGCACATGAGTTCCGTCTGACTAAAAGAACTTATGAGAGGGAGGTTGAGCAGGCTCCAAAAGCTTCTTTTGTCAAGAAGGACCAGAAGCATTCTTGGTCAGAGGACAAGAATAGACGTGGTGATAGATTCTAAAATTCAGAAACCTCAACTTCTGATGAGAAGAAACATCAGAAGGGAAAGGAGAAGAAGAAAGTTCAATGTTACCGTTGTAAGCAGTTTGGCCATTTTGCTAGAGATTGCTGGTCAAACAAAGGAAGGAAATCAAGAAGCAAATATAGTCGAGGAGATTCGATGATGAACCTGTTATTGGCTTCAATCTGGAAGATGTTTGACTGATTGGTGGTATATGGACACTGGCTGTTCAAATCACTTGACTGGAAACAGACAATGGTTGACAGATTTTGACTCTAGAAGGAGGACAAAGATCATATGTGCTGATGATAAGTACCTTAATGTAGAAGGTATGGAAAATGTCAAAGTCAAGGTGAAGAATAGGAAGAATGTTCTGATCAAGGATGTTTGGTATGTTCATGGAATCCAAAACAATCTGATGAGTATGGGTCAGCTCATTGAGAAAGGTTTCTCAATTGTTATGAAGAACAATCTCTTGAAGTTGTATGATTCCAATCAGAAGTTGATTATGCAATCTGAACAGGGAAGCAACAGAACATTCAAGGTGAATGTAGAAACAATTGAAGCAAAGTGTCTTAGTGTAGAAGTATCTGAAGGAGATAGTAAGCTATGGTACAAGAGATTGAGGCATCTGAACTAGAGAAGCTTAGGGCATCTAAGTTCTAAGAAGCTCGTACATGGAATTTAGAAGATTGTGAAGCCTGAGAAGTCATGTGAGGTATGCATTAAAGGCAAGGAACCCAAATTTCCATTTGTATCAGAAGTAGCCCCAAGAGCAAAACATGCTCTGGGAGTAGTATATTATGATGTGTGTGGACAATTTCCAGAACCTTCACTTGGAGGAAATAGGTATTTTGTGTCTTTTGTGGATGAGTTCACAAGAATGATGTGGGTAACACTCCTCAAGTTTAAGAATGAGGTGTTTACATAATTCCAGAAGTTTAAGGTGAAGGCTGAGAATCAAAGTGGTCAGAAGTTAAAGATTCTCAGAATAGATGATGGAGGTGAGTATAACTCTACAAAATTCTATAAGTTCTGTGATGAGAATGGAATTGAGCATGAAGTTACTGCTCCTTATACTCCTCAACACAATGGTCTTGCTGAATGATGAAATCGAACTTTGCTTGATATGATGAGAAGTATACTAAAAGATAAGAAGCTTCCTCACAACATATGGGGAGAAGCTGTTGCTACTGCATCATATATGCTCAATAAGTGTCCAACACAGAAGCTAAAGGGAATTGTTCCTTTAGAGAAGTGGACTGGAGAGAAGCAAAGTGTTAGTCATCTGAAGGTTTTTGGTTCTGTGTGTTACAAACACGTTCCGGAAGCTAGAAGAAAGAAGCTAGATGATAGAAGCAAAGTGATATTACTGGTGGGGTACCACAGTACAGGTGCATACAAACTTTATTGTCCAGAAACCAACAAAGTTGAAGTCAGTAGAGATGTTATTGTGAAAGAGTTAGAATCTTGGGATTGGAGTAAGTCTCAACCAACTTCTGATGTAGAGATAACTTCTGAAGACGAGTCAGAAGTTGAAAGTTCTGAAGACGAGTCAGAGTCAGAAGATGATTCTGAAGACTCTGGAGAAGATGAAGATGATGAATCTGATTCTGATACAGATTTTGATGATGATCCAGAATCTGGTGGTAATCATGCCTCTAGAAGGGAAAACTTCGAAGACGTAGGTTCTGGAGGACAAGCTTCTGGAGATGATCATGTTTTTGAAGATGGAAATTCTAAAGATAGGGTTTCTGGACAAGGTCCAGAAGCTAATGTTGTTCCATGTTTTGGAGAAAATTTAGAACAAGTTCAGAGGCCACAAAGAATCAGAACCATACCTAGAAGGTTTGCATATTTTGACATGCTGCAAGACATTGAAGTTGACTCAGAGGGAGAAGTCATTCAGTGTGCCATGTTAGTAGATTCTGAACCTTTGGGTATAGAAGAAGCACTCAAGAAGAAAGTCTGGCTGAATTCCATGAAAGAAGAACTTAAGGCAATAGAAAGAAACAAAACTTGGGAGTTGACTAAGCTTCCAAAGAAGAAGAAAGCCATCAACGTCAGATGGTTTTCAAGGTGAAGCTTAAGCCATATGGATCAGTTGGTAAGCATAAAGCAAGGCTAGTGGCCAGAGGTTTTCTTCAGAACCCTGGACTAGATTACTTTGAGGTATTTGCACCTGTAGCTAGACATGAAACAATCAGGCAAATGATTGCTTTAGCTGCAAATAGAAACTGGCCTCTGATTCATTTGGATGTGAAGTCAGCATTTTTGAACGGTCCATTACAAGAAGAGGTATACGTGTCACAACCTCCTGGCTTTGTGAAAAAAAAAATCAGGAAGGGATGGTGTACTAGTTACACAAATCTCTGTATGGATTGAAGCAAGCATATTGAGACTAAGTATCATTTCTTGAGAAGCCAAGTCCAGAATGGAACATTAGAAATTATGCACTGTAGCACCCAGAAGCAGTTGACAGATATTCTGACGAAGGCAATCAAGACGGATCAATTTCTCCTCTTAAGGGATGAAATTTGTGTTGTTAGTTTCATATAGGAATATGAATTAAGGGGTGGTATTGAAGATTAATTCAATATTCTGATGTTCTGAGGTTGCGTCCAAAAGTTCTGGGTTCTGGATTCTTTAGTGTAACTGTTAAGTTTAGTTTTAAGGGTACTTTAGTATTTACTATTTATGTACCTTTTTATCTTGGTCACTAGGTTTACTTTAAGGCCTGTGTGACAATTTTCCCCTTGTATAAATAGACTAGTAGTAGATGTCATTTATAACAACAACCTTATTTCTTTCATACCTTTTTGTAACCGTCATTCTCTTTTATTCTTCCATTATTCCAATCATCTTTGATTATTGTGCACCAACAAGAACAAACTCTCTTTGAACAATGGTGTTATTTCCAAACCTTCTTCCTCTGATCCCAATTTTGAACTCTATGGGACGAGCTAGAAGATTTACGCCCAACACCGTTTTGTTCTTGCCTTACTCCTTGCACCTGCGATTTGGCAAAAGTAGTGCAAAATTACAAATACATGGAGTACGTTACATGATTTCTCAAGGGATTCAATGAAAATTACCATAATATCCGCACCCAAATTTTGCTTCTTGATCCCCTTCCTAGCATTAGTCGAGTTTACTCTCTCATTGCGCAACAACAAATCGTTTCCTCATCTGTTTCTGCATAAATCCATAGTATTCTCTATGCTAATTCCAACAATAAAGCCAAAACTATACATTCTTCGAAGCCTTTTATGCTTTGCACAAATTGCAGAAAAACCAATCATACCATTGAAAACTCCTACTCCAAACACTGATTCCCACCCAAATATCGCAACAAGAATACAAAAATGCCAATAAATCAAAGACCATCATTTCTCAAGACAAAGAACTATCCATATCCAAGGAGGATTATCAGCATCTTCTTCTCCTTCTTTAGAAATCAAGGAAAGAACATCAAAATTCAAAGAAAAATACAACTTCCACCTCTGATCATGCTGTAATCTCAAGTATGGTTGCAACAAGTAATCCCTTTCATAAAAATTCCCTATGGATTTTGAACTCTGGTGCTTCACACCAGGTTTGTCCTTTTTATAAAAAATTTCTCTTTCATAGAACCTATTAAACTAGTTTATATTCATTTGCCTAATGGTAGTCAACTTGCTGCTAAATTTTCCGAATCTATTATATTTGATGCTAAATTTCAATTTAGCCTTATATCCATCTCTAAACTTTACCACAACTCTCCTTATACTATAAATATCAACTTCTTATAGAATTCCTACTTCATCAATGATGTGTATACCAAGCAAACAATTAGGGAAGTGATTCAACATCATAGTCTCTATATCCTAGATAAATTGCCTGTGCAATCCACCAATGTTCCTATTACCTGTAGCTCTATTAGTATTAAGGACTCTGATCATAACTGTAAAACTATATGGCACCATCGTTTAGGACACCCTTCTGCTGATGTTTTACATACTATGTCTAAATAATTTCCTGTTATCAAACATAATAAATTCTCTACTTGCAATACTTGCCATTTGTCTAAACAAACTAGATTGCCTTGTCCTACAAGCAATTATGTTTCTCTTCACTGCTTTGATTTAATACATATGGATATATGGGTTCCCATATCCAATGCCTCTATGGATGATTTCACTATTTTTTTAACTATTGTAGATGATCATTCTAGGTATACTTGGACCTTTCTAATGCATAATAAATCTGAAACCAGAACACATATAAATTTTTTTATTTCTTACATTCAAAACCATTTTTCATGTCAAATAAAATCAATTATAAGTGATAATGTTAATGAATTTATCATTCCCTCATACTATGCTTCCCTTGGTATTCTTCATCAGAGAAGTTGTGTGGAAACCCCATAACAAAACTCTACTGTAGAAAGGAAACATATGCACCTCCTTAATGTTACCAGATCTATCCCTTTCCATGCTAATTTAACTAAATGTTTCTGGTTCTATGCATTATGCCATGCTACATACTTAATTAATAGATTGTGCAACACTATTTTACACAACCTCACACCCTTTGAGATGCTTTTCAAGACTCCTATCTGTTATATTGGCCTTAATACCTTTGGTTACTTAGTGTACTCTTCTACAATTACCAAACAAAGGGATAAATTGGATCCTATATCCCTTAGAAGTCTATTTCTAGGATTCCCTACACTAGTCAAAAGATACCTTCTATTTGACCTAAACAACATATCCACCTATATTTCTAGAAATTGCTTTTTATACGAGGACATTTTCCCCTATGCACCTCATGCTTATAATAACCAAAACAATGCTTTACCCTTAGACAATACTACATCTACTCTTACTTTCCTCTTTGATCACATACACCACCACACACAACTGAACCCATTCCATCTTCACCACCTTCCCCCACCTTATGACACTAGAAAATCCACCAGGCTTAAGTCTGCATCTGTTTATCTTAAAGATTTTGATTGTAATGCTATTTATTCATCCACACCTTATGATATATCTCACTATATAACATACTCTGACATCTCTCCTGCATATTTTTCTTATATATTTTCTATTACTATTGATTATGCCCCGACTACTTATAAACATGCTAGTACTCATCCACAGTGGATTAAGGCCATGAAAGATGAGATACAAGCTTTAATTGACAATAAAACTTGGCAATTCACCATTCTTACCAAAGGCAATAAGGCTATAGGGTGAAAATGGGTATACAAGACCAAGTTTCACTCTAATGACTCTATTGAACGACACAAAGCAAGGTTAGTGGCACAAGGTTTCAATCAAATTCAAGGTATTGACTATTTTGCACCCTTTCTCCAGTTGCTAAATTGACCACTGTAAGATTAATACTTGCTCTTGCCTTTTCCTTAATTTTACATTTATTTCAGCTTGATGTGCATAATGCTTTTCTACATGGAGATTTGTATGAGAATGTTTATATGTCTCTCCCTAAAGGCATTGCACCCTCTTATCCAAATCAAGTGTGCATACTTCTCAAATCCATTTATGGCTTAAAGAAATCGAGCATGCAATGGTTTGAGAAGCTTTCCACAATTTTACTCAATAACAACTACTCATAACGTGCCTCTGACCATTCTCTGTTCATTCATAATTCCACACTGTTTCACATTTATTTTGATTTACGTTGATGATCTTCTGCTTGTAGGTAATAACTTGGACATCATCAACCATACAAAACATAAATTAAATACTCACTTTTCACATTAATGACCTTGGCACAATGAAGTATTTTTTAGGACTGGAATTAGCTCGTAGCAATAAAGGCATTAACATATGTGAAAGGAAGTACACTCTTGATCTACTTGCCACTGCAAGACTCCTTGGCTGTAAACCTTCTTCAACTCCCATGGCTCGTAATACAAGGTTACAATCCACTGGTAGAGTTCTCTTAGAATATCCTACCAAATACATATGATTGGTATGCCAACTTATTTATTTACTCAACACAAGACCACACATTTCCTATTCCATGCAACAACTAAGCCAACACATGAGTCAACCTATTGATGTACACTATAATGCTTCCTTACGTGTTCTTCGCTACCTTAAATCATCACTGGCTTAAGGCCTTTTCTTCCCAAGAAATTCATGCCTGCAACTCAAAGCATTTTCAGATTCTGATTGGGCCACATGCCCTGAAACCCGCAAGTATGTCACCGGCTACTGCATCTACCTTGGAGACTCCCTCGTATCATAGAAATCTAAGAAGCAACCCACTGTATCCAGAAGTTATACCGAAGCGGAATATCGATCCATGGCATGCACAATTTACGAACTATAATGGCTGAAAAACCTGCTTTCCGAACTGCATATCTCCTTCAAACCTCTTACTCAAATCTATTGCGATAATGCCTCTGCCGTTCACATCGCCAACAATTCTTCCTTCCACGAATGCACAAAGCACATTGATTTAGACTGCCACTTCATTCATGAAAAGCTTGAACATCTGTTTCATCTTCTGCCGATACCATCTTCGCAGTAACTTGTTGACGTTTTTACCAAAACATTGGACCTTAAGCCTTTTTTTGTCAACATTTCTAAGCTTGGTTTACTTTTCATATACCCCAAACTTAAGGAGAGTTATTAGATATCATAACTTATTTGGACTATATTATATTTGTTGGGCCTTTGCCATAATGGGCTTATCAGCCTTTATATTATAATTAGCTCAGTTAGGTTTTTATTGTTCATCAAACTTTTTAATATTCAAACTTATCTTTGCTGCCAATGACTTTCTATCATTATTTTCATTGTTCATCTTCCATTATATATATATATATATATATATATATATATATATATATATATATATATATATATATATATATATATATATATATATATATATTTGGATATAAGATAGTCTGTTAATTTAAAAAAAGTGATTATTAGAAAGTGAATAAAAAGAGTGTGTTTTAACACTATGCCAAATAATTCTAGAACTACATCAACATCTCCATGTTTGCACCATGTGTATATCAACCACATCATCTCTTAATGATTAGGCCAGCTTCATATGCACCTAATATACCACCACTTAATTAAAAAAAAAGAATAAAACTCATTTGAAAAATAAAAGATTCAAAATCATGAGATAACATAAGGAACAAAACTGTATTAAATTAGTAAGATAAAACTAGGCTATAAAAATATAAAACCTCATTAATTTTGCCACAGCTTAGTAACAAAAGGAATATTTAGAACTTTTATTTATTTTTCTCAAATATTGTTCCCTAATTGTTTCCCTTAATAATCTCTACACATAATTTGCTTTAAATTGAAATATAAACTAGGCCTCCCTTCCTGTACCATCAATATCTGAAACTCATTTGGTCTACAAGGAACAGTTAATGCACCATTTCCCTTAAATCCATATTTTTCACCTGCTTGTTCCAATAATCTCACAAACATTGGATTTGATAAAAATCTCAATGGCACAACAAATCTCTCTATTTCCTCTTCATCCTCAGCAATCACAACAAAATGCCCTTTTTTCACATCCTTTGATTTATCATCATTTCTTTCCATTAAGAAACACTTTTGAAGCTTTTTGAAGACATTATTCTTGAACTTTAACACTCCATTGACAACAACCTTTTTTATTTTTGTCATGTTTTATAGATATGAGTAAAACATGGATTTGCTTCATGTATATATTTATAGTGTTCTTTGTTGCATAGAAAAACATAAATAATTTGAGGGGTAGAGATGAAATTTTGCACACACCTAACATAAGAATACTGAAAGTACATGATAACATGATAGCAATTCATGTATGTGTTTGGTGCAGTGTTTTTGAACAAAGTTTTTTTGTTGACTTGAATTTTTTGAAAGAACTTGCAATTTAACATGAAACGTCTTTTGAATGTAGACTATGTAATGTCTTGTCACGCTTGCTCACAAATTGTTACTCCATCCATCAAAATAATTGTCTTTTAAAAGTTTTTGTATATTGATTAAAAAATATAATAATATTATGATAAATTATTACATTTTTATAAAATTAATCTTATAAATATATAAAAATAGTGTCCAAAGTAAAAAGTAAACAATACAATAGAAAAAAACAATCACATTGAAATCCAAAATACAAATATTTTAAAATAAATTTTATTTATTAAAACGACAATAATTTTAAACTCTGATAACGACTTTTAACTCTTAACAATATCGATAAATTGTTCTAAAATTTGACAATTACTCTGACACTTATTTTATTATTCCCTCATTTTTTAAATGAATATAGTTTAAAGTATTTGCTCACAGATTAAAAAATATACTAATGTTGTTACAAAACATTGCATTTTTACTAAATTAATCCTATAAATATATTGAAAGTAGTGTAAAGTGAAATGATTAAAAGACATAATTAAAAAAATAATAATTATTGCTACACAAGTGAGAATGACATTAATTTTGAAATTAATTTTTTTCTTTAAAACGACACTTATTTTAAAATGAAGGAAGTAATTAATACTAACATATTATTTTTGTAAATAATGAAACTTATTTTAATTTTTAATATTAAGTGTGTAATTTTTTTTATTAAGAAAACACAAGAACATAAAATGGAAAGATAGATTTTGTTTCGTGTTCATCTAATCTGTTATGACTTGTAGCATCACTAATTAATTTGCAAGTAGTAGTATGTGCTATGATCTACTCAACATATACTTTCTCTAATGTAATAAATATAACGTCAACCACGCAAATATAGGTGATATCGTATAAGCTTCTCGCATATTACGTTGCTATGTTAAACATTAATAATATATGTAATGATGAAATATATCTAAATTATTGATGAAAGATAATATATAATATAAAGTTTATTTGATTTTATGGAAATTAAATAAGCTAGTTAATAGAAAAATTGTTACGACAGGGTTTTATCAATGTTTTTAAAAATACAGACAACTTATAATACAAGGTTCAACTGGATTTTAAGTTAAACTAGTGTGATACGGTGCGTCCGCACGAGTATTCATTAGTGTTTGATTATTTTATTCAATATTGATATTATGCAAAATTTAATATTATAAAGAAAGATGTTTAAAGTATAAAAATAAAATTGAGACTTATACAACTAACTTAACAATGTTTTAATTAGTAACTTCTTGTTTCTTTTAATATTTAATATTTTTATCAGTAATTTGATGTTCTTTTTAATATTAAAAAATTATCGATAATTAAATGTTTCCGTTAATATTTAAAATTTGATTAGTAATTTTGTGTTCCTATTAATATTTAATATATTGATCAGTATATTCGTGTTTCCGTTAATATTTAATTTTGATCAATAACTTCGTATTTCCGTTAATATCGATATTTTGATCAGCAACTTCGTGTTCTTGTTAATAATCAAAATTTGAATCAATAATTTCGTGTTCCCGTTTTAATTATTATTCAATATTTTAATATTCAATATTTTGATTATAAATTTCACATTCCCGTTAATATTCAATATTTTAATCAATAAATTCATGTTCCCGTTTTAATTATTACACAAGTACCGATATTGTACGCGCATGCATTTGTTTTCAAAATATTATAAAACAAAATAATTTTTTTTTTGAAAATAGATAATAAATCAGTGTCTATTTAATATTTCTATCAGTAACTTAATGTTTCAGTTAATATCAATATTTTGATCAGCAATTTCGTATTCTCGTTAATATTCAAAATTTGAATCAATAACTACGTGTTGTTAACATTTAATATTTTGATTAGTAACTTCAATTAAAACTATTAGATTAATGAAAATCAACGGTTTAGATATGTAGTAAATCTTTTAAACTTACTCTTAGAATAAAAATATCTCTCCTCTTTAAAAATTATTAACTATTTATTTTTTATAAGTAATTAAATTGACTATTTAATAATTTTAAAGATCAAGATGAATATTTAGTTTGTGTTAAATGATAAATTTATTTATTAGTTTTACACATATTCAAAAATGTAACTAATACAAAATGAAAAGAAAGAGTTGTTCTATAAAGACACCCTTTATAATAATAAATAATTAGAAAATAAATAAAAAATATAATTTTTGTTTTGATATTATTTTTTTAAAAATTATATAAAAAATAAACTTGTTTCCATTATTATTTAATTTTTTATACATACTTTCATTTTCCCTGTTGCAAAAATTTTCATATTAGGAGAAAATAAAACTTATTAAAATTTTAAATAAATATAATTTTCATGCTTGTTTGGATCAATAATTATATATTAGATTTATTTTTGTGTTTATAAAATAATTAAGAATATTTTATATTATCATAAAATTTTGATATTATTTAATTCATACATTCCTTATGTATTTATTCTAGATTACAATAATATACTTTATAATCTTTCAATTTTTATAATATAATACATTATCTTTTATAATCTTAAAATTTTAATGTATTTCACTCATATTATTTTATGTTTCATACTATTAGTATTTATACAGAAATAAAAATAAATTGCGTAAACAAAAAAGTTTATTATTTCTTTAAAAAACATATATTTTTCCGTGAATAAAAGTTACACATTTGAAAATATATTTTGTGTAATAGTAATATTTTTGTATTAGGATAAGTAGTAAAAATATAGATATTCCTTATTTACCTATATATATATATATATATATATATATATATATATATATATATATATATATATATATATATATATATATATATATATATATATATATATATATATATATATATATATATATATATATATATATTATAAATTTAATTTTTCCTATAAGTTTTCCTTATTTAGTATTGATGACCACTTTATTTTTATTTGGAGAATAAATATAATTTTTCAATATGAACAAATATTTGGACCTACCATATAATTTTCAATATGTAAATATTATAATTTATTCTAACATTATTTAAAAAAATATCTATGCAATTATTCAATTTTACACATATCAATAAATAGATTTTGTCTGTGATCGAATATTTATTAATAGTTAATTTAATTTTAATAGTGTTTTATGGTTTTTAAAGACTTGATTTCATCATCTTTATAAATATATCACAACCGATATAAAGTTTTCAACCTGTCATTATTTTATAATCTTATTAATTTTTATATTATAATATATTATATTTTGTTAAAGTTAATTTGTTAAAGTTAATTTTTTTCATCAATCGTATTAATATTGAAGCTCATTTAATTTATTTAGAATGTATGGTTATTTTGGGCCATATTTTTTTATAATGATTATTGATTTATTTATATAAATTGTAATTAATAACATACTATATATATTGTATCATAAACACATTTAAATAATTAAAATATTTTTTATGCTATATTTATCATAAAAAATTAATAATATTTATTATGTTTTAATATTTATAATTTTAGAAGATATATTGTATTTCTTTTAAAATAGAAAAAACAAAAATATCATAAATAATTTAATAAATAGTTAATAAAAATGATAAAATTGATTTGTATTATATATTTATTTTGGATAAGTTTATTTGTTTTGAAATCGTTGTTTTATTACTTTTATAAAACTTAATGTTAGAAGTTTGAAAGAAAAACAAATGAAGATTGCAATATTAAAAATGAATAGTATATCCAAAACTTAATGTTATTTTCTTATTTTTAGTGTAATAGTTGTATTTTTAATGTTATTTTTATTCTTATACATTAATCTTGTGTTATATTAAATATTTGATTTTTAATTAATTGCAACAATAAATAATGATTTTAATTAAAATGTAATAATTTCTCAAATCCTTTCCGATTATGAAGATTAATAGGGTGCAATAATTAATTAGACAAACTAAATAAAATATATATATATATATATATATATATATATATATATATATATATATATATATATATATATATATATATATATATATATATATATATATATATATATATATATATATATATATATATATATATATATATATATATATATATATATATATATATATATATATATATATATATATATATCATTTAAATCTAATCATTTTCTATTAAAATGCATTAAATTGTATGATTGAGGAAGTTTTTGAAATGCACAATTTAAACTGATAACAAAAAAAACATAAGCACCAATATATGTACAAGAACGTAATCTAATTTTGTTTTAGAAGAAATTACAATCTTAATTCTACTCTTCACTTCAAAAAAACCTCATCATCAGTAAAAATTTGAAAAAAAGAAAACATGTATATGTTGCAAGAACATTGTTGGGATAAAAAAGTGTTAATCACTCGAAACATGTACATGCTGTAAGAAAATCAAAAAGTGTTAATCACTCACTAAAGTAAAATATATTTTGAAAAACAGTAAAAATTAATAAATAAATAAATAAAAAGTGAAAAAATTAAAACTTTATTCAGTTGTGGTCGGATAATTTCAAGATAAAAAGGTCTCTTGAATAATGAATAAAAGGATGAATATCCCACGAGCATTTCATACATTGTAGCTAGATCATCCGTAAACATTAGAATAATCTCATTAGAGTAATATGCATCTCATTTGTCTAATTAGTTTCTATGCATGCTTGACCTTATATTTTTCTTTTAAAATTGACTATTTAAGATTTACAGGGTCATAAAATCAATTAATATTATCATTACATATCAGTTGAAAGCATAAATAACAAAATATTATCATTATCTCTAAATCTTCAAGTCCTTGCTGTCAGGCACAAGCATATACAGCTGCGGACTTGCCACTATGCAATATCAGACTCATGCTTCAGCAACCAATATGAATTTATAGACAACCATATGTGACATCATGATTCATGACTATGTATGTATATATTCCTAGTTGTTAAATGACATTTTCCATTTTCCATTTTCCAAAACACACTACTAAGCATCACTTTTATTATTTAACATTAAGTTTTCTTATTTCAATTATTCTTTTATTATTTAACATTAAGTTTTCTTATTTCAATTATTCTTGCACGGAAAAGCGGTATCACGTTAGCATATTGGAACAATCACCATTACATATAAGGTGTGCATGGTTAGTGACAATGTTTTAAAACTCGGATCGGTGATCGACTCAGTAAAGTTACTGGGTCACTGGATTACTGGTCGGACCAATGGGTCACTGGTCAGACCGCATGGCTCTTGACCCGGTTTCTATAAAAATATATATTCATTATATGAAATTTGTAACTATAATAATATAGAAAATTATAAATTCAAATAATTTAGAATAAACAAAAGTATTAGTAACAATCAAAATAAGTGATAGAAACTTAATGTAGCAAATTATAAATTCAAATAAGTGATAGAAACTTAACAATTCATAAGTTATAGTATTATAATAAGTCACAAAAATCCACACTCAACAATCCATAATTTTTATGTCCATGAAGTCAAATTGTCATAATCTTGATATTCATATTCATCTTCAGCTTCATTGTCTTCTCCACCAACTTTATCTTCTCCGGTGTTGCTATTTTCTTGATTCACAGTATCAACAATAGTATCTTGTGCATTATTCATATCTCCATCTTCATCCTCATCTAAATCTATTTGATCTATAACAATATTTTAAAAAATAATTAACAAAAAAAATAGTCAAACCCGTCGGTTCAGTCAAAACCGGTGGTTCACTGGTTTAACCGGTGATCCGGCCGGTTCACACCGGTTTCATCCGGTCTAAATGCAATTCCGGTCTTATCCCTTAATCGGACCGCCTGATCCACCGGTTCTCGATCAGACCGGTCCGACCGACCGGGTCGGGCTGGGTTTTAAAACACTGGTTGATTATTTTTAAAAACCAAATTATAACCACATTCAAACCATTTAAATGATTTGAATTTATAACCAAAATCACATTTTAGTCAAAACTGGTTATATAACCAGTTATCTCAAAAAAATTCAATTTTAAAAAAATAAACTAAAAAAATATTTTTTATTTATTTTGAAAATTAAAATTTTGGATATTGGATAATAACCGGATTATAACCGAATCTAAAAAAATTTAACCGGTTAATAACCATTTAATTATATCCGGATTATATGAATGGATAACCAAACCATTAAACACTAAACCGGTTAATAACCATTCAATTATATCTGAATATTTAAAATGAATTTAGATTTGATTATAGATTTGGGTCTTACCGAGTATTTTGCACACCCCTAATTACATGAGTATATTGGAGTTGCATACAAATATTTATATCTATATAACAATAAAGCACATTATATTATACAAAATAAAATCATCATAGATAATCATAAAACACATGATATTATGGAAAATGTGTGTATACCTGAGATCCAAGAACCACAACAATTTTTTTGGAGGAAAAGTGTGAAATGGTTTGTAAGTTTGAAGCTTCCAGTTACCCATTTACCTGGTGCAGCCATAAGTTACACACCTCCATCATTTGCATATTGACTTAGTTTAGCAAATTGGCCGAATTAAAAGCCTTTGTGCTAGAGGTTTTTCCATCACCAACACCACCAAAATTGTCCTGTGTTTCCTCTAATTGATTGAAGAATATTCGAAACCGTTCGATTCACTACTTACTATTCCGCATTCAACCATTGATCCCAATATCAGAACTATAGAAATCACACAAATAACCTAAACAAAACAATCATAAGTATAATAATAATAATAATAATAATAATAATAATAATAATAATAATAATAATAATAATAATAATGTCAACAAAACTTTGTGATGAAAACCGTTGTAAAAATGGAACAGGTAGAGAGAGGACGAGAAATGCTAAACAGTTGTTAAAGAATTGGAAAATCAAATGTAAATCAATCTGAATAACAAAATTGGGAACGGAATCAATTAGAAAGAATTGATGCAATAATGTAGAATTGATCTTAAATTGGAAGTAAAACCTAACAATTTTGCAAACATGCTCCCATTGTTTTGTTGAGCAAAGAGACCCAAACCAGAACCAATAACCGTTTAAAACCCTACAATATAAAGAAAGCTTGTAAAAAACCTGCACATATAAACAACATGACAAGAAAAAAAGAGAAATTTGAAATCGAACCTCTTTCAAAATATTCATCGTCGTCTGCCACAATCAACAACGACAAATCATCAAAAACTGCACCGCCGACAGATATTCCCCTTTCCGCGTGAGCCATCATCACCAAACCTGAAACTTTGAAAATTAAATCAAAATCAAAGTCAAAAAAGAGAAAAGACGAAGACATCAGAATCCTAATGAAGTTGAAAGTGAGAAGACGAATGAAAGAGAGAGCATAATGAAAAGTTGTGGTAGATTTCTGAAACCGTTCAATTGCATAAGGAGAACCTTTTGAGAATGAGAACCGCGAAACAATTTCACGATGGAAGAAAGAAATAAATGAAGAATTGGTAATTATTTAGAATTAATTAATTTCGAAATATTTAGAATTAATTAATTTGGGAATAAAAAACGGTCATATCAAGAATTGGCGAGATAGGGTTTGTTAAATGATGATGTGACACTCAATTTAAAAAATACTCAATTCTTAGCATCCCAATTGGGAGAGTTTGGTGAAAATGCATGAGTTTTCTTATATGATGATAGATGATAGATATTCATCCAATTTAAAGATAATGCTAAATTTTGGATGACAACTTATAAATTTGATCATAAATAATCCAATTTAAAACCATTTATGTTGGATTGATTTTATCAATTTTTTTGAAGTATATAAGAAAATAAAAAAAAATAAAAAAAAATTAATATGTTGATTAAAATATAAAAATTAATTAATAATTTATTTTAAAATAAAAAACTTATTTAACGAAAAAAGAAAAAAAATAGATGAATATGTCTAACCTATCATTCAATTTTTTTTAAAAGTACAAAAGTGAATGTAAGTCACCTCAATGCGCCACCATAGTCTTGTCTAATTTGAGACCATTTTATCTTCAAACGAGGGTTTAGGCAACAATGGTTAGGTTTGCTGATGCTAACTTTATCAATAATAGATGATCGAAGTTTGCGAACAAGAATGGAAGGAGAAAAGCTTTTGCAAGATGGGATGTTGCAGGGAAGAAAGGAAGAAATGGGGAGGGAGGTCTCTCTACATTCTTCTTCACTAAATTCGACGACAGGTGGTGTGCTAAGGGTCTGTATTTGGAGTTCAAAGAGATGGGAGACATTGATGATGTTATCATTCCTCTAAATAGGGGGTAAGAGAGGAAGGAGATACAATTTTGTGCGTTACTTCAACGTAGCAAATGAAAGGTTAATGGCGACAAAGTTAGACAATGTGCTTCTCGATGGAAGAAAGATTTTTGCTAATGTACCTATATATCAAAGGAACTCAAGGTTTGATATGGAATTTGGAATGAATAATAGAGGGAGAAGAAGCACAACTATAATAGGGAATAATAATTAGAGGGCCTTTAATCATGATAGAAGAGTTTTTGACAGGAAAGATAGGAGAACCTTTGTTGAGGTAACAAAGATTCCGGGTCCGAGTTTACAAGAGGAAAAGGGGGAAGGATTGGAAAAACAAGCGTTAATCTTCTCAGTTGAAGAAGAAGACTTGAGTAGATATGAAAAATATTTTTTCGGAGTAGCGAAGGAACCAATGATGACTTACAACACGAAGAAGACTTTCCATGATGAGGGAATTTTTTCAATCAAAATTACACCTTTGGGAGTGAACTTTTGTCTCTTTGAAGATCTGGTTGGCGGAGAGGTTTCAATCTTCATAGAGGAACATATGGTTTGGTGGGGGAGTTGGTTTAATGATATTAGACTGTGGAAACCTAGTATTGTTGATCCTGAGAGGATAACATGGGTTAGGTGCTTAGGTATCCCATGCCATGCTTGGTGTAATCGGTTCTTTGAACTTATCTCTGCAACTCTTGGTTCCTTTGTAAACTGTCATGTTAATACCTTGACAAAGGTTAGCATGAATGTGTCTATATTCAGGATTAGAACCAGGTGCGTAGAGGTCATCAACGAAGCTCTATATGTTATGATCAATGGTTCTTTGTTCAGAATTATTTTGGTGGAAGAGATACAAGAACCAAAGGTTTTTATGAGAAGTAATAAAGAATCAGAAGCCAAGTCAGAGTCTTGTGATACAGTGAAATCCGGGTCCGATGAAGAGGAGGACGGTGGAGGTTTCTCTAGATTTGAGGGGGTTAAGGAGATAAGGAGGATGTGAGTAAGGTTATAGAGATAGGTGATAGAGACATGTGATAGAGACAAGTGATAAAGTTGATGATATTCATGCTACCGTCATGGAAACACGTGAAGATATTTAGAAAGTTGCATGCTTTAGGTATCATGTAGCACCACATTGTAAAATGTGGAAATGTGGTTTATCTAGAGAAAATAGAATTGCTATAAAACGGAAAAGTCTATTTAGGCTTTTGCGACTATGAATGAAAAACACGTGTATCGAGAGGAGTTTCAATGATGTTTATGAGGAGGTAACATGTCCAGGGGATAATATTTTTAATGCAGGTGGGACATGATTAGGTGACATAGATCGTTTGAATAAAGTTGGGCCAAATGATGTTACAAGTAATCTGGGAGGCCCAATAACATTTGATGAGGCCTTTAGGAAATTAAAACAAAATAAGCCTGATAGAAGAAAATTAAGGGAAGTGAGATATCTGGGGGTAAGGTTGGAAGTCATCCCATCCTATTACACTTGCATTGTTCCTAGGAATATTGGTGAGTCATCCAATTTTTTTGGGTCTGAGAAAGTGATCAACAGGGAGGAGGATAACATCTCAAATGCTACTTTCTCAAACTGCAATTCTTTGACAGATTCAGAAGTTTTTCGTTGCAATAAAAGGTTGTTAAATAACAGAAATTCAAAGGTGGGCAAGGATATTTGAGATTCTATAACTAAGATGAGAGTTGTTAGTTGTGTGGATAGGGGAGTTAGCATAAAAGTTGTAGAGCTTATAGAGGCAAAAGATAAAGAAGGGATGATGGCTAAGAAGGCGTACAACATTAGGGGGGTGAAATCAGTGCAAAGAGGAAGAGTATAAGCTTTTTAATCAATTATGGTAACATCGATTTGTGTTTTATTAAGGAAACTAAAATTTATTGTTTTGATGGTTCTTTGGCTTAGTCTTTTTGGGGTAGCAAGAAGGCGGCGTGGACAGCCAACAACTCTCGAGGAGCATCGGTAATTATATGGAGGAAAAATTTGCTATCTCTTAATTCCATATTTACTGGTCCAGGGTATGTAGGAATACATGTTATTTGGAAATGAGGGGTCTATAATTTTGTCAATATTTACGCTCCATTAAGTGAATCCTCTAGGAGATTGGTGTCTTGGAGGATATTTTAACAAAATTTGTTTTAGGGAAGAAAGATTAGAAGTAGGAGAAGTTCACAGGAGCGAAAACATGGAAGAGTTTAGGAGATTTATTGAGGACGTGGAGCTAGTGGATATCCCATGTGTAGGGGCAAGAAATACTTGGTTTAAAGGGAACATAAAGGCAATAAGTAGACTTAATAGATTCTTATTATTGAGTAAGTTGATTGAAGAGTGGAATGTCATTGATCAAAGCGTGAGAAGTATAGATATATCAGACCATTGTCCCATATTTCTTAACTTAGGTAAGATTGATTAGGGACCAAAACTGTTTCGATTTAACAACGCTTAGTTCAAGCATGAGTGTAGCGGAAAAAATCTTCGACACTAAGCCATTGATTGACTCAACTTGTAAAAATAAAAATAAAGTCGCCACCGCGCTTTTATTTTATCCAAAAAACTAGGAAAAAGAGCGAATAAAATCCTAAAGAAATAGAGATCAAGGTACGGGAGTTAGTTATGCAAAGGAAGGGTGTTAGGCCCCCTAAACATCTACGGTACTCTACGGGAACCTCTTTAAAAATTTGTGTATATGGCTATAAAAAATATGTACAAAATAGATTGTGGATGTGAGAAAAGAAGTATTTTTTACAATTTTTGATTTGATAGAACTTCCAATGAGTTCTAGGCCTACATACCAACAATGTGCAATGTTGAAATCAAAACCCATGTAGTTCGGGTAAAAAAGACCGAAATTGGTGTGTTGGTTAATTTTAAGAAGAATAGACACTATCGTCATTTCCTAGTGGTAAAGATACTTAGTACCCACAATTATGAGAAAGGAGCATTTCATCAACTCAAAGTGGAGGATAGAGCTCAAATTTTCATCAATAAGCATCACTCAGCACCAAGTGGAAAATGTCTCACTTCACTATATATCATAGAAGTATAGTAGTTCGCATCACTACAAAGAATCGACAAGAGTCTAATCTTTTGAGAAAAAGTGTTTTAAATAGAAAAGCCAAGATGACTCAAAAATTTTGGGTGAGGTTAATTGACTTTTAGTCTTAAGAAAGATGTCAAAGTTTTATTAAATTGGTTAATAGTTTATTAAAGAAAAGAATTTTGAAAAAATGCATGAACATAAGTCCAAGTTTTTTTTATGAAAGTTGTTCGAGTTTGAAAACAAGAACCTTTTTTGAACAGAGGGAGAAGATTTTGAAAATTAAAGAAAGGGGAGAAGATGAAGAGGCTAACCTATGTACAGAAAAAGTAAAAGGTGAGGGTAAAAGAGTGATCTAACTGAACAAGGAATCAGTACTTGACATCCAAAGTCAATACAATATTCCCATTCTTTGGATTATCAACAAGCCAACAAGTAACTGGACAAAAATACCAAAGACTTAGATAAATTAATGCCTCAGATGAAACCATGTATTCAAAAATTGGGCAGAGTAATGACTGTATTTCGAGGAAATTCACTCATAGAAGAGTACAAACAGAATAACCTGCACACAACAACTAATAACCCAAACACAGACAGGATAACAACAAGACCACTAAGTCTCCGAGCTAAGGTCAAGGTCCTAATCATAAGTCCAAGAATCAATCTCCAAGCACAAGAAAAGTAACCAAGTCTGAGTTAACGTTTTCTTTTTGAGTTTTACTTAATGAATCAAACAAAAAATAAAGTAAAAGGTCCAAGTGGACAAAGGAAAAATAGCGGAAGCATAAACATGATAATTAATGTTGAAAATAAAATAAAGCGGTAAAGAAAGCATAAAAAATAAAAAGCGAGAAATTAAATGTTAGTAATTAGTGGTTAGTTGTTATTTGATCTCATATGAATGATCCATAATGATTTGGGCATTGAGCCTAAGTCAAAGGTTACGATGGCTCATCAAAGATTGATAGAATCAAAGCCTCTACATGATGAACTGACAATTTTATTGGCTATATCTCAAAATTTAATCGTCCTTAGGCTTATAAGTTCAAGTCTTGGGTCACGAAGAATCAATCCTACAAAGAAAGAAAATAAGATTGTATGGTTCGTGATGATTTAAGCCTTGAGCCTAGATCAAAGGTTATGAGGACTCATCAGAAGATTGATAGAATAAGAACAACTACGTGATGAATCGACAATTCTATTGGCCGTATCCCAACACTTAATCATACTTGGACAATTTCAATCGTAAAGCTTGGGCCACGAAGAACCAACTTTCTTATCCGAGGGACAAACTGTAGAGCTATGTTAAGCAATCGTCAAGTAACCTATATAGAGGTCACCTTACAACGAGGTCGGTTAATCAAGATCTATGTGTTGAAAAGACAAACTAGATGAGTGATATGTAGATCTTCCTCTTGATGTATGCAACACATGTAGAATGGGATAAGATGAAGAGGGAAGGGGATAAATCACAAAGTCTACAATGTGTCAGATGAATTCATCTGGTCTAACTTCATCAAAATCAATCAACTATCTTGGTGGATTTGGTCTTGAGACCTATCAACATCCAAGTTCCATTGATGTTGATGAAATTTATGACTCCAAATAAATCCAACTCAGAAACAAACATTAAATAATTAAAGAAAATAAAATAATAATTAAAGTGATTTTTAAATTGATTACATAATTGGATTTTTATTGATAAAATACATAATGGTATCCATATATCAAAATAAAACTCCAAGAAAATTATCCAAGGTCAAACAAAGGTCAATAAGTGTTGACAAATTTTTTTCCAGAAATTTTAAAAGTCAAAAACTATTTTTAAAAATAAAATAAAATAGAAAAATGAACCAAAATTAGCAAAAAATAGTAAAATCACAAATAAAAATAAAATGAGGTCACCAATATTTGTCAAGAGACTATTGAATCCTTCCTTAATTTTTTCAGAATTTAAAAATGTAAAAAATATTTCTAAACATTTAAACAATTCAAATAAAAGAGAAAAATCATTAAAAAAATTACCAAATCTAAAAATAAAATTATGAACAAACTAAAAATCAGAAAGAGAATATTTGAAAATATTTTTGTGATTTTTTTCATAATTTTTTAATGAGAAATAAATTTTTTTATGAATTTTTGAAGTTTAAAACAATTAAATATAAAAATCAGAAAAAAACTAAAAAAATCTGGACCATTTGATCAATGTCAAAACGCGTTAGTAAGCAGATCTGATGGATCTGATGCGCTGTGCATGTTATGGACCTTTTTGAAAACCAAACTTAATCAATTATTAAAATAAGATTTAATAAAATAAAATAAAAAATATGGACCATTGGATCGAAAGTCAAAACGCGTTAGTAAACAGATCTAAGAGGTCTGACACGATGTGCTTGATATGGACCCTCAGTTGAAACACACTGAATCAAAAAGAAACCAACCAATAAAATTAAAACAATTGTCCTCACGTCATTGGTTGAAACACGACACGTAGGTTGTCTTCAACCTCTCAGACACTCGCGTTCAAGGTTTCTATGAGATTCTTCAAATGAAAACGTTAGAATGTCATACCGTTATCATTAGATTCATCCTTTCCATACGATCCTAACCTCACCCTCGCGAAAAATTTATTTAAATTGTACAAGGAGTAATTTGGAAAAAACTAGAATAATAGCGAGCACTTGATTTTGGAATTACAGAATCAATTCTCAAAGAAAATAAAAAATTGTGAAGACCACGAGAATCAGAGAGATGAGGAGAATACTTTAGGCCTTTGTTTAGATTGATTTGGTCAAAAAATCTACCTGAACGGAGTATGTGAAATTTGCTCTAAAACTGGACTTGGCTAGAACAATTCAGGGCACCTCAAGACTTGATTCTTGTTGGAGAAGCTTCAGATAAGTTCAGTGAAGCTTGTGGAATCGCGAATTTGGAACTGTAATGGCTCTAGGTAAGGATTCGAAGTTGCATAATATTGAGGTATGGAGGGAGTTTGACAGAGGTTTTCTGGCTCTCTAAACTTGAGAAAATGAATGAAATAGGCCCCTCTATTTATAGGTAAGTGAATGGTGATGAAAATTGGAAGAAAAAGTGAGGTTTGGAGTGAATTCGTGCAAGGTGTGTGCACGAGTGAAATGTGACTCCATGTGCATCAAAACTCATCTAAAAATTGCGTTTCAAGGTGTTAATCGTGTTTGGCAAGTTTGTGACACCCCAAATAATTCAATTATTAAATAATTAGAAATTTAATTATTAATTTAATTAAAGGTTTAATTATTGGTATTTTTGAATTAATGAATTTAATTATTTAATTAAATAAATGGATGTATTGGGGGGTGTGAAGTAGATTTGGGAGGTGTGTAGAGTAAAAGGCTCTAATTAATCTAATTTATTTATTTCTATTATTTGAAAAATAAAAAGGAACAAATAAAAGGAAAAAGTGAGAAGAGAAATTAGGATTTCATTCTACGTACTTTGGAGAAAAGAAGAGGAAAGAGGAGAAAAGCCAATCGACAGAATTCGAAGATTCATCGCGAGGTAAGAGGTGATTTGATCAGAATTATTATGCCTTATAGGTTTTAATGCTCAATAGAATAATTTAATCCCTTAGGAATCTCGAATTAGGATTCTAGGTTGTGCCCTAACGTTATAATCCGACGTAATAATTCGATGGAATTGATAAGAACGATTAATTTATGTAGAATAATTCTAGGCTAATTAGAAAACATGATTCCGTGGTCAAATGGAGGTAAAAACGCATGAATTAATTCTGTTTTGGGATAATATGAAGTTTGGTAATGAATGAAGTCAATGGGAATTGGAAAACAGTGAAAAGGAACTGGTTTTTGTGAAAATCACGTGTTATGCATTGACCCATAGGGTTATGCATTGATGCAAGCAGTCAAAATTTGGAAAAAACAGAAATTGGAATAAGCTATGCATCGACTCATAGGGCAAAATCTAAACTCTTGTATCGACACAAGAGAGTTATGTGTCGACCCAAGAAGCTTTTGTGTCGACACAAGAAGCCATGGATCAACTCATACTGAAGGGATTTTGAAAAATGGGAAAGATTATTACGTATGAGTCGACACATACGTGTTTTGTGTCGACACAAACAGATTATGTATTGACACATGAGGTTTTGTGTCGATACATACTGTGCTGGAACAGAAGGGAATTTCTGAAAACGGTTTTGGTCATATCTTTTCGACCGTAACTCCGATTTAGGCATAGTTGGTATCGTTGAAAAGCTTAGAACGAGTACTATCTATTAAAAACATTTTCAAAACCAGTAATTGAGATATTGAAGAATTAATATGGCTTCTGTAACAAGAATTCATTGTGATTCGTGAATTATTCGTTGTGTATGCTTGCTGTATGTTAATTCCATGTGTTGTAATTAACGTTATATGTTCATGATTTGCTGTTATCATGTACTATTGTTGTTATTGGTTATGAGTGGAATAATGTTGTGTGATCATATTCCGTATTTGGATTGTTGCAGGCTTCTGATGTGCATGCATAAGCATTCTGGTGATGGTTCATTCCCATTGTGTGGAATTGAACTTGCAGAGCCAATAACCGTACCCAATGGATAGTGGTGGTGAGGCTAGATTCTTGACCCAGTGGTGTATGGGCGAATCGTTGATTGACGCTGTTTTCCGAGGTGTAAACGGAACAGGGTGTGAACTTGGTTCACGTTTGGTACCACATGCATTGAGTCTGCATTGCATATGTAATTATAACATGTTAGGATGATTTCCAATGTTATACTTGCATTGATTGTTATTATGTGCATAATGAACTGTATGGCATCGTATTTGTGGATTGTTATCTGGTTATGCTAATGCGGGTGGAATAATGTATTGATTATTTTATTGTTTTAAAGAAACGTATAATGCATTTTAATTTTGATGAAATCTCACCCTTACTTTGATGATTTCAGATTGAAGTGATTAGCTGCTCGGAAATTGGTGAGGATGGATTATAGAGCTGTGCTATTTAGATAGTCCGCGTGTCAGTATCATGCTCTGGTAGTTGTAACACTGGAGAACGATTGTTTTGGAATCACCGAATTAACTTGTTTCTTTTGGTTTATGTTTTGGAGTAATTATGATTTGAATTATTCCAGATTCTTATGTTATTTCTGCTGTGTAAAACATAATCTTTGGTTTGGAATTATTTAATGAAGTTCTTTAGTAAAAGCATGATTACTGTTGTGGTGTTTTATTATTTGAATAATTTTTAAATTGTGGCGCCCTTTCGTTTTGTTAAAACTCTGATTAAATTTATAATTCGCAGGAAATTAGAAGGGGTGTTACAATAGTGGTATCAGAGCATAGTCGGTTGTGTCTTAATGTCATTATCCCTTTGTACGCGACAAGTGTGCGCAACACTGTCGGTACTTGTTGCTTTTCTGATTGCTTATTGCAGGAGTAGTGTGAAACTAAGTGGGGGAGAAGAGATGCTTCCCAGATATGTTCCGATTGTAAGTCATTGGTAAGAGGAATTGCTTGAGAAGACAGTGCAAGAGTGGTTAGAATTATTGGAATCATTTGGACCGTGATTCATAGTTGGGAGTGCAAAGAGGCGAGTATGATTCTGAGAACAGAAAGTGTTGGTAATGATGACTTATACTCCAGTATGATTATCGGATTTCTATTGACAAATTGAGGACTTGATCACCCTTAATCTCTTGTTGATAGTAGACGGAATCGTATTGGATGGTATATAATTGTCTTGCTATCTAAATGGGGCATAAAGTGATGAATAGGAATGAAGTTTGGTAGAAGCTTGTGAATTATATGAGTTGACGAAGACTCTAATAAGGACAATGAATTAAGATGGATGATCAGAGTTGCGCAACTGTTAATGATGGTGCGGTGGTGTTTATGTTGCGTTCTTCGATGGAAGCGAAAGTAAAGGCTAAGAGTAATGGATTTCCAGTGGTGAATGAATTCCCAGAAGTGTTTCCGGAAGATGTTAGTGAATTGCCACCTGAGAGAGAGGTGGAATTTACTATAGATCTGATTCCTGGAACTAGTCCAGTGTCGATGGAGCCTTATCGCATGTCGACATCTAAACTGTCCAAATTGAAGAAGCAATTGGAGGAGTTATTGGAGAAGAAGTTTATTCGGCCGAGTGTTTCACCGTGGGGTGCTCCTGTGTTGTTAGTTAAGAAGAAGGAGGGTTCAATGAGACTGTGTGTTGATTACAGGCAGTTGAACAAAGTTACAATCAAGAATCGGTATCCATTGCCGAGGATTGATGATTTGATGGACCAGTTAGTTGGAGCTTGTATATTCAGCAAGATTGATTTGAGATCTGGATATCATCAGATTCGTGTGAAGACGGAAGATATTCAGAAAACTGCATTTTGAACGAGGTATGGACATTATGAGTATTCTGTTATGCCGTTTGGAGTTACTAATGCACCTGGTGTTTTCATGGAGTATATGAACATGATATTTCATCCGTATCTTGATAAGTTCGTGGTGATCTTCATTGATGACATTCTGATTTTATTCGAAGAATGATGAAGAGCATGAAGAACATCTTAGAGTTGTGTTGGAATTGTTGAAAGAGAAGAAGCTTTATGCGAAGTTGTCTAAGTGTGAGTTCTGGTTAAGCGAAGTAAGCCTTCTTGGTCACGTGATTTCCAAGAATGGAATTGCTGTTGATCCTACGAAGGTAGAAGTGGTATCTCAGTGGGAAGCGCCGAAGAATGCTTCTGAAATCCGTAGTTTTCTTGGTCTTGCAGGTTATTACAGAAAGTTAATTGAGGGATTTTCGAAGTTGGCTTTACCGTTGACTAAGTTGACAAGAAAGGGTCAGGTGTTTGTTTAGGATGCTGAATGTGAGAAAGGATTCCAAGAGTTGAAGAAGAGGTTGACTAGTGCTCCGATTCTGATTTTGCCGAATCCGGCAGAATCTTTTGTTGTGTATTGTGATGCGTCCTTGATGGGATTAGGTGGTGTTTTGATGCAAGATAAATAGGTTATGGCTTATGCTTCGAGACAATTGAAAGTTCATGAAAGGAATTATCCGACTCATGATCTAGAGCTGGCAGTAGTGGTATTTGTTTTGAAATTGTGGAGGCATTACTTGTATGGTTCTCGATTCGAGGTATTCAACGACCATAAGAGTCTGAAGTATCTCTTCGATCAGAAAGAGTTAAACATGAGGCATAGAAGATGGTTAGAATTTCTGAAGGATTATGATTTTGGTTTGAGTTACCATCTTGGTAAGGCAAATGTGGTTGCAGATGCATTGAGTATGAAGTCCTTGCATATGTCTATGTTGATGGTGCGTGAATTGGAGTTAGTTGAGAAGTTCAGAGATTTGAGCTTGGTATGTGGAACTACTTCTGATAGTGTTAAATTGGGAATGTTGAAGCTGACTAGTGGTATTCTTGAGGAAATTCGGATTGGGCAGAAATCTGATGTTGGTTTAGTGGATAAGTTGACATTGATTAACCAAGGTCAAGGAGGCAAATTCCGAATTGATGAGAATGGTGTTATGAGATTTTGTGATAGGGTGTGTGTTCCGGATATTACAGAACTTAGGAGGAGTATTTTGGAAGAAGGACATCGTAGTGGATTGAGCATTCATCCCGGTGCTACTAAGATGTATCATGACTTGAAAAGTTATTTTGGTGGCCTGGAATGAAAAAGGAAATTGCTGAGTTTGTTTATGCTTGTTTGGTTTGTCAAAAGTCAAAGATTGAACATCAGAAACCGTCAGGATTGATGGAGCCGTTGTTTGTTCCAGAATGGAAATGGGATGGCATTTCTATGGATTTTGTATCTGGTTTGCCAAGGACAGCGAAGAATTGTGATTCTATCTGGGTTATTGTTGATCAGTTGACAAAATTTGCTCACTTTATTCCGATAAGAATGGATTATCTGATGGAAAGGTTGGCAGAATTGTATGTTGAGAAGATTGTAAGTTTGTACGGTATTCCTTCTAGTATTGTGTCGGATAGAGATCCGAGGTTTACGTCTAAGTTCTGGACGGGATTTCAAGAAGCGTTAGGTACTAAGTTGAGATTGAGTTCTGCTTATCATCCGCAGATAGATGGTCATACGGAGAGAACAACTCAGTCGTTAGAGGATTTGTTGCGAGCTTGTGTGTTGGAAAAAGGTGGAGCTTGGGATAGTTATTTACCATTGATTGAGTTTACCTACAACAATAGTTTTCATTCTAGTATCGGTATGGCTCCGTTTGAGGCATTGTATTGTAGGAGGTGTCGGACACCGTTGTGTTGGTACGAATCTGGATAAAGTGCTATGATTGGACCGGAGATTGTCCAACAGACTTCAGAAAAGATTAAGATGATTCAGGAGAAGATGAGAGCTTCTCAGAGTCGCCAGAAGAGTGATCATGACAAGAGGAGGAATGATCTCGAGTTTAGTAAAGGAGATCATGTGTTTATGTGAGTTCGCTTGCAAATTTGCATAATGTCTTCCATGTATCTCAGTTGAGGAAGTACATTGCTGATCCGTCTCATGAGATTCAGGTAGATGATATCAAAAGTAGATAATCATCGTTGAGGCATTACCCGCGAGAATTGAGGATCGGAAGTTGAAGCAGTTGCGTGGTAAAGAGATAGCATTGGTGAAAGTAGCGTGGAGAGGACCAGCAGGTGGAAATATTACTTGGGAGTTAGAGAGCCAGATGAAAGACTCGTATCCCGAACTTTTCGTCTAAGGTATGTTTTCAAGGACGAAAACTCTTTTTAGTAGGGGAGAGTTGTGGCACCCCAAATAATTCAATTATTAAATAATTAGAAATTTAATTATTAATTTAATTAAAGGTTTAATTATTGACATTTTTGAATTAATGGATTTAATTATTTAATTAAATAAATGGATGTATTGGGGGTGTGAAGTAGATTTGGGAGGTGTGTAGAGTAAAAGGCTCTAATTAATCTAATTTATTTATTTCTATTATTTGGAAAATAAAAAGGAATAAATAAAGGGAAAAAGTGAGAAGAGAAATTAGGATTTCATTCTACGTACTTTGGAGAAGAGAAGAGGAAATAGGAGAAAAGCCAATTGTCAGAATTCGAAGATTCATCGCGCGGTAAGGGGTGATTTGATCAGAATTATTATGCCTTATAGGTTTTGATGATCAATAGAATAATTTAATCCGTTAGGAATATCGAATTAGCATTCTAGGTTGTGCCCTAATGTTATAATCCGATGTAATAATTCGATTGGAATTGATAAGAACGATTAATTTATGTAGAATGATTCTAGGCTAATTAGAAAACATGATTATGTGGTCAAATGGAGGTAAAAACGCATGAATTAATTCTGTTTTGGGATAATATGAAGTTTGGTAATGAATGGAGTCAATGGGAATTGGAAAACAGTGAAAAGGAACTGGTTTTTGTGAAAATCACGTGTTATGCATCGACCCATAGGGTTATGCATCGACGCAAGCAGTCAAAATTTGGAAAAAATAGAAACTGGAATAAGCTATGCATCGACCCATAACTTTATGCATCGACTCATAGGGAAAAATCTGAACTCTTGTATCGACACAAGAGAGTTATGTGTCGATCCAAGAAGCTTTTGTATCGACACAAGAAGCCATGGATCGACTCATACTGAAGGGAAGCCATGGAGCATCTTGGAGTTTCTTCCTAAAGAATCTTCGAACACACGTAGCACCATAATGTGATCTTTGTCTAATTTTTGACAGACATGCCTCAATTGATAGTGCGTACAACAATCCCGCCAACGGTTGGCACGACCCACCGTCTACACATGTTTATTGCGCAAGACATATTGTTCAAAATTTCATGCGCGAGATCAAAGATAAGTGTCTTCGAAAAATAGTTATGAATGCAGCGTACGCACTAACACAACCAGGTTTTACATATTATCGCAGCCAGATCAGAATGGAAAACCCAGACGCAGGTGCGTGGGTTGATAATATGCAAGTGGAAAAATGGACACGGTCATACGACAATGGAGTGCGTTGGGGCCACATGAGAACAAATCTAGTCGAATCAATGAATGACATCTTCAAAGGCATAAGAGCACTCCTAATAACTGTTTTGGTGAGTACAACATATTTTAGAATGGCCTCCTTGTTTGCAGAGAGAGCTGAAAAGTGGAACGCGGTGGTACAATCCGGACAAGTGTGGAGTGAAAGCTGCGTGAAATTTATTAAGGCCGAAAGTGCCAAAGCTAGCACTCATCTTGTTACAAGATTCTCCAATTTACAAGTCTCAGACCTTGATCAACGTATACAACAATGCCTTCGAACCAATAGAAAAACAAGATTATTGGCCTACGTACGAAGCAGAAGTAGTTTGGCATAACAGTCAAATTGCTGGGGATCGGACCATCCTCCGCCCTACCAAGTTCAGCACCATGAACCACTGAACCAATTCATAATGGATTGTTTGCATAAAGATTTTATAGTTTCCGCAACTGTTGGATTAAATGATCTGGTAAGGACCATCTAACTTAATAAGTGCATCTTCTGATAAAAGTTTCTCTTAAAAATCTTGATCAATCACTTATATTCATCGATTTTCCACGTAGTTTATCGTTTAAGGCGGTGCCGACTGCTTTTATAAACTACTTGGGATTACTTTAAAACTAAGTTTTAAGGTGTTGGTATAATAGGTACTTAAATTGATCTAACGTGTTGGGGTTTTGAAATGTTAGGACGATAACGATTTTGCCTTAGTTTCACTCGAGTTCTTATTTATAAAAATAAGCAACCTTAATACTAGTTGAGTATGTCAAGATATACGTTTGAATTTTTTTCGTTATGGCTCAAGAAAATGGAAGAATTTGAATAAGTACGCGAATTTTACATAAAAGATAAAATTACATAAACATGTATTTTATTGAATAGAAATTTTTGCAATACAGAAAAAAAGGAAACAAAAAGGGAAATACTAAATAGAGCAAAGAAAATAAAAATGAACTAAGAAATGTTCTGACTTCCCTAAACTTAAAATGAGCATTGTCCTCAATGCGATAAAACCAGGAGAAATCAGAAAGGAGGAGGGTGATCACTCGTTGCTTGGATGATTGCGTCCTCTTGCTCCTCTGTCTCTAGTACGAGGTCGTCGACGCCTGTCAGAATCAGAATCGTTAAGGTGAAAAGCATCCGCCATGCGAGCTGACAACACTTCGATGTTGCGATAGTTTTGAAAAGCATACTCGCGTTGCTCGCGCTATATCTCTTGAATAAGACGCAATGTTTCGGCTTGGCTTTGTTCCATTGCTAGGAACTGCTGATCATGCCATAAGATGGCAGCATGCATTGCATCGAGATTGGCAGCCTGCAGAGGATTTTCTTGAGGTGGCTGCACAACAGGTGCATTTAGAGAAAAATGCCAATTGTTGCGGTTTCGGACGTCGATCTGATTTGGACAAGGCAACACTACACCAGGCACCAGACGTCTGTTGATCATTAAAGTGTACCGTCCATCTTGTCGCGGGGAGATAATATGGGAATCACGACAGTAAATAACATCAAGTAGATTTGCAGGAATCATAAATTGTCCAATGGAAAAAAGCTCGTTGGATAAGCCTAAAGCAAAAGCTAAAGATGTTATTATCCCACCGAAAACAAAAGGGTTGGTACCTGCCGCATTTACGCATGTGTGAAAATGGCTAAGCATGAAAGGAGCGACGTTGATGGAGTTCCTGTTGAGGGCACAGAAAAGAAAGAACATTTCATTTTGGTTGACCTTATGGTTATTGGTCCTACCAAAAATCATGTTCGCAAGGATTCGGTGGAAATACCTCAAAGCAGGATTATGAATGTGTGAAGCATAAAGATCTCGCCAACTTTCAGTGGGTTGACCGGTCAAATCATGCCAAAAGGAGAAACCAACTTGATCCCAAGAGATATCGCCTGCGGTATCGAAAGGTTTGTAGTGAACGTTTTGACCTCTTGTGAACTATAAAAGTTCAGCGATCCTTTCTTGGTCAATGGAATACTCTTGGTTAAACATGCGGAAATTTGCGGTGCCGGTTGTATATGGATCATCAGGGGGAGTGTTGTAAGAGAATGAACTGAGAAATTCTAATACGAGCGGTTCGAAAGTTGGAAAAGGATTTGAACAGAGACTAAGCAAACCCGAGTTTGTGAGCATGAAAGTAATGCAATCCGCCATACCCAACGTGTCTAAACTGTCGGCGTCCACATATTTGGTGGGAACAACCGAACGTGAATAGAACTTCAAGTATTTCTCTCTTTGTTGGCCTTCATCATTCTCCCGAAACACCACTGTGGATAGGTCGGGTGGTGGTCGGTCTGGCCTCACTTGACGATGTGTGTTTCGTGGAGCCATGGAAAAGAAAGAAATGAAAGAGAAATATGGTAGAAATATGGAGTGGATGAGCGAAAGTAAGTGAGAAGTAGATGGAAGGGATGTGGAATGAGAAGAAATGGGGATGAATATATATTGGTTTTAGGATTTAAGAAAAATAAATTATAATTATAATATGTTGGGAAATGAAGAGAGAATATTTTTTTTGTTAAATGGGATAATAAAGAAATGTTTGAATGGAATAATAAAGAAAAGTTTGAATGGAAGTTATGGTGGGAAATGAAAAGAAGGGAAACAGACGAAACATAAATGAGACAAGGAGACCAGAAGACGCAGAGACGGGGGCCACTGATGCTGAGGCGACCGTCTCAAAAAGACAAGCATGCATGGAGGCGTGCGTCTCCAAGAGGAACATAAGGACAAAGACGCCCGTCTCAAGGAGGAGACATAAAGCTGGAGGCGTCCGTCTCAAGGCAGCATGCGTGGGGAATCTTACAAAGCCACAGGCGACCGTCTTGGACAGTGAAACAATATGCATGTGACTTGAGGCAGAATCTTGGCAGTGAATATGCATTTTCATTGTAGTAACTTGTAGCACGAGGGGTAGCTTTTTCAGTTCACATGCAAACTTGCTACATACGTGTGTGTGTGTGTGTGTGTGTATATATATTATAGATAATTTAAGATTTTAAACCATAGGATATAAGCATTATATTTGGTATGATAAATATTGGGAAGTATTAATTCAGTATACCGATAGGAGACGGAAAAATACGATAATTAAAATACTCAATTATAACTATAAATATTAATGCAGATTATTTTATTGAGTATAATTATCGGTATTACGTGGAAGTAGTTCAAACGTATCAGTAGAAGGGGTGCAACCGATAATCGAGTAAAATTTAAAAATTAACATAAAATAGAAAAATGAAAATACGAAAAAGAAAGAAATTTAAAATTTGAATGACTCCTCGCTGATTTTCCATGGCCACTTATCAAGCCATCTCACATATCCCTCATCTTTTCTTTTCTTACGTTTGTAGGGTGGTTCATTCTTTCTAAATCGTGGTGGTGGTTCTGGATCTATCCTAAGTATCAGTTTTTCAAGTTTGGGCTTAGTGATTTCATCCACCTCCTCACGGGTTAACCTTACCCTCTTAACAGTAATTACATCCTTAATTTTATGGTCCTCTAATTTTCTCTTTTTAGGCAAGACTTCAAACAAGGGTGCATTGGTGTGGATACTTTTTAATACCTCAACATACGTTATAGATCCGGAGTCTACCTGAGTTTCCATAGAAATTTTCGGGAAAGGAATCAGTGGGGTGTAGTGATTTGGGATTACAATATGTGCTTCCTTCTCTACCTCTTTTACCACCTCCTCTTCGAATGGTGTTGATGGATTTCTATCAATCTCCACTATTTTCTCGTCAGTACGTTCCTCGGCCACAATATCACTCTCCTCAAATTCATCATCACTCTCTAGATTTTAAAATAGTTTTTCTATAATGGTTATTTCAACATCCACATCCTCTTTGGGGAGAGGTCCTAGAAGGTTTTGTTCGAGTTGGGAGATTTGAGTCTCTAAAGCCATGCTGTGAGTCATGAGGGACTCAACCACAATGGTTAGTTGGCTAAGGGTTTTATTATTTTGAAAACTTTGTTTTCTTACCTCTTCATTTTGGATATTTTGTGTCTCTATATAGTGCTCAATCATAGACTCTAACCTAGAGTTAGTTAACATCTCATCTGAATCCTCCATTGATGTTTCGAAGTTAAAATCTTGCGATTCTTCAGAGTCTTGAAAGTAAGTTAAAGTCTCCTTTTGTGTTTCCCCAAAGCGTTCTATCATCCTAGATGTTTCATTAAAATTTTCCATTAATATTTCGAGGTCGGATTTATATGGTTCTGGTGACTCATCAAAATATTGGGTGTGGCAATTGTAGAGAAAATTGGGTTAAGGAAAAGTTTGGTTGAAATTATAAGTTTCTTGTGGTTCCTCAAAATGTGGAGATTGGTAGTTTTGGAGGTAGTTTGGGTAAGAGTAGGTTTGTGAAGCATTGAAATCCTCCATCAGTATTTCGAGGTCGGATTTATGGGAGTCTTGTGATTCCTCAAAATACTGATAATGGGCGTAGGAAAAATTTGGGTTATACATAGTAAATAAAGTAAAAGTGCCTTAGTCTATACGGTGTAACACCAGAGTTACAATATCGACTTAAATATTCCCCAGCAATGGCGCCAAAAACTTGATCGCGACTTTATCGTCTATAAATCGGGAGACTCCAAGTGCACAGTCCTATCGCGTAGTTTTAAAAGATATCGAACCCACAGAGACTATAAATCGATCCACTATTATCCTACGTTACTGTATATAGCTAAGGCGAATAATTCTTTTAGATAATGGTTAAAGCGCTCTCGCTGTATTTAAATCGAATGCCTAACTTTAGCTATCCGGTTAAAACCTCACACGTGGTCTCGATTCCAACCTATTCTACTTTTCTTACTTTCGTAACAAAAAGATTTGTTTTTAATTATAAAAAGTCATAACCAGAAATTAAGTTAATTAAGATTTTAGCTTGGGAACGATTTAATTCCTACTCTTACTGCTATTACATACTGATACCTACTCGATTTAGCCGGACTTATTTATTAATTCGGACATGCATAAATAATAAGGTTCAATATATTTAAACATCTCCATAATCAAGTAAATAAATACCAAGCAACAATACTTTAAATAAAATAAAATAATTAGATTAAAAACCTGAAAATAAGAATACTGGAATAAATCTTGTTCTTCGAAATAAACGAGCACTCCACCACAAGTCGGATGGATCTGCTTGGAGACTTCTTGAATCGAAAGGAAAATACGACAAGAAAAATAAAAGAAATATAACTGCCTAAAAACTAAAAAGAAAGGAAAATGTAAGACTAAAAATAAAGCAGAATGCTGAAAGACTATAGCAGTGTTCGGTAAAAATGCCTACCCTTCCTCTGAAACTTGAACTTGTATTTATAGCTTCTTTCGTAACTTCCCGTTCCATTCTTCTTGCATGAACGTGTGATCGTGGAGAAAATGGATGCCTTAAAAATAGGAGAGATGAACGTCTCATCTTGAAGAGAGGAAGTGTGAGACGTGGGTCTCAACATGGAGAAGGTGGGCCCCCATAGATGGGAGGCGGGTGCCTCCAAGCTGAGTGGAGAGAGTGAGACGTGCGTCTCACATGACGTGGCAAGTGGGAGGTATGCGTCCTAGGCTTAGTCTTCACAATATTATTTTCTTCTTCTTAACTCCTCCTTTTTGCTATATCACCCCTTGCTTCATTTCTTTGACTTTTTAATAAGATTTTTCCTCAATTTTATTTCTTTGCTCAATAGATATTTATTTAATACAAACACCTGAAACAAAAGAAATACCAACGTAATACAGAAATAAAATAATATAATTGATCAAAAATAGTAACATTATCCATGAAAATTAAATCAAATATGTTATATAAATTCATGTTATCGGTATCCTCTCAATGACATTTATTTCTAAATGGGATTGTGATAATTATTATATTAATCCTTAGACGATTTCTCCATCTAACTATTAATCTAACAATCTTTAATGTTTGATACAAAAGAAAAGTAATGTATAAATCTATTTCTACAATTTATCCACTACTTGAGAGCATACTTTAGGTCAAGATTTGAATAATCTTTCTCAACAATAATCCAAATCTAAATATTCAAAATAGGACAAAAGCATCAATCTATTTCAATAATCAATTGTTCACATACAAGAGCTAAATGAAATACATAGTAAATTAAGGATAGCTACTACCTCCAATCTTACCAAAGTTGGAATTTGGTTCTTTATCTCCATTGTTGACAGCAAGAGATAGAGAGAAAGTTCCTTTTTTCTAATTCTCACTTCTTCCCACAAAAAGTGAATGATATCTAATTCTCCCAAAAACTCTCATATCTATATATTTTCCAAGAAAAACTAATGATAACCACCAAAATCCTCTCTCTAACTTTTTCTAACCAAATAAAAGTATAATGATTATATTGATGTGACATTTTTCATGCAACCACACATTTTCCTTGACCCAAAAAGTGACTAGATTTATGCTCTTTTGTCTTTTCTTTGGCTTTCCTTACACTTGTCTTGATCTTCTCTTGACTTGTTGCTTCTTCCAATTGCACATGTATCCAAGTAACTCTTTTTCTTCAAATTTTCTACAAAACTAACAACTAAAGTGAAATATCTACTCTAATTAAAATACAAACAAGAATAATTGCATATTTATAAATTATGCGAATAAAAGTGTGGAAATTCAATGAAATTTGGTTAAAGGGACCAATAAAAATATATGAAATTTAATACAATTTGGTCCCTAACAAAGGTCTCCATGGAATATGCTACATTCCATTTGATAATATTGATCATGCATGGTATTACCTAGTTGACTGCGAGCTTAACTTCCTCAATATTCTTTCACCCTTTCAGCCAGTGTCAACACAAGGTCTTCAAGCTGAAAGTCTCGAGGTCTTACTTGCTTGTTGTACCAGTTAACAAATTTTTATTTTACGATGATACTCACGAGGGCATGAGAGGTTCCTTTTTCTTATAAAAAGTCTATCTCTTCACTAACTACTTACATGTTATCTTTTTTGGAAAGGGGTGTGTTGGCCTTCATCCTAATTCTCCAACATCGACAAAAAATGGCTTTAGCCATGTAAATAACACGGACGAGGGTATCAACTGTTGGTGAATGATGTGTGATTTTATATGCTTATAAAACATAATTTTAAAACATAATTTTTATTATTAAAGTTTGCATTTGTAAGCAATATATGTTTAGGAAAATTATTAACTCGCCTTTTATCATTCCACATTGTGTTTTCTTTAGTCATAATGAGTGATAGTACCATTAACCTAGAGAGTGATTTTGAAAGCAAAATTTCATCAGCTTGGGAACGAGGGAATCCTCTAAATTTCATCTCCTTTGATTCTGATCGCTTAGATAAATAGTTGATATCAATGTTTGGAAATTTTGATTCAAAAAGTACATCTGAGAGTTCCTCGGAGAAAGGAGCTTTTTCGTCTGATATCAAACATTGACGAATAGGTAAATTGTACAAGGCTCCATATTCACCCCCTGTCATGATAAAAGAGGAAATACAACCTATCTAGTGGATGAGGGAATGCGACAATCACTTCATTTAAATTATTGTGAGAACCATCATTCGCAAACCTAGCGATGTTGAGGTAAAGACCCACTCCGGGTGAACATTCTAAGGCTGACCACTTCGCTCAAAGGGTCGTAACATTGATAGATTATGCTAACCCCATGAAGTACGATTGGGTGGACATATAAGTAATGGGTACTCCATCCATTATAAGTATTTGTGAAGCCATATGAGTGATTGTTTTATTGAGGCCGAAGAAGAGGATATGAAAATCCTTTGGCGGTGGCTACCTTTATCCGACTTCAAAGTGGTCATCCTAAAACATTTAAAAGTTGCTCTTTCTTAGCTTCATCAGAGGTCTTAATCCTACACGAGGATATTCTAAATGTGTGTCGAGCATAAGTGTTGGAAGCATTCCCTTTGACTATTCCTTACCATGTTCCTCCTAAAACGCTCATTTCAAGACAACTTTCGGGACCAAGGACTCATTAGTTTTCGTATCAATGATCCTTGATTCGACCCTTTCACCCAGGATTGGAGTGATTTTCTAGGGTTTTATTTGTTGGTGAGAGAGACCCCTTACGCTAAATGGCCAATTCACTTTCTTATACTCTCCTTCCGAGTCTTTCCGGTTTTGTAAGAGCTCATTTCTAAAGTACTATTCTTCATCTCACATCAACCCCAATGTCCCATTCCTATTGTGTCATGTTAGACTCTCTTTCTCTACACGAGGTGGTGATCAAGAAGGAATTACACTCTTAGTTATATGTATTTAACTATGAAGATGGGTTTGGCCCCTGTAAAGTGCCTTCCACTAAAGTGAGATTTTGCGCTATTGGCTTCATATAGAAGGCTATGAAGACGAATTGTGTGTTTAATATATTTGCTTGGACAAACAATTATTATAATTGAGAGGAATTGTTTAAGGTCTGATATATTTATGATGTATTGGTCTCAAAATTATGACTTGTAAGGATGAATTCTAGGTTTAAGCTATATTATTGGAGAAACAATTATTATAAAATCAACAAAATAATATATAATTTGATTTTTTAGTAGTAAGATATTGGTATATCAATTGAATAATAATTCTCACATTAGATAAAAAAAAAGAAGATATTAACCTTTTTTAAAGTGAGAAAATGTATAGATTTAATATTTTAAATTTTTTGGATAATATGTGATTTTAAAAATTAATTTTATGTGATAAAATTTCATTGATATAGATAATTGAGAATAAATTACCCCCAAATTTACATGGGGTAGTCTAGGTCTCACGTTATTATAATTAAGATGAGTATGGTTAAGAGTGATTTTATGATACAATACCCAAATTACAAGTCGTTTAAGGATGTCATTTGGTAAAATATTAATTCTCCCCTAAAAAAATTTAAAAAGTTATTTGTTTTCAAAATCTCACAGCAGATTTAAAAACATACATGTGATAAAACTGAGGCAATTCTTAATTTTAAAACATTCGAAATTTTTTTCTTTTAAGCATAATAATATACTAAATCAGTCCATGAGACCCATTGTTTTCTTTTATCTTTGTTGTTTCTATTTTATTTTTGTACTACATATTTATTTAGTTTTGGTAACTTTTGCATTTGTAAGCAACATGATTTGCCTAATGTAAATTAAAAAAATATACATTAAAAAGTGTAAATTTAAACTTCAAATTATTTACTAATGCCTTCACGTGCACCCATTTTATAAAGTAGTTGACATATTTAAGAAATATAAAAATCATGTTTTAAAATTATTCAAAAATATACATTAAAAAAGTTTGAATCCACAAGAGGGATACTTCTATGTCAATACTTTGTGTGTCTAGATAATATTAATAATTAAAAATGTATTTACCAAAAATAAAAGAGAATAATATTATCCAACCATTAAAATAAATTTCTCTAAGCATGGGAAATAATACAATCTTATACATAATTTCACTAAGTATTGGCAAAAGAAATAGCGAAGAGAAAAAGGAAACTAGCCATAGAAAATGGAAAATGACAAAAGGAATATGAACAGAAACCATGTGCTTAGAGAAACTTAAAGTATTTGAAGGGTTTGGTGCCCAATCATATAAAGAAAGCGTGAAAGCCTGTCATTCTTATTTGAAAAGTAAAAAACAAAAAGTGAGTATATTTGGTAATTAATAGTATTATTAATGAAATATTTAAAAATTAAAAATAAAAGAATATTGTGAAGTAATTCACATGTTGTGAAACTCACTATAAATACGTGTAGAAAGTTTATTTTATAATCAACATAGAAATCATAAATATCTGTATTTTTAAAATGAAGTTCTTAATGTGATCATCAAAATAGTTGAATAAAATGTTATGATTATCTTTTAAAATAATTCAAGCTGATTTAATTTTTCTTTTTCCAATATTTTTTATCATATTTTTTATGTACATGATCAATATTTGTCTGTTTTTAATTTTAATGAATCTTAAATATTTTTTTCCATGAGTATTTATGTACTAATGATAAATATGTATTGTATATTTTTTATTTTATTTATTATTGACAAATATTTGTCTGATATTTTGTATGAGAAATAAAACTTTGTCCAATTTTTATATCAATTATTGACATAATATTTTTTAAATATACCAATATTTCAGGTAGGATTGTGATTAAAATAAAATCATATATTATAATTATTTTAATTTTATTTACATGTATAAAAAAACATAATTTTAATTATTCAATTAGTGACAAAGAAATTATCTTTTGTATGAATGAATGCTTTAACAACTATTAATTAAGTGGCAAAAAAATATAACAAGAACAAAATTGTAAAAATTATAGTTAAACTATTATAATCAATTTTTTTATGGTGAAGATATTATAACCTATTAGACAAAGAATCAAAATTCTAGCAGGTCTGTTTGGACCTAAAAATCAAATGAACTAATATTTAAATTAGAAAAGTAGACAAAACTCGAAAACTCAGAGGTTTACACAATTTATAAAATTAGACTGAATTTTGATTTGGATTTATAAAAACATGATAATAATTTCATTTCAAATTAAAATATTGTTTGATTTAATTTTCTTATTCCTTCTTCAATCAGTCTAGTACATAGTAGTGTAGAGAAACCAAATAGAAAATCAAAATAAATTTATTTTCAATTTATTTATTGTTTTCGGTTCATGATTTAAAATGGATTTTATATAATAGGGTTAATACCATTTTACCCCTTGTCATATAGAGACTTCTACTGGTGGGGATCTTTGGAGATTAAAGATGATTGAGTCATCTGTGACGTTTCATGACCACGTGCATGAGTCTATGATGATGCATTACATTCTATGTGACATTGCATTTGATGTGTTTTATTGATGAATGAGGAAATCTTGTATATGCTGATATATGTGTTCGTAATTGATGAATTGGTGAAGGTGTGTGTATAACATGAAGATGTGATTAAGCATGATACCTTACTTATGTGTATATTTTTGTACATCTATTCCTTATGTCTTATATAATAATTATGATTTACTCACCGTTTCTATTTGAATGTTGCCACCATGTAAGTAACACGCAAGTGATCAAGCGTAGTGCGTAGGAGCTTAGAGGATAACTTCAAGATACGCTTTATTTGCTTCGGTAGAATAAGGGAGTCTTGCTATAATATGTAACATCAGGGTTGGGAAAGGTTGTTGAGAACTATATGTCTCTATATAATGTTATTGATGTTTTTCTAATTTTCCTTTTTATGGCATTGATATCCGATTTGGATCATGATGTTTAATTTGATGAATTATATGAAGTGTCCAGATTAAGAATGTTTTAAGATTTATGATTTTCGCTGCAATAATTTGGAGATGCTAAATGCATATTATCTAACATACTTTCTTAAGTAATTATGAAAAATTCCTTGTTGTTTAGAAGGGTGTTACAACTCTGGTTCTGTTGGTGACTATACGCTCGCTCAGTTTATGTTCGGTACATTTCACCTTGTGACGACTGTTTATTTTGGCAGTTCCACAGTTACTAATTATTTCTCGAAGGCTTGACCCCATACAATTGTTAATCTACATGGTACATGGTTCTTGGGTGTTTTGGCGCTATATCAAACTATTGATCCTATGTCATTCAGATGGATCAGAGATAGTGTAACCGTTATCCATTATGATGGAGTCTTGATCCCATATATTTTCATTCATATCTATTAGTCGCATGTTAGCATACATGTTCTTTCCATTACCAATGACTCATATCTTTGATCCCCGCACCAAGATTTCTCATCTCTTACATGCAAGCCATGGCCTGTGGTCGGGAACTCCTCGAGAAGGAAGATAATCATTTCAAGACTCAGTTGATCCAGGTTATGGAAATTCTGATGACAGTGTCAATGAAAGGCAATCCTACACCTATGGCTGCAACAAAAGTTATCTCTTCTCCTTATCTCTTAGGATTTCCTTCAAACCATGGAGTACTTCGTGGATCTCCTTCACAATCTCGAGTTCATGGGTAGTCTTGTCAACAGATGGGTCATATTTACCAAGTAAATTCAAGGGGTATGCTTTATTAACAAGGACATAAGAGGCCTAAAGAACAATATTACCATCAATATAGTGCTTTGTTCTCATTTGTTTCCATACTTTCTTGAGCTTTAGTTGGTTAGGCTGCGTACTTCAGTACCATCTACAAATTCCCTTCCTGGTTGTGGTAACAACTTCAGGAGTGGTTACAACACCGGGGCACCTGTTATTCAATTAGGGGCACTCTCCACAGATTTGTGTTCCTGGATCTTCTCGTCAACAATCACTGCTTGTTCCTCAAGTGAATCCGTGGGGAAAAGCTTTTCAACAAAGACAGAAAAAGCCTAAGAAATATGATGCTACAATCCCAATGCCTTACTATCATACCCCAATTTTTGACCTAATATACCATCTCATACCATCCACATATGCATCATTGCATTAGTAATAAATTACAAAAGAAGATAGCTTGTGTGTTTGCTTCTTGTGCTAAAGTAGGGTTTTGAATCAAGAATCAGTCATTAGTGCAAGATGTGACCAATTAGGGTTTGGTTCTCCATTTATCTCAAATGATCCATCTTCAGCAACAATCAACATTTGATCCAAATTCTAATCATTTCATCAAGCTAAAACTTTGGATTGACCAAATTAGGGTCTTAATCGAGGATGGTGCATCATTGACTTTTGGCTAAGTGCATGACCTAATAGCTTGTGACATGATCTCAAGATCACAAATACAATGTCTTGACCTAATTTCTTGGCTCAAGACATCTCCAACACCATGGTTAATTAATAATGGAAGATTGGAGTCATCAGATAAAAAGTCAATTGTCCAGACAAGTCAAACTTTGAATTTTTTGGTCCACTTTGGAATTAAAAAATTTCAATTCATCAAGGCATTTCAAATTATTCAACTTGATCATCAAGAATCAAAAATATCAAAAAATCAGCAAAAAGTCAACAAAAAGTCAAGATTTGGAATTTTTCTAAACACTTAAAAATTATCAAGTGGTTTTTCAACCTTTTTTCACCATTTTCATGGCCAATTTTCACCAAGATCCAAATTGATTCAAGAAAAATGTCCAACATGAAAGTTGTAGATATTGTTATAAGCTTTCCAAAATTTTCAAGAACATTTAAAAATATTGTGTGAATATAGGGTTTTGGAATTTGACATTAGAGATCATTGAAGTTGAATTTTAGGCCATTTTTGCAATGTTTAAAAGCATTTTATGTGCAAATGGATAAGAATTGGTCATGTACATCTCCAAGAGCCAAGTTGTATCTAAAATATCCAAAGATCATGGTTGAAGAAAGGTTAATATCACTTGAGTTCTAAAACACATGGCTAAGTTATTTTTTAACCTTATGCATTTATTGGGTGAATAGTCCATTCTTATCTCCTAATGCCAAATCCTCAAAAAATATCACCTTCTTAGCTTGATCAAATTTCTTGGCCTATAAATAGAGGTCTCTACCTCATTTAAAAACACACCAAAGCCATCACAACGCTTTATTTCTCACTTCTTTCTTCTTCTTCTTCAAGTTTCTAAGTTCAAAAGAAGTAAGAATCAAAGTTTTCAACTTTTGCAATTTTTGACCAAACCAGTCATCCAAACCTCTTCTAAACATCATTTAGAAGTTTTTCATCACTTCCATCCATCACAAAAAATCCAAAACCTAGAATCACCAAGAAAACTCCACTAGTGGTTGTTTTGAGGCTTAAGAAGCCAACTCTCAATCCACTCGTGCATTTTCCCTTATTGTCATTCAAACACCATCTATACATCATATATAAGTTGTCCAAATCCTTAAACAACTTCTGGAACACCTCCATCATCATCCTTCATCTTCAAACCCGAGTTTTGCTGATCGAGGTGGGGAGGAGAATTCTATATGTTTCAAAGCAAGCTAGGGGTTGGAACACACTCAGTGAAGTCCAAGGAAGCTATTTGGATCATCACCTTGCACCAGGGAGCACTCAGACGAGTTCTAGGATTTTTCTTCAAGAGGTAAGTTTTTTTGAATCTGAATACCCTCGTATAAGCATATGTAGCATCAATTTTGTGATTAAAAATGTAGATATCATATTGCTAAAGCTACATGAATCCTCAATTTTGCTTAAAATCAACTGTGTTCATAGATTGATAAAATTATTTAGTTAGGGTTTAATTGGTAATTTCTAGAAATTCGTTTTCATCTTTGAGTGATAACTTTAATAAGTTACATGGTTGAAATCGTGATGAAATTATGAGCAATTTGGTATTTTACATTTTTCAAATTGATTGAGAATGGAAGAATACGAGTTTCACCATGGAAGGGTGTTGTGAAGAAGAAGAAGATGGCCATGGTGCCATCTATATTTTTTCAAAATTTCATTTAAAAATATATTTAAGCAAAGTTATTTTATAAATAGATGAAACAGCCACCCCAGTGGCAAGCATGTGAGTGCTAAGGCTTTATACTATAAGGGTACGGGTTCGAACCAAAGTGTAGCGGCAAAAACTTTGAGTATAAGCCATTGAATTGACTCAACTCATAAAAATAACAACAAAGTCGCCACCACACTTTTATTTTATCCAAAGGACTAGTAAAAAGAGTGAATAAAATCCTAAAAGAAAATAAGCTCAAGGTACGGGAGTTGGTTATGCAAAGGGAAAGTGTTAGGCACCCTAAACATCTACGGTACTCTGCAGGAACCTCTTTGAAAATTTGTATATGTGCTAAAAAGTTTGTACAAAATAGATGGTGGAGATGAGAAAAGAAGTATTTTTTTACAATTTTTGATTTGATAGAACTTCCAATGAGTTCCAGGCCTACTTACCAAAAATGTGCAATGTTGAAATCAAAACCCATTTAGTTTGGGTAAAAAAGACCGAAATTTGTGTGTTGGTTGATTTTAAGAAGAATAGACATCATCGTTGTATCCAAGTGGTGAACATGCCTACTTCCCACAAGTATAAGAAAAGAGCATTTTGTTAACTCAAAGTGGAGAATTTAAGCTCGGATTTTCATAGACAAGCATCCTCCACACCAAGTAGGAAATGTCTCTCTTCACTATATATTGTAGAAGTATAGCGGTCCGCATGACTTCAAAGAAATGACAAGAGTCTTATCTTTTGAAAAAAAGGTTTTTGAGGAAAAAGCCACAAAGGGCTCAAAACGTTTAATGGGCTTTTAGTCTTAAGAAAATATATCAAAGTATTGTTAAGTTGATTGAGGGTTTAATAAGAATTTTTTTTTTTTGAAAATGCATGGACCTAAGTCCAAGTTTTTTCTAAAAGCGGTTCAAGTTTTGAAAACAATAATCTTTTTAAAAGAGAGGGAAGATTTTGAAAATTAAAGAAAATGGAAGGAGATGAAGAGGCTAACCTATGTACAAATGTAAAAGGTAAGGGTAAAGAAATATCTAACCGGGTAGGAAACTTAGTTGAAATTATGGTACCAGATATGAGATGTCGAAGGTAATGTCATGACACTGATATCTGTTTTGAACACAGCTAACAGTGCAGAATTATAAAGAGCAGAAAACAATAAAAATACAGTAGAGTTGTTAACCCAGTTCGGTTCAAACAACCTACGTCTGGGGGCTTCCAAGCCAAGAATGAAGTTCACTACTAGCAGTATTAATTCAGAGCTAAACCTCCTTGTTTACTGTCCTCACTTAATCCCTACTCAATGACCCTTCTACCTAAGATACCTCACTTAAATATCAGAACCAATGCTCACTCCCTCTATCACACACGGTGACTATCAACAATAACAAAACAGAAGACACTTTTTAAAGACACACAATCACACTCGCTTCAAAACTTATGGTCATTGACAAGTTACAACTCAACAAACGTCCTACTCAAGTATGAATACAAGAGAGGCTCACAATAAAACAATGAACAACCAAAAAAATCAACAACCACCAATTAAAATCTAAGTTTCTAAATCTGGAACGGCCAAACTACAAAATAAGATTTGCAACCTTTAAATAGAGTAACAATAACTTGGGTTGTTTTACTCAAAAGTCTTCAGCACTTCCTTTCATTTCTCCATGAAAGCAGGACATATGATATCCAATAATATTGCTGAAGGCGTTGCACAACTTCCTTAATCAAAGCACACAAAAACAAACAAACCGACTTCCTAAAATATCTAAACTTAAATTAGTTCTGTCAGTTTCACATGTCAAGACATCTGCTATTTCAGTATTTTTCATGGAATTTTTTAAGCAAAATATTTTACCAAAATTTCTACCAATCCATAGAACCAACAAACTCCTCCTTTGGAAAATTTTGGCTAAAACATTATTTAGAGTATAAGCCATACAATTAACAACAGCATCACAATTGACACAGGCAGTTAAGCAAACATAGTTGAGCAGCACAAAAAAATCAGCATCGCACACATATCAGAGATATAACAGCGGATAAACAATCAAAACATATGTTTCAACATCAGTTAAAACATTCACAAATTCAGAATTTTACTCCCCCCTGCACACATCATTTGTTTTTCACAGATCCACAATTAACAACTTCTTCCCCCCCTACACAACAACTTCTTTACTTGTGGAAACACACATAAACACTGACAGTAACACATAGAAGCAGTTCCCTTTCAGCACAATCATCACATCAGCTGCTCACACATGGAATCTCACAATTAGCACACACACAATCGTTCATAGTTGTAATCATTCACAACTGCTCCCCCTCAACACACACACACAATCACATTCATACTCACTCATTCTCCCCCTTTTAGCCATAATTGGCCAAACTACTAATAAGCTCATAGAGAATGACAGAAAGTAAATTCTAGATTCAACTAATTCACTATTATCTAGAGTTAGGTACAACCCCAAAAAAACTTGTCATGCACTTACGTGCCAAAATTACATATAAATAAAATTCAACATTGTTCAGATGGAACAACAATTAACATGCCTTCATGCACAGCCAGTGTTCTACAGAACTTGCAGACTCTACACTTTCTTCACTTCCTTCATTTCCTGAGCCAAATTTAGAGGAGCCTTGAGTTTTTGAGCTTCTTGTTCTTCTTGTTCCTCTTGTGTAGCACTTGCAGCGACATTCTTTTTTTGAGCAAGGATGGTCTCTTCAAGTTTAAGCTTCCTTGTTGAGGTTATGGGTATGACCTCATCTAGTTCTCTGCAGGTTTCAATCAGTTCAGCAATTAAATCACCCTTACCAGCAATGTTCTTTTCAGCACTTGCAAATGTTGAGACAATGTCTGGGACATGTGCTCCTGCATACAATTTTTGATGAAGGGACAATGATGTTGCTCTTTTGCATTCAACATCCAGATATAACAAAATTACAGGATGCTATTGAAGGATTATTCCACATATGAAAGTGGGAAAGGCAATGGGAAGCTTTGTGGCACATGTATCAGCATGTTTTATAGTCTGATAAAAAATTTGAGTACCATAATCAAATGGTATCTTCATGCCTACAACATAAATAAATTTTCCCAATCCTACTGAGATTGTTAAAGTGTGGTTTGTTGACACCTAGTTGGCTGCTCCAATTCTATGCAAGATTGCATACTTCACACTTAACTTTCCAGCAGACAGTTTCTCCTTCATAGGCCAATTTCTGACTTGATTGGCAGTGATTGTTTTGCATATTTGGTCATCAGTGACCTTAAGCTTATATTCCTCCTTCTCACTTCTTACAAGATATTTATTGATGATAGCAGGTGAGAAATGGACACACTTTCCTCTTACATAAACCTTATGAAACTATTTACTTCTCTTGTCATCACAATCTTCTGGGATATTAATTAAAAATTCCTTGACTAGAATTTCATATCACTTTGGCAGTTTTGTCAAAGTCTTCATCAGCCCAGCTTCAGAGATTAAGTTGATAACTTCCTTGCATACCAAGGCTTCTTTTCCCAGTTCTCTCTCTAATGCTAGTCTCCTATGGTAAATGTACTTCCATATTGCAGCAAACGTGATGAAATGAAATGATATGTTATCAGTGGGAGCATCAGGTACATTATCAGTGGACCTCTGAACTATCTGGGACATCATCGTAAACATCATAGTCAGAGTCAGAACTGATTTTCCTCTTGCTGGATGATGAAGTAGCTTTGCTCTATCCTTTTGGAGGTCCATACATAACCTTCTTCTTGACAGGTTTGGATGGAGTGCTTGAAGCAACAACCTTTCCCTTTCTTGTTTTTAATCTCTTAGCAATCACATGGTTAACATTAATGATCAACTCATTATCAGACAGAGTGTCTACATCTACAACTCTCCAGCTACATTTTCTTCCGTTGGTACATTGTCGTTGATGTTTCTTGGTCCTGATGTAGTATGATGAGTCATCTTGATGGTGAAGGGCTGAAAGTTGCTATTCTGGGTGTTGAAGATGGAGATATTGTGGTCGTCAGAACTTGTACAACATGTGGGTAAACTTTTAAATGTTTGAACTTGGTGTGGGCCTTTTATATGTTGCGCCTCATGTTTCAATAAGTGATATTTTAAAAATTCAAGCCCTTTAATGACGTTTCCACACGCTTTTAATTGCTATAATTTCTTTAACAAACAGACCCCTTGCTCTCTCCTTTAAATTTCATATACATTCCATCCTCTTGAATAATGGGTGACTAACTTTATTTCAGAAAATTTCAGGCCCAGATTCATAGTTCTTCTTCCAGCAGACTGATCATTAACTCAAACAGAGTTAATTGATGTCATGACATTCCTTGGGACATTGGGATCATTTAACTTCAGACTTTATTTGTCCTTTAGGGAACTCCTACCTACAACTTGTTTGAACTCCATACAGGTGGTATGGTTTTCATCTAGAGGGACCCATAAATAGCAGTTATCCTTGTTCCTTATGCCCCTCATAGTAACTTCACCTTCCTTATTTGAGATGGTACATTCAGCTTTTGTGAAGTTCACATTAAATCCTTGATCACATAGTTGACTTATGCTAATTAGGTTAGAAGTTAACCCTTTGACAAGTAATACACCTTCAATGTTGGGAACTTTGTACTGTGTATCTTCCCTGCTCCCTTGATTTCACCCTTCATTCCATCTCCAAAGTTGACGTGACCAGCTGTAAGATTTTCAATATTATCCTATACCACTCATGTCTCCTGCTACTCTTCCAATTTAAAGTATCTTATCTAGTGTCTTAGATCTACTGTTTAACATCTTGATAGATTAGGTCATTTTGTCAAGGTCATATTTCAGCATAGATACTTCACTTTCCAGCTTCTGAATGGTCTCTAGATGCTCCTTCTTTATGTCTTGCAGGTGTATTATGAGCTTTTTATGCTTCTCATTCTCTTGGAATACTTCAACACTTTTGATGCACAGTTGCTTGTATGTAGCAGTCAGTTCTTTAAAGGTCAATTTTTCATCACTTGAGTCTCCATCAAACACATATGTACTAGTCAGAGCAGTTACATATTTGGTTGATTCCTCTCCTGCCTCATTTTCAGAGTCCTCATCTGACCGGAGTACATTCAATCTTTTGCCTTGTCTCTTGAGAAGGGTTGGACATTCATATTTGCTGTGACCAAAACCTCTGTATTCATAACACCTTATTTCTCTCTCTGCCTTTAGTAGGTCTTTCCTTAACTTCTACTTTCTTCCCATAATTATTTGTCCTACTGATGTCATATGGGATGTTTCAGACATTTGGTCTTGAGCTACCTTCCATCCATTTCAGCACTTTATTGAATTGTCTTCCAAGAAGGACTATGGTGTTTGACAATCCTTCCCTAGTGTCCAGATCATATTCCTCACCTTTTTCATCAGCGTTGGACTTGAAAGCTATGCTTTTAGGCTTCTTGTCAGACCTCTCATTAATACCCAGCTCAAATGTTTGGAGGGAACCAACTAGTTCATCGACTTTCATGTTGTTGATCTCTGGAGCTTCTGCAGTGGGTGTCACTTTCATATCAAATATATTAGGTAGATATCTAAGCATCTTCCTTACCAGCTTCTCTTCTGGTATCTTCTCACCCAAGGCACTGCATGCACTAGCTATTTCAAGAATATTCATATGAAATTCTTGAATGCTTTCTTCTTCCTTCATTCTCAAGTTCTCAAACTTAGTTGTGAGAAATTGTAGTTTTGACATCTTAACCTTGGAGGTGCCTTCATGAGTAGTTATGAGAATTTCCTAAGCATCCTTAGCCACTTCACATGTATTAAGCAGTCTGAAGATGTTTCTATCAATTCCATTGAATATAGCATTTAAGGCCTTTGAATTTGCAAGAGATAGCTCATCATCATCCTTTGACTAGTCTTCTTCAGGCTTCAACTCACAAGTAGGTTGATTATCAGCTCCAATAATGATAGGATGTGTCCATCCTTTTAGAATAGATTTCTAAGCCTTGCTGTCCAAGGACTTTATGTATGCTGTCATACGAGGCTTCCATAGGTCATAGTTAGAACCATCCAGAATGGGTGTTCTGTTCATAAATATTTCCTCCTTGTCCATGTTACCAGAAAGTATCTTACCTAGATCTCACCCAGAGACAGAGCATGATGCCTGCTCTGATACCAATTGAAATTTTGGTACCAAATATGAGATGTCAAAGGTAATGTCATGACACTGATATCTATTTTGAACACAGCTAACAGTGCAAAATTATAAAGAGAAGAAAACAATAAAAACATAGTAGAGTTGTTAACCCAGTTCGATTCTGTTATACCCCGAAATTTTCCCTCTTATTCCTCAAGACAATCCACATCTCGAAACTCAATAATTTCTCAAGGGTTGACCAGATGAACCCTCTCCTAAACAATCAACCCATAACTAGGGTTTTGCTTCTCTCAAGACAAGATCAAGTTATATTACCTCAAGTGGTCCTCATACCTCCTCATATGTCTCATGGGACTACTATGTCAAGTTTCAAGCTTTACAACTCAAGTTTGCTAAGTCAATTGCTCAAATGGTTGAAAATCAATTGTATTGGACAAAAGTCAATTGTGGTCAACATACAATCAAACTGCATCATTTTTGGTCAACATAAATATTTTGAAGTCACATTCATCATATGATCAAAGTTTGTTCATGATTCATCAAGAAAAGTCAAGATTTGATCAAAAGTCAAAGTTTCCAAATTAGGGTTTTTGGACAAAAAGTCAACAAAACATTGACCAGGCATAACTTTCACATACTTTATCAAATTTATTTCCACAAAAGCTCATTTTTAAGAGAATTCAATTCTCTACAACTTCATGTCTCATAAGCTTTGGCCAAAAATGCATCATTTGAGAGTTATAGATCAAAACATTAGAGGTCCTTCTAAAAGTTAACAAAATGTCATCTTTTTTGAAAGAAGTGTACATGAATATGGAAACTTTAATGAAGATGAAACCAAACGGAGTGTTTAGAGGATATCTCGAGCTTTCTAAAAACTCCAAGAACACTTAAAAATGTTGAAAATTGAGCAAGATACAAGTTGTGCAAGTTGGACATTTTTGAGGAAGTGTATGAAGAGAAATACTTAGAAAAATCAATTTTTTTCTAAATGGGCCCAAGTTTTCTTAATTCAAACTTGTTTCTAATCTTAATCAGAACCTCCAAGCCCAATGCCACACCCTTGTACTCTTTATTTTATTTATTTTGAAATTTTATTCATTTAAATTCAATTTAATTAAAATAAAAGATATAAAATCAAAACATTAAGTGCAAGGATTGTTTTTCAACATTCTTGAGGTCCAAGCAAACCACACAGGATGTCAATTTCGAAATTTGCTTGATTAGGCAAGAGAATCGATTGAAATTGATTCAAAAAAGGAAAATTTTTGTTTGATTCCAATCAATTTTTTTTGCATTGATGAGCATATATTTTCTCATTGATTCTTGACCTAATACCATCCATTATATATATATATACACTGATCCTAGATGCCATGGACACGAATTTCATGCCTCAAGAACCCCAATCTAAGTTGCAAAATCCGTGAATTCCAAGCAAGTGGCAGACCCATTTTGGCTCCGATTCAGGCCATTCTAAGCCTTGCAACACGTTCTTGGTGATCCTCTGAATCGTTCCAGATACTCACGAGCCATCAAAGCATCCATAATCACGAATTTACGATCACAGTTTGCTTTTCAAAAACTTGAATTCGATTTTGTACATACATACACTTTTAACATGTTTTAATCATATATTTGTGTTTATAATGAAGCTTCGAAGCTTTCTGCATAGTTTAATCTGAGTTTGAGTGTAGGAAGATGAATCTACCATGGTTGGGGTTCATAGCTCAGAATTAGGGCTTTGTGTTTCAGGCAAAATTAGGAAAAACGATGACCACCATCATGCTCAGGGGATCAAATCCAATCGAACCATGACTTTACTTGTAATTTATATTGCTTGTATTGGATTTTTCTTATTTCTTTTTCTATTTATTTTCTTTTCAAATATTTTTTTTTCCAAAATACTACAAAAATCACAAAAAATATTTTCTTTTTGCATTTAGGTCAGAAAAATACTTATTTAATTTTTGACATTAAAAAAATATATCATTTTTTCACTTATATTTTAATTAATTGTTAATTAATCATAAATTAGCTTTTAATTACTTTTTCTACATTAAAATTAATCCAGAAAATTCCCAAAAAATACTTTCTTCATATAATTAGGTTTACTAACCTTAAAAGAATTTTTCTACTAATTTCCAAAATATTTCACTAACATTTTTCTTATTATTCTAATTATCTATTTACATTATTTCGCATTTACAATTGTAGAAAAGATGTTAGGTCGAAAATTTTTATTCTGTAATAGCGTAGATTTCCATTTTCTTCCTTTACTTTCCGCACTCCTATTATGTATCTATCCCAAATCCATGTAATAGCGTAGGATTTACATTTTTGCACTTTTACTTTCCGCACCTTTAATTCTTGTACATATATCTAACTGCTAGTAATTAGGGTTTTCATGCTAAGACTAAAAACAACCCTAGGTCACTTCTAATCTCAAGATAAATATTCGAATCGAACACACTCATCACACTTGCACCCCCTCTCTTGTTGACATACGAATAAACAATGGTCATGTCCCTCGAACGTAGGGATAACATTAGCAAAGACGCCTACGAATAACATCATCATAGTCCCTTCGATACAAAGATCATAGTCCCTCGATGACCCTCGATGTTGCCTACGAAAAGTGAAGATCGTCCCTACGAATTGCTAAGGTATCCCTATATGTTTCCTTCTATGACCATGCGATGACCCTTCAATTGTCCCTTCACATCCAAACGAATAAAGTTACCTACCAACTATTGGTATGGATAGCCTTATTCTAAAGGAGAATAAAAATAACATGGAAACGACCATTATGAGTAGGTAATAAGACTCTGTTTCTTGCTCCAATCAAATAATTTTCACACCTCACAATTTTCAAAAACTTTTCAAACACTTTGTATAGATTCCAACGAGAATCATTACAAAGTTAAACATTTTTCAAACAAACATTTCCGAACACTTTGTATACATTCCAACAAGAATCATTACGAAGTCAAAGTGAAATGTCTTTTCAAAATACTTTTCAAACTACACAAACATAGAAAGAAATTTTTCAAAGTGAGCTAAGCAACTAAGAGCCCATAGATAACTACGGATGGAAAGGGTGCTAATACCTTCCATTTTCATAACTGTCTCCCTTACTCAAAATCTAACGAAGGTCTTTTCCTATTCTTTTCACCTTCCCTTTATTGGATAAAAGAAAAGTCGGTGGTGACTCTTGCTATCTGCTACATTTGTGATCAAACCTAAAACAAACAAGTCAGTTCTTCCACCGTGTTACAGAACTGACGACTCTGTTGGGGAAACCTAAAGAGAGTCTACCTTAGGATTTAAGATCACTTTAATGCTTTCTGTTTGACTTGTCTGCTTTATTTTTAAGGGATGCTTAGGTATTATATTTGTGGGGGATCCTACACCCCGGATCTAGGTTTCCTTAGGTAAGTGGCAATAAATCATCGCGACTGTTAGGCATATACCAAAACGGTCAAATGATGGCTACGGTTAGTGCGACACTTTGGATGTCCCGATGCTCCTCGTGCTCAGTTGAGGAAGTATTTGGCGTCTGCGTGGTTTCATAAGCACTAACTCATCTTTACAACCCTAATTGACCCATCTTAGTCATTAGAAGGTAGTGAGATGGCTGACTTTGGTGCAGACTGAGGTTGGTTGATACTCAATTCTATGCTCATTAAGATTCGACTTTCAGGATGTTTCGATCGACTACTTGGTAGTCGTATTGAAATAAAGCCTGCGAGAAAGATTGATGACATGATATTCCTAGAACCCGATTACTATTATAGGACAGGTTGAACCCACTCAAACTCTGGTAGGGTAGACGCCTATAGCTCATGCAAGCCTTAAACCTAGGGCTATTGTGTGAATTGCTTGTGCTTGCTACTTATCTAAACATGACATCATAACATCATATCATCATATCATTTCTAACTATTTCAAGGACCTAGGGATTTATCTTTGCTCTTTGTTGTAGGGTTATGGCTTCTAGGAAGACTATCCGAATCAAATTTATGGGCATCCCTTCTCAACTTATGGAATTACTCAAAAATTCTCGATCACGCTCAGTTCATCAAAAGACATGGTTATCTACTCGACTTGGTCACCTCCGGTTTTGAAGAAGATATGATGAGCGTCGTATTCCATTTCTTTGACCTAAAGCAGCATTGCTTTAATTTCCCATACTATTAGTTGGTACCTACATTAGAAGAGTTCTCTAAGCTACCTGGGATACCCATTCTTGATCAAATACCATTCACCGGTTCAGAAAAAGTTCTGAAGTACAAAGACATTGCATCAAAGTTACATCTAAAGCGTTTAGACATTGAAGACAATTGGGAAACAAGAAGTGGAGTTAAGGGCTTGCTTGCTAAGTTTCTGATAAAGAAAGCTCAAGAATTCCTAAAGGCTAAGAGTTTCCATGATTTCGAAGACGCTTTGGCTTTGCTAATCTATGGTTTGGTACTATTTCCTAATCCAGACCAATTCTCAAAGGTTGATGTCACTCTCTCATGATATCCATTGATGTCTTTACTTTCAAAAGGATTTCACCTTCATTGAGTATTATGGAGAATTCCCTAATGTGCCACTTCTTGGCATAAGGGGAGGTATCATCTACAACCCTTCTCTAGCGCTACGACAGTTTGGTTATGCTCGAAAAGATGGTCCTCAAGATATGCTTCTCCAAGACATCGTGTTTGACTATGACTACGATCTCCAAAGTTACCATCGAAGATTTGTGCACGCTTGGGGCATGGTGAAGAAGACTGATACCAAGATCTTGGGGCATAAAAATTCCATTCCTTGGGAACCTTACCTCAAATGGGTGCAAGCTCGAGCTCAAAACCTCATGATACCATATACTATTATCCTGCCGATAATTATGGAACCTATTGCTATAGGTGACGAACCATATACCATTCTTCATCCCGACATGCCTACTAATTTTGAAAAATTAAAGAGATCCTGGATTCAACTCAAAGAAGAAAGGGATACATTCGAAGCCCAGTGCTACGCAAGAGAGAAAAGAGTATTGGAGTTGACAAAGCTCTAGGAATTTCATTTTACTGTTTGAACTTTTATTTGTACTTTCTAAGTCAACTAATATAAAAGTTTGTTCTTGCTTGTTTACCAAATTTAAATTCCTAAAGGTCCTTGAAAATATTGCATTGCATAACATTGCATATCATAGTATAACATCTCATAATAGGTACACCCAAAGACCAGTTTTCTTATTCTCTCGCTGTTTATTTCAGCAGAAGTGGATCTTGAACAGACTGTCAAATATCTCTAGGCTCATAACGCTCAATTCTAAGAAATGTTCACCAACTTGGCGCAAGGTCAGAAAGAAATGAAGAAGCTCATCACTAGAAAGAAGAAGACCGCTGGCATCCTGAACATGGGGAAAAGGTTCAGAGGTCTTGTCAAGGTAGTCAGACAACTTAAATTCTCACACAAGAGCGGTGAAACTGAAGGTAGCGTCAAAAAACAATGAAGGAATCCATCATGAGTCTGAAAACGAAGAGGAAGACTATATGAGTGAGCCATATCATAACAACGAAAAGTAGAAGCAACTTGAAGACCTCCTGAAATATTGTAGAGAATCTAAAAATGTTAGGGTTAACCTTTAATGATCAGAGTCTGGTTCCCGGAGTGGTAATTCCTCGCAAGTTCAAGGTCCCAACCTTTTCTAAGCATGATGGAATTTCTTGCCCGAAGCTGCATCTGAAGTCCTATATTCAGAAGATCCACCCTCATACTGAAGACAGGAAACTATGGATACATTTCTTTCAAGAGAGTTTGTCCAGAACACAGTTGGAGTGGTATTATCAGCTAGAGAATACCCACATTCATACCTGGAATGATTTGGCAGATGCTTTCTACAAACAGTATCAATACAATGCTGAATTGGCACCAACCCCAATGCAACTACAGGGTATGTCTATGGGCCGTGACGAGAAATTCAAAGAGTACGCTCAGAAATTGAGAGATCTAGCAGGCAGAGCTCACCACCCTTGTCTAATAAGGAATTGGTTGACATGTTCATGGGAACCCTGACAGGCCCATTCTTCAATCATCTTATTGGAAATTCTTCAGCTGAATTCACCGAGATGATACTGACAGGGGAACGAATTGAAGCTGGAATCAAGAGCGGAAAAATACAAGTCAAAACATCTTCAAATGCTACGAATAGATCTTTTGGCGGGAAGAAAGAAGCCAATGTTGTGCATGGTCAGAAGAGCCGTGACAAACTTATCACGATCAATCTGTGGGGGCAGTCCTGATCTCTAATCCCACGCCAGTGTAACCTCAACAAGACAACACGCATGGGCAGGACGTGCCAAGAAGATAATTTACGAAGATCAACTTGACATTATCTCAAGCACTACAACACATGCTGAAAGAAGAGCTGATTACCATGAGGTATCCTCCTCAACATGACAACACTTCCTCTCCAAAGTAAAATCCTAATGCAAGGTTCACATACCACTCCAACAGCCCAGGGCCCGACACCAACAACTTTTGGGCCCTGAAGAACAAGATTCAAGACCTGATTGAAGCCTAGGAAATTGAATATGACCTCATGTTGAAACTCCGAATATGATCAACGCACCAATGCCTGATCATGATAAAAGTGCCAACGTCATTGACAATGACTCCTACGTTTTTGATGTGAATGAGCTGACTATTCCCCTGATGACTGTCAAGAAAGATTTGTTGCAAGCTGGTGTATTTCCAGGGTGTCCTGACGACTGCCGTTGGTGTGCATCTGAATCAGATGGATGTGCTTGGTTTAAGAGGTGTGTTCAACACATGATGGACAACCGAGAAGTGCTATTCCTAAAACCTCTGTCTTTAGACAGTTTGTGCAAAGATGTTGCTAAAAATCTAAAGATCGAAGACATAAGCGAAGCCGTACTAGAAGTCTGGGATACCTTGGGGAAGCCAAGTGGAAAGTATGATTTCATGGTGAAGTATACCGCTCTTGAAAGCTACAAGATTTCAATTGAAGACATCAAGGCAACTGGATGAGGAGATGACTATCCCGAAGAATATGCTGATGTGAACCCAATTTGATCACCTTTGACGATCCTGCACCCAGAGTGGCACCTCTCAGTATCACCTTGCCCAGATCAATTCCATATTCCTCCTACAAAGCTATGCCTTGGAATTTTGGAGCCGAAGTCTACTATTATGGCGTCAAGAAAGAGCCATTAACCATTGAAGACAATACAATTGAAGCTACAAATCCTGACATTGACAATATCACCAGATCAAGCAAAGTAACCAGAACCGAAAGAGTGTTTTCTCCAGATATCTCTCCTCCAAAAGACACTTGCACCAGTTCGCATTCCTGCTACTAAACCAACTCCCAAAGCTCGTAGGTAAAACAAAGTGACTCAACCTGCTCAGATAGAAGTACTAAAGGAAGTTACTGAAGGTACCTCCAGACAAGAAATGGAGGAAATTCTAAAGATCATTAAAAAGAGCGACTACAATGATGTGGAACAGTTAGGAAAGACTCCTTCCAAGATTTCCATGTTAGCTCTGCTATTGTGATCTGAGGCTCATGCTAAAGCCTTGGTGAAATTTCTAAAGAATGCTCGCATACCGCAAGACACTTTTGTTGACCTATTCGAAAGTTGTATTGCTAGCCTGTCGGCCGATAATGGTTTAGGCTTTTCTGATGCTGATCCGACTCCTGTCGGAAGAAAACACAACAAAGCCTTGAACATCTCTATCGAATGCAAGAGAACCACCTTGTCTCACGTATTGGTGGATACTAGTTCTACTCTAAATGTCCTACCGAAGAGCGCTCTCGATCGACTTAATGCTGAAGAAGTGGTCATGAAACCCAATGACATAATCGTAAGAGCTTTTGATGGTTCAAAGAGAACAGTTCTTGGAGAGCTCAACTTGCCGATCAAAGTGGGTCCTAGACTTTTGACTCTATTTTCTTTGTGATGGACATCCTTCCAGCTTATCTTGCCTACTCTGACGCCCTTGGATACATGGGGCAGGCGTCGTTACCTCTACTCTGCATCAGAAGCTGAAGTACCCATCGAAGAGGAAGATTATTACGGTATGCGGAGAAGAAGAATACATGGTAAGCCATCTGCAATCATTCCGATACATCGAAATGGAAGGTGAATTTGTCGAAACTCTCTATCAAGCTTTCAAAGTAATTCCACGAGTCATGCCTGTCGACTCTCCTGTCACTCCTAAAGTTACTAGAGTTTCACCGAAGATGGCCTCACTAAAATATGCCCGAGCTATACTTGAAGGAGGTTGTATCGTTTGGGGTCAGCTACCCAATTTTCAATTCAAATCTGACAATACTGGTTTAGGCTTCACTACCAAAGGTCAGAAGATGATACGCCGCGAACGTGCTGGAAAATCTCCATTCTGCATCAAATAGAACGAAATTCATGCTACAGAAAAAGACGATGATTATAACTTTGACATCAACAAGTGGATCTTCCTGACTCCAGGCGATGGACTCGACAATTGGAAGACTGAAGATGTTATACAAATCTCCTTTAGACAAGAGTAATTTCTTTTTCTATTAAGCTTTTATGCTTTTTACGCTTTGAACAATAAACTCTAAGCCTAGTGCCTTGCCAGGGGCACCAAAGCTCGTTTGTGAGGGTCATTATTTATCATTCGCATATCTTCATTCAATAAATCATTGGACTTTTTGCATTAAAATATTGTACTCTCTATCTTTCTATTACTTTATCACCCTTTCAAAAGCTATGTGTTCTTACACACGCCCACATAATACACTGCAGATCCACATTCACTTCGAATCTCGTTGGTAATGAATATGCTATTGCTAAATATGACTTCGATAATCCGATCTACCAAGCCGAAGACGAAAGTGAGGAAGATTGTGAAGTGCCAGGAGAAATTTCCATACTACTAAAGTAGGAAGAAAAGGCCATACAACCGCACAAAGAGCCGATCGAAGTTGTGAATCTAGGTACTGACGAAGACAGAAAAGAAATCAAGATAGGAGTAGGTCTTGAGAACAGTGTTAAAGAAAGATTGGTCTAGATGCTGCAAGACAACATAAAGATTACGAAGATATGTCAGGTCTAGACATTGACATTGTGGTACACCGACTACCAACGAATGAAGGTTTTCTCCATGTGAAGCAAAAGGTCCGTCGAATGCGTCTTGAAATGTTTGAAAAAATTAAAGCCGAAGTTATGAAACAGTTTAATGTCGGTTTCTTAGCCATTACTTCTTATCCACAATGGGTTGCAAATGTGATGCCCGTACCAAATAAGGATGGAAAAGTGCGCATGTGTGTAAATTATAGATACTTGAGTAAAGCTAGCCCGAAAGACGATTTTCCGCTCCCACATATTGATGTCCTGGTTGATAATACCGCTCAGCATAAATTTTTCTCTTTCATGGATGGTTTCTACGACTATAATCAGATCAAGATCGCTCTTGAAGATATGGAAAAGACTATTTTCGTTACACAGTGGGGCACTTTCTGTTACAAGGTCATGCTGTTTGGGTTGAAAAATGCTGGTGCTACATATCAACGCGCTATGGTGGCTTTATTCCATGACATGATTCATCACAAGATAGAGGTCTACGTCGACGACATGATCGCTCGATCACAAAATGAAGAAGAACATCTTGATCATTTGCAAAAGCTGTTTGATAGACTGAAGAAATACAAATTGAGACTGAATCCAAGCAAATGCACCTTTGGATTCAGATCCGGCAAACTCCTGGGATTCATTGTCAGTGGTAAAGGTATCGAAGTTGATCCTGATAAGGTTAAAGCTATTCAAGAAATGCCAGCTCCCTGTACCGAGAAAGAAGTCAGGGTTCCCACAAGATTTATGGCACATCTAATTGCTATTTGTGAGCCAATCTTCAAGTTACTGAACAAAGATCAAGTGGTAAAATGGAACGACGATTTCCAGACATCTGTTTACAAAATCAAGGAGTACTTACAAAAACCTCATATCCTGATGCCACCAGTTAAAGGAAGACCTCTCATCATTTACTTAACATTATTAGAGAAATCCATGGGGTGTGTGTTTGGTCAACATAACGAGTCTGGTTGAAAAGAGTATGCAATATACTACCTTAGCAAAAGTTTACCGACTGTGAAACAAGATACTCACAGCTCGAGAAAACTTGCAGCTCTTTGGCTTGGGCTGCTCGTGACTAAGACAGTATATGTTGACTCACACTACCTTGTTGATCTCTAAAATGGATCCTATAAAATACATATTTGAGAAATCTACTATGTTCGGAAGAATAGCAAGATGGCAAATGATCTTGACCGAATACAACATCATGTATACTACTCAGAAAGCAATCAAAGGAAGTCTGATAGCTGACCATTTGGCTCATCAAGCCATAGATGACTATCAGTCTATGCATTTATAATTCTCAAACGAGGATATTATGTTAGTCACTAATTACGAAGATCCTGGACCAGGCGAAGGACCTAAGCCAAGACCCCGATGGACTATGGTCTTTGATGGAGCTTCTAACACACTTGGCAATAACATTGGTACCATAATTACATCTCCCAATGACATTCGTACACCTTTCACTACAAGACTATGTTTCGACTGCACCAACAATATGGCCGAATACGAAGCGTGCATCATGGGTATCAAAGCTGCTATTGACTTAAGGATCAAATTCTTGAAAATATATGGAGACTCAACTTTGGTGATTATTCAGATCAAGGGTGAATGGGATACGAAATATCTGAACCTCATTTCATATTGAGAAGATGTGTTAAATATGACCCCCTAATTTGAATAAATCACTTTCGAACACATCCCACGAGAGGAGAATCAACTAGCAGACGCGTTAGCTACCATGTCATCTATGTTCAAATTCAGATGGGACAACGAAGCTCCTCAAATTACTATTGAAAGACTAGACGAACTAGCACACTGTTGCGAACTTGATGTCGAAGGAGTAGAGGAAAAACCTTAGTTATACAAAGTGAAGAGGTACCTCGAGGCTCAACAATACCCTGAAGGGGCATATGTCAATGATAACAAGTTCCTAAGAAGATTTGCCATCAAGTTCTTTCTTAGTAACGACATCTTATACAAACACAATCATGACTTGGCCTTACTCCGATGTATAGATCAGAAGACAACTGAACGAATTATGGTTGAGTTACATGAAGGCGCATTTGGTACCCACTCTAGTGGATATACAATGGATAAGAAGATTTTGAGAGCAGGTTACTATTGGTCCACTATAGAAGTTGATTGTTACCATTATGCTCGATCTTGTCACAAATTCTAGATATACGTAGACAAAGTGCACGTGCCTCCATTTGCATTCAATGTTCTGACCGCCTCGTGGCCTTTCGCAATGTGGGGCATTGACATGATCAGAGAAATCAAACCCACAGCTTCTGACAGACACCGTTTCATCCTCATCACTAGTGATTACTTTACCAAATGGGTAGAAGCAGCCTCGTTCGCATTTGTTACCAAGAACATCGTGGCTCGATTCATCAAACATAATCTCATATTCCGATACGGCGTCCCCGAAAGGATTATTGCAGACAATGGTACCAATATCCACAACAAGATAATTAATTAACTCTGCACACAGTTCAAGATTAAGCATCACAACTTATCTCCATATCGGTCAAAGATGAATGGCGCAGTGGAAGCTACCAACAAGAATCTTAAGAAAATCATACAAAAGATGATAGTGACATATTAGGATTGGTACGAGATGTTTCCATTTGCTCTCAACGGTTATCGCACTTTAGTACGAACATCTACAAGGGCAACCCATTTCTCTCTCGTATATGGTATGGGAACAGTTCTACCTATCGAGGTTAAAATACCCTCACTCAGAGTAGTTAAGGACACAGAGTTAGACGAAGACAAATGGGTTTAGACTCAACTAGACCAGATAAACTTGATCGATGAGAAACAGCTCGCAGCCATCTGCCATGGGCAGATATATCAAAAACGCATGATCAAAGCCTTAAACAAGAAAGTCAAGCACCGAGTCTACAAAGTTGGCAATCTAGTAGTCAAGCGCATCATCCTACCACAAGGTGATCCCAGGGGAAAATGGACTCCCACCTATGAAGGGCCATTTGTAGTCAAGACAATATTTTCCGGCGGAGCCATGATAATAACCACTATGGATGGAGAAGACCTCCCACACCCTGTGAATGCAGACATAGTCAAAAAATACTACGCATAAACGAGACCCGCTAGGTCGACTGGCCTAGGAAAAAATAAGGGCGTCCTGGTGAACCAAAAGGATATGGCAAAAATTAAGGACATATATACAAAAAGTGCACACCCGGCAAGTCGAAAACCTACAAAGGCGGCTTTGGCAAAAAGGGGTATCCCGGTAGACTGAAAACCCGAAAGGGCGGTCTAGACAAAAGTTAGGGATTCAAGCGTACGACTATGTCTCGTCCAAATCATCTACTTACAGACTATACTACTACCAAGTTAAAATGGCGCAGATCAATTTAATCCCTTTCTTCTAACAGCAAGGAGATGAGATAATCGAAAATATATGAGCAATAACATAGTTGAAACTCGACGAGATTGTTTCCACATGGCTTTTACTATTTTTTAAAACGCTTCTGGCAACTATGTACACAAACTTCCTATCTATAGGCCCACTTTTCAAAATGAATATAATTTCTCTTTTCCCGTTCATATTTTTCCTTTCATCTGTTTTGTTTGCATAAAGTCCAATGATCTCTTTGAATGATTATATGCATCTGGCAATAAGAATCTATTCACAAACATACGAAAAGCGAACAAAAATAGTAATTACTACAGATTCCAGGAATTGAGGTGACAACTAAAGTCACCAATACATCCCCACAAAGTCATTTCTATCCCCACAGGAATCTTTACAATCCCCACAGAGCCACCGCTCCCAACAGAAACAGATCTCTCCAGCAGATTACTACTCTATCATCTCCTTATAGCAGCATCTACATTTTTTCTTATTACATTAGTCCCCGAGCGATAGCAAGACAACTTCTACATCATCACATTAGTCTCTGAGCAGTGATCCTATCTACATCATCATATTAGTCCCCGAGCAATGACCATCTACATCATCAAATCAGTCCCCGAGCAGTGATCCTATCAACATGATCACGTTAGTACCCGAGCAGTAATCCTATCAACCTTATCTACATTCTCAAGTTATCACATTAGTCTCTGAGCAGTGATCGTCTACTTTGTCACACTAGTCCCCGAGAAATAACAAATCATCAATCAACTTATTATGTCAGTCTCCAAGCAATAATAGGTTATTCAGTATCACATTATCCCCCAGTGAGGTTTATATACAAGGTATTCATTCCCAGCTGAGTGCCTCTCAAGATTATCATCCCTCAACAACGTTGATATCTAGACTTGAAACTTGGTTAGATAGTACGTCGGAGGAATTCACATTCCTATTATTCCACAATCCAGATCGCCAACCACTAGTAGGACATTCCTATCTTCTTCAAGATGGATATGTTTTGAAATACCGCAACATCCACATTCATACATTATTCATTATCATATACTCATATACATCATAATCTGCATAGAACTAATCATATCCTTTCAAGTTGAACTTTTCCCCGCAGGTGAAATTTACTTTCCAGACAGAAGGTCAATGATTAATACCAAAAACAAGACGGGAAAACTATCTGAACGACCAGAGAAGTTATCACCAGACAGCAGGACACAAATTAATACTCAAAACAAGACGAGAAAGCTATATACAGCCTGGCGAATACTCATGCCAGATACAACCAAGACGAAGGCTCATTCTGACTCTCTCTTATCATCAACTATTTTAGATGGCATCTTTAAGCCCATCTCCGATCACATATGGTCATCTCTCCACCTACAAAATGCTGCATATCTGGTTAAGAATCAGTACATACCGGTAATCTCATTCCAGGACAAGTGCAGAGTCTAACGTATGACTCACTTTCCAGCATCAACTTCTCCAAATGGCATCTACAAGCCCATTCCAGTGCATCTTCAACTGACGATCTCATTTCATATACCAGCGAGTGCAAATTTTTAGGTGTACTCGAGTGTTCAATCATCTTCTACCTTTAGGTCACGAAAGGAAAGCATACCAATCTAACCCTTGAGGTACAAGCAGATTGAACAGGGGAAACTATTATACCCCAAAATTTTCCCTCATTTTCCTCAAGACAATCCACATCTCCATACTCAAGAATTTTTCAAGGGTTGACCAAATGAACTCTCTCCTAAGCAATCAATCCACAACTAGGGTTTTGCTTCTCTCAAGACAAGATCAAGTTCTATTACCTCAAGTGGTCATCATACCTCATCATATGTCTCAAGGGATCACTATGTCAAGTTTCAATCCTTACATCTCAAGTTTGCTCAATCAATTGCTCAGATGGTTGAAAGTCAGTTGTATTGGACAAAAGTCAACTGTGGTCAAAATACAGTCAAACTGCATCATTTTTTGTCAACATTAATATTTTGATGTCAAATTCATCATATGATCAAGGGTTGATCATGATTCATCAAGAAAATTCAATATTTGATCAAAAGCCAAAGTTTCCAAATTAGGGTTTTTGGACAAAAAGTCAACAGAACTTTTACCAGGCATAACTTTCACATACTTTATCAGAAATATTTCTACCAAAGCTCATTTTGAAGAGAATTAAATTCTTTACAACTTCATGTCTCACATGCTTTGGCCAAAAATGCATCATTTGAAAGTTATGGATCAAAACACTAGAGGTCCTTCTAAAATTCAACAAAAAGTCATCTTTTTGCAAAGAAGTGTACATGAACATGGAAACTTCAATAAAGATTAAACCAAAAGGAGTGTTTAGAGGACATATTGAGATTTCTAAAAAGTCTAAGAACACTTAAAAATGTTGAAAATTGAATAAGATACAAGTTGTGCAAGTTTGACACTTTTTAGGAAGTGCATTTAAATGGGCCCAAGTTTTCTTGATTCAAACTTATTTCTAATCTTAATCAGAATATCCAAGACCAATGCCTCACCCTTGTACTATTTATTTTATTTATTTTGAATTTTTATTCATTTAAATTCAATTTAATTTAAATAAAAGATATAAAATCAAAATATTAAGTGCAAGGATTGTTTTTCAACATTCTTGAGGTCCAAGCAAGCCACACAAGCTGTCTATTTCAAAATTTCCTTGATTAGGCAAGAGATACTTTATCTTGTACCTTTTTATTATAGAATTTGGCCACCCTGTTCTTTTTCCTCCTCAATGCATCAAGGGCCAACATCCTCTCTTCATCCAAGTCGACCAATTCGTCCGTCATCATATTCCAATAGTCTTCGGATGGTATTTAATGTTGTCATTGAATCCTTATAGATTGAACATGTATTTCTACTAGCAAGACAACATCATGTCCATATGCTAGTCGAAATGGGGTTGCACCCGTTGCCTCCTTAGGAGACGTTCTACATGCCCATAAAGCTTGGTCTAGCGTTTGATGCTAGTTTCTTGGCTTTTTCCCACATGTTTCTTAATCAAGATAATTATTACTTTATTGGAAGCTTCGACCTGGCCATTTTCCTGGGCATGCTAAGGGGTGGAAGTTAACACTTTTATTCCAACCTTCTTTGTGAATTCTTGCATTTTTTGCCCCGTGAACACTATTCCTTGGTCGATTGTGATTGTTTCGGGAATTCCGAACCGACACATAATATGATTTTGTATAAAATCAATCACAGCCTCTTGGTCGAAATTTTTTAAAGCTACGGTCTCAACTCACTTTGTGAAATAATCAATGTCGACTAAAATGTATCTCTGCTGTTTAGATGATGCTGGATTTATTTCCCCAATCACATCTAAGGCCCATCCTTTAAATGGCTAAGGTTTTATAATAGCATGCAATTCGCTTGCTGGCACGTGCTGGATGCCCCCATGCATTTGGCACTCCTGGAATCCTCTAGCAAATTCGATACAGTCTTTCAATATTGAGGGCCAGTAGACACCTGATCGCATCAACAACCATTTCATCTTGTGTCCATCTTGGTGTGCACCGCATGTTCCACTATGCACACTCGACACTGCTACGTAGGCCTCACTTTCTCCTAGGCACTTGAGTAATACTCCTTCGACAGATTTCTTAAATAATTCATTTTCAATTAAAACAAAACTTAGGGCATGATATTTTATTTTATGATCTGTCAAACCTGTGGGAGAGAGTAAGTAGTTGACCAGGGGTTTACACCAATCATTGTCTTGCCCATTATCAATTGCTAAAATTTCAAAATTTTCGACATCTATTGCACCTAATTTTATATTTGACAAATCTGAAGGAGATAACAAAGTAGCTCAAACCTTTTTCCTTACTTGAGTAGGCTATTCGTCTTCATTCTTTTTGTATCCCGAGGCTTCTTGCGCCAAGTCGTTAGCTTCTTGGTTTTCCCGTCGAGGTACGTGTCGAAGGCTTGCTTGTTCGAAACGTTTTAGTAACCTTATGGCAATCACAAAGTACATGATCAAGTTCTCTTTAACACATCTATACTCTTTTGACACTTGTTTGATTACCAATTCGGAATCTCCCATAATTTCTACATTTCGTGCCCCCAATTCTAGCAGCAGTTCAAGTCCAGTAATGAGATATTCGTACTCTGCCTCATTATTAGTACAAATGTCGTCGATGGTGTACTTGAACTCTGCTGGAATTCCACTGGGAGAAATTACGATTCCTCCTATACCTGCACCATTTTTGTGACTAGAACTATCGAAATATAATTTCTAAGGCACTAGTTCGACAAAATTTTGTGGCATGGCGACCATAGAATGATTGACTAGAAAGTCTGCCACTATTTGCCCTTTCATTGCTTTTAAAGGCAGGTATGTTAAAGGAATATTCAATTAACGCTAAAGCCCATTTACTAATTCGACTGTGCAGAATTTGTTTAGACAACATATGTTTAATAATATCAAAATGACAGGAAATATACACGTCAACTGGTTTTATATATTGCTTCAGTTTGATACAAGAGAAATACAAACACAGGCATAGCTTTTCTATATCACTATACGTAGTCTTAGGGCCATTTAACATACGACTAAGGTAATACGCAGGTCTTTCAACATGATTGTCGTCCTCTTGAACTAACATACTTGCTATAGTCGACTCTGAGGCTGCTATGTACAACCTCATAGGCCTATTTCTAAGTGGAGGTGCCAATATAGGAGGCTTCACCAAATACTCTTCGATTTTTTCGAAAGCTTATTGGTGCTCCTTTTTCCAAATGAACTCCTCATTTTGTAGTCGAAGCAGTGGTGAAAATGCTTTAGTTTTTCCACTTAAGTTGGAAATGAATCTTCTTAAAATATTTATTTTGCCCAACAAAGACTAGAGTTCCTTTTTGGTCGACGGTGGTTTGACATCCATGAAAGCTTTGGTCTTACTTTGATTGAATTCAATGCCCTTCTTATGCACTACAAAACCAAGGAAATCTCACGCCTGCACACAAAAAGCACACTTTAATGGATTCATTTTCAATCCATATTTTTGCATTCTTTCGAAAGATCTCCGAAGGTGTTCCAACTGTGTCGATTTACTGCTCGACTTAATTACAATATCGTCGATGTAAACCTGCATGAAATCTTCAATAAAATCATGGAACATATAATTCATTACCCTTTGATATGTTGCTCCGGCATTCTTTAAGCCGAATGGCATGACCACCAATTCATAGGTTCCTAATGCCCTTGGGCAACGAAATGTCGTCTTCGACACATCATCATCTGCAATAAAAATTTGGTTATAACCAGCATACTTAAATATTCAAAACCAGCAGACGAATCGACTAGCATTTCAGCCACTAGCATGGCATATTCATCTTTAGGAGTGGCATCATTTAGGTTTCTAAAGTCAAGCACACACTTAACTTTTCATTTTTCTTAATGAGTGGCACAATATTAGCCAACCATTCGACATACCTTGATGTTCTGATGAACTTGCTCTTGAGGAGTCTCTCTATTTCCTCCTTGATCCTCGACATAACTGCTGGTGCAAAACGTCGAGGTGTTTGTTTCACTGGATTTTTCCCAGCTTTGATTGGTAACCACAACTCGACCAATTCCCTTTTTAAACCTGACATTTCATTATATTCCCAAGCGAAACAATCTTTAAACTCTTTTAATAAAGATATTACCTCAGAGCTGACTTTTTGGTCGATGTTGGATTTAATATAAGTTGGTCTTTTATCACCTTCTACGCCAAGGTAGATTTCTTCTAAAGGATCTTATGGCTGCATCTTTTCTGGTGCCATGGGATCCTTCTCGAAACCTAGAGGTTCATCGTCGTATATGCAATCTAAATGCTGCTCACCGACGCTTTCTTTGACAAGTTTTCTTTTATCTAGTGGTTCTGGCTCTACAGCCAAAATTACTTCTTTTGGAACGAGAATTTTACCAATTTCTATGGCCATATTTTCTTCAGCTTCTAGAGCCGAATTTATCTTGTTTTCGGCAATGTACGCCGAAATCCTTTTCAGAGCTTCTAGCTCAGACATCACTGTCATGATGGCTTCCCCAGCCTGTCGGCACGGGTTCCTCTGTGTAAGGATCCTCTAGAGGATCAACATCCCACACAAAACCATGGGTTTGTGTTGTTTTAAAGAAACGAATGCCTCATTCAGGTAAGCATACATTTCCTCTGCTGGCTAACAAGGAGCAATATTAGCCAGCTTTCTGTCAAACTGATTTTGGCCGACATTATTGATATCCGCCATGAATTAACCTTGGTCGGCCTCAATATTCTCTACTATTCCATCCTCTCGACATATTATTAGGCGTTGATGCATGGAAGATGGCACAACACTGATTCCATGTAGTCATTCTCTGCCTACCAGCAGATTGTAACTTGTCCTTCCTTGAATAACCATGAATATTGTCGGCCTAGTGACTGAGCCGACCGTGATGTCTACCTGGATCACCCCCATGGTAGTTTTAGTTCTGCCTTCGTAGTCCGACAGGAACACATTGTGAGATCTTATATCGGTGTCTAACTTACCGATTTTTTTCAATATATGATGTGGTATTATATTGACAGTAGCGCCACAATCCACTAACACCTTGTTAATGGTAGTTTCTTCGACTTTCGTCCTAATCAGCAAAGGCTTTAAATGGCTCCTCATAGCCATGTTGGGCCTCTCAAAAAAGGCATCCTGGCTCTCAATAGAACCATTGTTCATTACAAAGTAACAAGTTGACTTTTGTAAAGCCATCTCAGCAACATCAACATCATTAGTGTTTTCCACCTCCATCAGGATATTATACTCCTCTGGGAGTATATACACAACAATGACTAGGATTTCAAGGCTCTCTTCTGAATCAGAGGCAAAATCATCAGTTGCCTCGTCAGAACCATTGTCGACTTGTTTGTTGACAAGTCCTTTGATCTGCTTCTTGACAGCAGAGTCGACTTTTTCCTTGAACTGTCATGGATTTCTACCTTTACCGACAACAATTTGCTTAGTAGCAGCAACGACTTGTCTTTCAGTCTGCTTCTTTCTCTAGAATCGCCTCCATTGAGTTTGACTCATGGGATTTCTGCCCATGTAGTTCTCAGACACATGGTTTTTATTCTCAGAATGCACTTCTAGTTGATAGCTCATGGGTGCTTTTCCTTTCCCATCCCTCATAGAACCAGCAAAATTTGATGGCCCAGCGGCCATTTGGAGCTTAATCCAAGTCCCCCTGGGTGCAGCAGCCGACGGAACAAAGGTCTTTGGCCTAATTTGAGATGCTTGCCTAGGATCCCTTATGTTTCATTGGGCCCTTCCTCTCTCCAGCTGTAGCTTATGGAAATTCTCAACAGCGACTCTATTAGTTAAAGCGCTGCATCTGAGGCACAAGCCGACTTAAGCACCCTTACTCTTGCAACGATAAAGAAAACCCAACAGGTCTTCATCGTCTCTTGGATAGACGTTAGTTAGCTTGACGTTTGGACTTTCGTCAGTGCTTTCCTCAAGCATGGTATTGTCAGGCACCTCAGTGATGTTGACAGGCTCAACAAATAGGGCCTCTTCTTGCCTTAAAGGGTCGGTGTCAATCTTCTGTTTCCTTATAGAAAACTTCAAACGACCTTTTTGGAGTGATTTTTGAACCAGATCCATGAAAAGAAAACATTGAGAGGTTGTAGGACCAAGATAATTATGATATTTGCAAAAACCTCTTTTTTGTCTTTGTTCTAAGGGTGGTAATTTAGCATTTGGGGGTACTAAAATTTGACCATCTTTAACTAATAAATCAAAAATCTCCTCGCATTTTGCAGGAGTTTTCGAACTAGTTTCGACAGCAGGGCTTTTTCCTTCGGGTAAGGCACCTTGCTTTTAGGGATCTAAACCTGTTCAAATAGTCATCTATGATTTCAGCGAATTTTCTCTTAATGCTTGACAATTTGACCAAACTAATTTTGGAATGCCCCTTATAAAACTGTTCATAAAAAAAGTTTCTCTAACTTTGACCACGAATCGATAGAATCAGGGGGCAAAGCAGTAAACCATGTAAAGGAAACTTTAGTCAGGGACGAAGGGAAATGTTTTACCCTTAGGCCTTCATTATTCGCCATATTCTCCCGACTCAGTCAGTTATCTAGCGATGTGTTCGACCATCGACTCACCCGTTTCTCCCCCAAATTTTGTGTACATAGGAATTTTTTATCCTCTAGGGTTTTCGTTCTTTAAAATATACTCTGATAATAGGGAAGAATATGTTCTCCTTGGCATTGTATTCATACCATTCCGGGCCATAATTCTCTCGACAATATTGCTTAAGTTATTTCCGAGAACTAATTCCTCCTGTCGAATTTGGTCAAGGACTTGGTCAGCCTCTTGTTATCTGCGAACCAACACCCTAGGTGGATCGACAACGACATTCCTTTGAGGCGTTGCAGCTTGACCCTGGTACACAGTTTCTTCTTCTATTGCCCCCATGTCACCATGAATAGGTATGGCTTGTCAAACTGGTAGCCCCTGTCGGGCAGCCGTTTGGGGAGCTCCTAAGAAGATACACAAACATATTAGTTGTGCAATCACTTGTCAGTTTGTTTCAGCGGACTTCCTATTAGTCTCAACTGATTCTTACACTATGGGATTAAACACATTACCAATTTGGTTAGTTAACATGTTAACCAACTCATGGTTGCTATCATCCCTTTACTTTAACACTGCCACAAAAGTAGTGTTTAGATGTTGCCCAGACATTGCCCTATTTCCCTCTATTGTCGATCCTTGCAGAGGAGCATTTGCATTTTGTGCGTTATCAGACATCATTGCTGCACTTGGGGCCGACTGGTATCCCGTCATTAAGGAATACGACATTCTATAAGGATGATTCATAGTAGTACCAAATCGAGGTATCGTTGTATTCGGAATGGCGCTCGTGGCCACCACAGGCCCTGGACTCGCCGGTGTGGTCTGGAGAATAGGGACAGATACTGAAGCAGAGTTGGCCCTGAGACAGTTGTGCTGCTTAATGGAAGAAATGATGCAAGTTGCGAAACAACTGGGTTGACAATACCCAACGTTCGTGATGGAACTTCATCCTCATTCGACGCGGGAGTAGTGTTTGTCATCTTAGGTTTACGTTTCCTAGTAGGTGGTTTCTTATTTGCTGAATTCCCACTTCTAAGTTTCATGCACTTCTAACGCTAATGATAAATTATAATACACAGCACACCGTCCCACCAGGTATGCCAATTTGTTTAATCTGGAAAATGGTAAACAACCTCTGGTCCTCCCTAGATCCTAAAACTAAGGGTTACGTGCAAGATTGACCAGTTGATCTGAAGACACATGCTAAGATTTAGTATATTGTACTGATTCTGTAGAACTAGGCCTTGGCCAAGAAACGGCTTTCAGAAACCAAGGGAAGTAGTACAATGCCTTTCCACACAAAATTTCGACCACCTGCTAACCGACTGCAGGTGCTGGATAAACAAGACTCAACTGACCACTAATTGGTGACTCGTGACCAACAATTTACGTTGAAGTGTTTAATAAAGAAGCTGTTCGAAATGAAATAGAAGTAAACAAACAGTAAAGATAAAACTTAAACATAAATTGATTGCATTGAAAGTAAAGACGGTGATTCACGTACATCAAAAGCTCAAATGACTCTTTCTTCCTTTAGCGCGGAATTGGGCAGAGTTTTGGCAAGCAATTTGAAGATACAAGTGAACACCCCAAAATAACAATGAAATGACATATTTATAGTACTCTACAAGGTAACCGCTGAGAGTAATCAATGGACGAAATTCAAACTAAGATAAAACTACTACACACGATTTCTCCATTCATTTAGCACTTTGCAACCACGACCTCTTGAAGTAACCGTCCACGATCTTCAGACCTAGACTCTTTCCCTCTGTGTGGCTTCAAAAGGATTAACTACTTCTGGTTTTGATGTACCTTAGGAAATAACAATATTCCTTAAGTCCCTTTTGACCTATGTTTTCGACAGTATCTAACCATCGACCAACTCCTTCACTTGACACAAAATATGTCGAATCGACCAACAATCATCCTTCACCCATCTTGTCGATGTGGTTTGTCTTCAACGCGTTTGTCTCGTTTGTTTTCTTCTGGCTTCTTGGTCGATTTGGTTGGTTCTTTGGCTCAAATTCTTAGTCGACACATGTTTTCTGATATTTCTAACTTAGCTTTATAAGGTTTTCCCAAAGAAGCTATATTCGTTTAGAATTGGCCCTTAACTTGTAGGGACAATTGCCTTTAATCAGCGCCCTCAAATGTATTTAGAAATTTCCAATTAACAACGACATAGTGGAAAATATCGAGGCCAACCAATGTTACTTCATGGCAGACATTAATAATGTCAGCTAAAATCAGTTTGACAGAAAATCAGCTAACATTGCTCCTTGTCAGCCAGCTGAGGAAATGTATGCCAATTTGAACGAGGAATTTGTTTCCTTAAAACTACACGAAACCCATGGTTTTGTGTGGGATGTGGAGCCTCTGGAGGATCCTTACACAGAGGAACCCGTGCCGACGGGCTAGGGAAACATCCACGACAGTGATGTCTGAGCTAGAAGCTCTGAAAACGATTTCGGCGTACATTGCCAAAAACAAGATGAATTCGGCTCTAGAAGCTGAAAAGAACATGGTTATAGAAGCCAATAAACTTCTCGTTCTAGAAGAAGTCATTTTGGCTTTAGAGCCAAAACCACCAGACAAAAGCAAAGTGGTCAAAGAAAACGTTGATGAGCAGCGTTTGGATTGCATATACGACGATGAACCTTTTGGTTTCGAAAGGCATCCCATGGCACCAGAAAAGATGCAGCCACAAGATCTTTAGAAGAAATCAACCTTGGCGCAGAGGGTGATAAAAGACCAACTTATATTAGCGCCAACATCGACCAAAAACTCAGATCTGAGGTAATATCTTTGTTGAAAGAGTTTAAAGATTGTTTTGCTTGGGACTATAACGAAATGCCAGGTTTAAACAAGGAAATAGTCGAGTTGAGGTTACCAATAAAAGTTGGAAAAAAACCAGTGAAACAAACACCTCGATGTTTTGCACTAGCAATTATGTCGAAGATCAAGGAGGAAATAAAAAGACTCCTCAAAAGCAAGTTCATCAGAAGTGCAAGGTATGTCGAATGGTTGGCCAATATGGTGCCAGTCATCAAGAAAATGGAAAACTAAGAGTGTGCATTGACTTTAGAGACTTAAATGCTGCCACTCCTAAAGATGAATATGCCATGCCAATGGCTTAAATTCTAGTTGATTCGGCCGCTGGTTTTGAATATTTAAGTATGCTTGATGGTTATGCTGGTTATAATCGAATTTTTATCGCAGATGATGATGTGCCGAAGACGGCTTTCGTTGCCCAAGGGCATTAGGCACCCATGAGTGGGTGGTCATACCATTCGGCTTGAAGAATGTTGGAGCAACATACCAAAGGGTAATTAATTCTATGTTCCATGACTTTATTGAAGATTTTATGCAGGTTTACATCACGGATATTGTAATTAAGTCGAGCGGTAAATCGACACATTTGGAACACCTTCAGAAATCTCTTGAAAGAATGAGAAAATATGGATTAAAAATGAATCCATTAAAGTGTTCTTTTTGTGTGCAGGAAAGAGATTTCCTTGGTTTGGTAGTACATAAAAAGGGTATTGAAGTTAATTAAAGCAAGACCAAAGCTATCATGGACGTCAAACCACCGTCGACCAAAAAGGAATTTCACTCTTTGTTGGGCAAAATAAACTTCCTAAGGAGATTCATATCTAACTTAAGTGGCAAAACTAAAGCGTTTTCACCACTGCTTTGACTGAAGAATGAAGAGTTCATCTGGAAAAAAGAGCATCAGGAGGCTTTTGACACAATCAAAGAATATTTAGTGAAGCCTCCTATATTGGCACCGCCACTTAGAAATAAGCCTATGAGGTTGTGTATAGCAGCGTCAGAATCGACTATAAGAAGTATGTTATTTCAAGAAGACGACATTCATGTCGAAAGACCTGTGTATTATCTTAGTCGAATGTTAAATGGCCCTGAAACTAGGTATATTGATATAGAAAAGTTATGCTTGTGTTTATATTTTTCTTGTCTAAAACTGAAGCAATATATAAAGCCAGTTGACGTGTATGTTTCCTCCCATTTCAATATTATTAAACATATGTTGTCTAAACCAATTTTGCACAGTCGAATTGGTAAATGGGTATTAACGTTAACTGAATATTCCTTAACATACCTGCCTTTAAAGGCAATGAAAGGGCAATTAGTGGCAGACTTTCTGGTAGATCATTCTATGGTTGCTATGCCAAAAATTTTGTCAAGCTAGTGCCTTGGAAATTATATTTTTGACGGTTCTAGTCACAAAAATGGTACAGGGATAGGAGGAATCATAATTTCTCCCAATGGAATTCCAATAGAGTTCAAGTACACCATCGACGGGATCAACACTAATAATGAGTGTTGCACCCCAAATTTTACCCTGCTATTTTTTTTACTCGCATTTTTGTTTATATAAAAAAAATCATTCACTCATTGCATTTACATCATTACGTCGTATTTAAATTGACCAAAAGTTAGTTTAAATCGATATTTGCATCGTTTTATAACCGTAAAATACTAGTTATTCCACTTCATTCATTTTTATCTTTCTGCCTATTTATTGCATCGTTTTAGATTATTTATATGTCGATGATATCGATATTTCAATTTTATAAACAGACTATTAAAAGCAATTCGATACTGTGTAAAAATTAGCGGGGAAAATATTTTAAATTTTCATCTTTTACTCACTGTTTTATAAATTTACGTATTGCGTAAATCATAAAAATGTGCTCTCCCTAATTTTTCGGTACATTTCGAAGTCTCGTTTTTAACTGTAAGCGTTTTAAAGTCGGGTATTCTTTATTATCATTTTATTTCAATTTTAACCATTTCAATAATTTTTCTTTAATTTATAAGACCCGTAGTTTATGTTAATGTGCTCATTTTATTTTTCGGATAATTTATTGTCCGAACTTTTATCATTTTTGACGATTTTAGGTGTCCAATTTTTATCTCAAAAAAATCAAACAAAAATACTTTTGGACTTGTCATTTTTTACCCAACCCATTTTATGGCCCATTTAATCATGAAGGGCATTTTTGGCATTAGTAAAAATTGGCTAAACCTAATTATTGTGTATATATATATCATAACTTATGTTACTGTTGAAAAGGAGGCCAATTTGAAAACAGACACGGAGGCGGACCGAAAAACCAAATTTAAGAGAAAAACAAAAAAAAGAAGAAGGAAGTTTCCTCTTCTCCTTCATTCCGATCTCCTTCACAAACTCCATTCCCTGTGACTCTTCAACCCAGAACCATAACTCATCTTCTTCTTGGCTTTCCCTCTGTAACCCTCTCAAACTCACATTCTCCCTCCATCGCCTCCTTCATTATTTTCATTCCTCACATCAACCCTCACTACCGCCGCTAACCTCCAACCTTTACTCCTTCCATCTCCATCTTCACCTTCAACTCTCATCGCTGTCACCTCAGTTCTCACAGAAGCCACCGCATCATAACCCCATGTCTCTCACTTTCCTTCCTCCATCCGCCATCAACTTACCTTCCCTTCAAAACCCACTGTCGCCGAAACCTCCTCTTATTCTTCCTTCTTTCCATTGTCCCTGTTTTTTCTCACTCACAACCACCTTGTCCTTCTTTCTCCGTCGAACTCTCACTATTCTGTCTCTATTTTCCTCTCCGAACACAGCTTCCTTCTACACCTCCCTGTTTTCTCTCTACTCGCCGTCATTCATCAATCGCGTCTCTCTCTCTCACAGTAACCGTAAACCGACCCCCCATTCATCGTCTCAGCCGCTCCACACCTCAGTTTCTCCCTCTGTTTCCCTCACGCCGTTACATACTCCCTCTTCCAACCGCTGCCGGAACCCCCAAACTCTTTACCCCTCTGTTTCGCTCTCAACCTCCACCACGGCGACTAGTCCGCCCTTCAACATCTTCTGCCCATCTCAGTATCTTCGGTCGTCGCTCGGTAAGTTTCGGAATCACTTTATTTGCTCAGAGAAACCATTTGTGTTGAATATGATTTTGATCTATTAGAAATATTGTTGTATTTCCAAAATACTGTGATGAAATGTTTGTATCGGAAATAAGCCTGTCACGTTGTAAAAAAAACTTGTAGAAAAAAAATTTGAAAATGCATAAGGGTTATGTTTGATATATTGTACTGTTTTGATAACCATTTCTGATTTGTTTTTCTTGTGTGTTTCAAATGGCAATGCTATTAGGGTGTTTTGAAATTAGAAAAAAGAAACTCCGATGACATAAACTTTGTCGTTATGCTGCCCGAAAATTGGAAAGGTTCTTAATGCTGAAATGTTAAAACTAATACCATGTTTGATGTTTTGAAGTTGATAGTTGATCGAAATGTCAAAATATTGGTAACATTGTGAACTAAACTAATATTTGGTAATTCTGTTTTGTGTAAGAATTGGATTCTAAATTGATGATCATGTTGTTATTTCCGCTTATTTTCAATTAAATTTGTGATGATTAGTTTCTAGTTGGTTTCAGTAGTTTCGATGACGGTTTGATGTCTATATCACGTATATTCGTGAAAGACGTAATCAAAAAACTGTGGGGGAAGCCATTGTTCTTTTCTATAGTTGCAACTGTTTATTTGAGATTTTGATACGATTCAAGTTGGAATTCAAAGGTTAATCGATAATGGCACCACTTTTGGTTGATGGTTGTAATAGTATCGGTTTCGATGAAGGTTTGATATCGATGTCGCGTTTATTCGCGTACGATTTAACCGAGAAACCATTATATTATCTTGTTTCCATTTTGATTTCGATTGTAGTTTGTCTTTGAATAATATTCAAGATTAGTTTCAATGACGATTTTATGATTGACCGCGTTACTCGCGTGTAAATCTAACCGAGAAACATGTTGGGATACCGCAAGTTGTGTTATTATCATTTTAATTTCAATTGAAGTATAAATCGGTTGATATTCGAATTTAGTTCTGATGAAGGTTTAATGATGATACCGCATTATTTCGCATGTACATCTAACCGAGGAGCTTTGAGGGCAATGTATTATTTATGTTTGAGCAAATTCGAGTAAGAAAGTTGTTTTATTTTGAGTATATTTGAGTGAATAGTGGCTGCCCGGATTATGATTACTTGATCTTGGTTGGTTTTGAAATTAATTCTCCATGTTTCGACTTTGGATTAAATAATAACTTGCGCACGTTTTCTTTGGTTTCAATTATAATCGGTTGCTTATTTCTTCCTTTATCCATGTACATTGTGACACCCCGATTTAATTCAAATATTAAATAAATAAGGAATTTAATTATTTAATTAATTAAAGGCTTGATTATTTATATTTTCGGATTTAATGGGATTAATTAAAGAAAAGAAGAGATGGAGGTGTGAGGTGTAATTAGGGGTGTGAGGAGTAAATTACTCTACTCTTACTAATTACCACTTGTTTTATTTTATTGGAATAAATAAAGGAATAATAAAAGGAATATAAAAAGGAGAAGAAAGAAAAATAGGTCTTTTTGGAGAAAAGTCATCATACGTAGAATTGGAGAAGAGAAGAGAAGAGAGGAAAAGCCGACGCCGAGAGAAATCGAAGATCATCGCGAGGTAAGGGGTGATTTCTTTCGGTTAATATGTCTTATGGGTTTTGGGAATCGACCGGGTAATTGGGTATGTTAGGAAATTGATTATAGGTTTATAGAATGAAATCCTATTTTGTGTCGGTGTATGGAATTAGGATCATTAGTGTGTCAAATAACTAATAGGGATGAGTAAATTATGTTGTTTGATGTTATAATGGTGTGAAATGATTATAATTTGGTGTTCCTAATGTCACAATTCGTATTGGAAAGTGTGGAAATGATAAAGGATGCATAATGCTGTCAAAAGTAGCAGAAAATGCTGTTATAGGTCGTGGGAACCGGTTCCCTATGGGGAGGAACCGAGTTCCCAGTGTTAATTTTCAAAATTGGGCAAAATTGAACTCGGGAACGGTTCTGTCTATGTCGAACGGGTTCCCATACAAAAACCAGGGGCGAGATTTTTAAACTTCACGGGAACGGTTCTGTATAGGTAGGAACCGAGTTCCATGTGCAATTTTCAAAATACTTAAACTTCAAAATTCATATTTTCTAAACCGTAACTCCGATTCGAGTGCCGTTTTCGGCATTATTTCTTAAATTTAAAATACTGTCTTTTAAAAAGGGAAAAATATTATTTTGCTAAAATTATTTTAAAAAAAATCGAACTTCCGATTTTGAAAAGAGTGAGTAGTTAAGGATAATGGGGAACTATTACAAATGGTGCGAGTTCTGGATGAGATATTAATGCTTACAATGTTGTATCTTGATATTCATTATGATTGAATGTGATACATTGGTGAATTGGCATTATGTGATTTATATTGATATCATGATCTGAGAATTTATGTTGCATGCTTTTATGATGCATGCATAAGCATTTGTTGATTTGGTTCATTCCCATTGTGCGGAAGTGGTGGTGAGCCAATAGACTTACGGAGATTGAGGTAGTGAGGCTGGATTCTTGACCCGGTGGCTTTGGGCGAATCACGGATTACTTGTCTTTCCACATGTAAGCGGGCGGTGGGTGAACTCGGTTCACGTTTTGGTACCACATGCATGGAGTGCGCATTGCATATGGAATTGTAACATGCTAGGATGGTTTCGGTGTTGCAATTTCCATTGTTTATATATTACATGTCGATTGTGTGAGATGTATTGTGAATTGTCTCTGTTATGTGTTTGGATAATGGACTAATATATCGATTATTACATTGTATTTAAAAGCATTATAATGCATGTTATATTGAATTGAAATCTCACCCTTACTTTAACGATTTCGGATCCAAGTGATTAGTTGCTTGGGTTGGTGAGGATAGCTCTAGCATTGAGTCGATTAGTTAATCCGCGTGTCGATGTCGTGCTCGGTAGATGTAACACTGGGGAATCGTTTGTTTTGAAATCCTTTAATGGAATTCCTTAATGTTTTGAATCATGTTTTGGTTAATATCTTGGAATACTATGAATGATGTATTCGGAATTTTGGTTATGTTTCATTTCCGCTGTTAAACATAACTTTTGCATTATTTACTTAATAAATCTTCTTCAGTGAAGGCATGACAACTGTATTGATTGATTTAAATTATTTAAGTTGTGACGCCTCTTGGATTATGATTAAATACTCTGATTATTATTTATAAAACGCGGGTAAATAGAAGGGGGTGTTACATACATCATTCATTCTATTTAATTTTCGATTTTATATCTTGCTTACTAACCATATTCTAATTTATTGCATTTTCTTTTCATCTTATTTCTTTTATCCCACTCATGCTACTAACGAATTTGCTATTCGTGAAGATATCCGAGGATGGTTCAAGCATACATTATACTGTTGCATCTATATACATTTTATATACTCTTATTCATATTACTGTTTTTATTTAATATTCAATATTTAGTAATGTACATACATATACTTAGTATTTTTATTTTTTATATTTAATACTGTAAATATAATTATACATATTATTTTTATTTCTTATATTATTGTAAATATAAATATTATATTTATTACTCATGTTTGGTATTGTATATACTATATACATATTGTTTTTATTATTATAGTTTATCATATTCATTCGAAAATAAGTTCGAATTATAGTATACTAATCTTCTTCGTATCTCATTTCTTAGAACTAATTTCTATAACTATTCTAATCAATATAATGAAACAAAATACACTAATTAATATTTAAGTTTCACCGCATTTAATTTCTGTTTGTATGCTTTTAATATAATCAATTTACTGTGTTTCTCTTTAATTCAATTTATCCTCATTCAAAAAAATTGTATCCAAATCCCCTTGTTGCGTTGTAATTAATTTACCACTTTTTACTTTACCGTTTAAATCCTCATTCGGAAAAATGTATCCCTCTCCCCACAAAAACTTGTAATAAATATTTAATTGTCTTTACTTTATTATTTATTTTAACTGTCACTTACACAAAACAAAAAAAAAATCATTTTTAAACTAATAATTGTAAATCATTTTTAAACCCGTGTCGACAAAGCTTAGAAGCGTCGCGATGACCACACATGCACATATGTACGCTTGATCCTGGGCCTTCTTACAGTGAGCCTATTTCGATTAATTGTTCCAATTAGTCGTTATAGTAGACTAGCCCACTTTGCTAGTACACATGTAATTTAATTGTTTTATACTTAGGTTTGCCACCTTGTATGGGCTTTGTCGATTTTATTTGTTATTTACAATTATTTCGATCCTCTTCTCATCTCTATAAGGGTTCAATGGTAGGGAATAGGCTTGGCTATTCTCTCGAGATTGATCAAGTCTTTTGGCTTGATTGATCATAACCTGATTCTTTCTCCATTCACCAAGCATTTAAAACACTTTCAATAAAACTCGATCCAACGTCGAGTCTTCTTCTTAAAACTCGATCCAACGTCGAGTTGTTTTCAAAATGTTTTTCATAATAAACTTGGATGAAATTTGTTTAAATCGTTAGATGGTAGCCTAATGTTTTAAACAAATTTGAAGTCTTTAAATTGTTGGATGATAGCCCAATAAGTTAAAACTTTTATCCATGTCAAAAAAGATAGAGCGGTATTCAAATAAATTATTGGATGATAGCCCGACGATTTAATTGAATTGGAAGTCTTTAGGTTGTTGGATGATAGCCCAATAAACTAAATACTTCTATCCGCATTAAAATAATATAGTGACATTCGTTTAAATTGTTGGATGATAGCCTGACGATTTAATCGAATTTAAAGTCTTTAGATTGTTGGATGATAGCCCAATAATTTAAATATTTTATCTCACTCAAAACACCAATTTCATAATAAATTTTTGGGATGAGAGATGATTGGTTGAGCTCACTCGCCAATTTCTAGTATTCAAATCGTTAGATGATAGCCTAATGTTTTGGTACTTGTCATCCAATTTAAAATCAATCTTAACACATTCAATATCTTTTGTGCCCTCCAAGCACCTTTTACTTTTAAACCCTTTTTAAGATTAGACATAATTCATTTATAATTGAGATGTTCTTTCCTCTATTCCCAAGGTTTTCGACTTCTCCACTTGAGTACTAGAGACGTTCTCAAACCCTTCCTCATGTTGGTGCGTAAGTCCTTTTTTCTTTATTACACCTTGTGGACGTTAGACGAGTCCTCTCCTTTAAAAATGACGACTTGTATTTTAATTTAAAATCAATCAACAAACAATCATTTTCTAGCCGAACTACGGCGCTCTGACTTTCCCATTGCACGAGGGAGTACATAGGCACTAAGTCTTACGACCAAAGGCGAGCAAAAATAATAAAAACATTTCTTCTCCCTTTCTTTCTCATTTCTATCTTAGAAGATCGTAAAATTTTCACACTAACACACAAACACACTTTGAACTAAATGGGTACCATCGAGTACGATGGATGTAAGGGGTGCTAATACCTTCCCCTTGCATAACCAACTCCCGAACCTATATCTCTTAAATTTCATAGACCGTCTTATCCTTTTTTATCCGTGGGTTTTATTCGATATTTCCCCTTTCCTTCTTGGAATAAATAAATCGTGGTGGCGACTTCATCATTCTTCATTTTTTGTGTCGATATAATATTATCGGAATTATTTTTTCCATAGTCGAGGTCGACAATGAGGCAGAATATGAGTCTCTAATAACTGGACTTGAACTGCTGCTAGAATTGGGGGCAAGAAATGTCGAAATTATGGGAGATTCCGAATTGGTAATCAAACAAGTGTCAAAAGAGTATAGGTCCGTTAAAGAAAACCTAATCATGTACTTTGTGATTTCCATAAGATTACTGTTCTGGACTGGCCCTCGCCCTAGGCCCAATAGATCCCAGGCCCAATTGCCCCTGGAGGGCAGCTGGGAATGTCCACGCGGGGGCACGTGGCCGGCCCAACGGATCCCAGTTGTCCTTGACTGCCACGTGCCCCCCGATATTATCGGACCCTGTTGACTAGGTTTCCTTAACCGAAGTCTCGAGAACCGCAACAAACCGGTTTCCGGGCGACAATCTAGGGAGGAGGCCGCGTCTTGGCCTCCACACTATAAGCCCTAGCAATCCGCTAGTGGGCTTGGACTTCTGCCCACTAATCGGATCTTGGCCCAGCGCTGGGGGCTATAAATACCCTCTCACTTGAGAGGGTCAGGTATCTCATTCTTTTACTCTCTTCTCTCACTTGCTTGCTCTCTGCCTCTACTTACTTTGGCATCGGAGTGTCTTGCAGGTACCCCTTCTCTTTCACTTTGGGCCACCGTTGCAGATTGGGCCAAGACACCTTCTGGTCAGGTACGATCAGTGGCGCCGTCTGTGGGAATCTTGCTTCCCCGTCTCCTTTCATTCAGTTGACCAAAGCAAACCAAAAACTCAGTTTGTCAAAGCACACCGAGCAAAACGACACCATCTTTCCGAGCGGAGATCCTCGCGATGGGCAAACCGCCTCCTCCACTGGATCCTATCGAGGAGAAGAGCGCAGAGCTGAATCGCATCGCCGTCGGACAAGCGACCCGCGGTCTTTCAAAAGTGCTGCCACCTCCCGATGCGATCTCACGTCTGCCCTCTTGGCCATCAACAACACCAACCTCCACTCTTCACCGGGGACGCCTTCATGTTCTCGAAGCCTCCGCCCGATCACCGCGGAGGCGTCGGCGACCAGACTCATGGTCGCCATCACCACGACGACATCCTTTCAAACTCCCCACGGAGGAACAAGAGATGGATCACGCGGCCCGACCGCGCTCGAGGAAGGGACCCGACGACGACAAAACCGGGAACAACCCGAGCGACCCGGTCGCCTCCCGGCGTGAGCGAAGAGCCAGCGAGTCTAGAAGGACCAAGCGAGCATACCGCCCCAAAGATCAACGTCGCTCCGCTTCGCTCTCCCCATCGGGCGGCGAGGGCGACCAGCGGTCCTTTGTCCGCTAGCATCATGAATGCCCCAATTCCTCGGGAATGGAGAAACCGCTTACCGCCGATTATGATGGGGTCGACGATCCCATCGACCACATCGACGGTTTCGAGGCTATGCTCCAATACCTCAACGTTGGGGACCGATCAAATGCAGGCTATTCCCCCTCTCGGAAACGATGGGTGGTATAAAGTTTACCCGGGGTCCATACACTCTTGGAGAACTCAAGGCCCAGTTCACGAGCACATTCACGACCTCCGCAGCATCCAAAGACCGAGGCCTCCTCGAGGCCATCATTGAGCGATGAAACCCTCCGAGAATACATTGATCGCTTGCAGGAAGCTATACAAGTTCCTGCGGCGACCGATGAAGCGATACTTCTGGAAGAGGGCTCCTCCCTGCGGATTGGGAAGGCCGTTGGCATTGAACCCCGGCCACCGATGCTCTCCTCGACAAGGCTCGGGCCTATATCACATACGAGAAGAAGCAAGCCGCGCGAGAGACTTGAGGAGAGGTTGGGCGCCACAGACACGGGATAACAAGCGACCAGGCGGAGTTCGTCTCGTCGTCCGGATGAAAACAGCGCGAGGATAAGGCAGGAACCCAGCGGCAGCGAGGCCAGTTGGACGTTTCACGATTACACACGTGACCGCTTCCGGCGAATCCTAGCGGAGTGCTCGGCTCACGAGTTCGAGGGCGGAGGGTCGGGGCCGAAACCCACTCCCAAAGCGGTAGCGACAAAACAAAATATTGCCAGTATCACCGAAGTCACGGCCACTTGACTAAGGATTGCGTCCACCTCAAGGACGCGATCGAGACACTAATCAAAGGCGGACGGCTCGGCCATACAAAACACAGCTCAAGGAATGCGGGATACCAAAGATGCCGGGCGAGGGCCGACCGCAAGGATTACGCCCCTACCAGATAGCGTACTCCGTGACTAGGCCCGAAGATTTCTAGAGCCCTATATTCACCCACAGCCCGTGGGAAGAGTTCCCCTCGGCCATGGTTATCTCCGGCGGTGGCGACGCCCAGCTATCCATTAACTCGGCCAAGAGAAAGTTCGACGAGCTGATCGACAAGGCCCCGATCCAACGAGTCTCGCTCGAGCAGTTCGCGGCAAATCTGAGCCGATCACTTTCTACTTGGAGGAGCTTCCCGGAGGAGCACCAAACTCCCATATCCCCCTCCTCATCAAGGCGAGAATGGCCAACTTCGAAGTCCACAGAATCCTGGTCGACGAGGACAGCTCGGTTGACGTCATGTACACTCACCTGTTCCGAGCACTCCAGCTCGACGAGTCTCACCTTTCGCCATACGTGGGATCCGACCTTCAGGGTTTCAACGGCTCCACGTCCCGACCTTGGGGGTACGTCGAGCTCCTCGTCACCTTCGGCGAGGACATCGCATCGCGACAGGTCAAAGTCCGCTTCCTGGTGATCGACTGCCACTCGCTTTACAACGCCATCTTGGGCAGGACGACGCTGGCAGAACTCACAGCAGTACCTTCAACCGTCCATCCGAAGCTCAAGTTCTACACCAAAAGGGGACCCGTCGCTACCATCTGCGACGACATCAAAGCTGCGGGAGGTGCCACGGCGCGTGCCGGATAGACCTTGGTCGACCCAAAGCACCGCCTCAACAAGGAAGGGCGGACAACGCCCGGTCGAGCTCCCAAAACCGCGGAGGATCGAGCCCAGCGTCGGCACAGTGGACCTCGACACCGATTCAGCGGACGAAGTCGGCGGGCAGAAGGGGCGGATCCACTCGGACCAATTCGGCGGTTCGAGCTCGTCCCCTCGGAAGATCCCGTGCGTCAAGATCGGCGCCGACCTCCCGACGGCAAAGCAACTTAGAGCTTGCCTTGGAGAATCACGGATCTCTTCGCATGGGCCAGCGGAAATGCCGGACTCGACCACAAGTCGCTGCCATCGGCTCGCCATAGATCAACCGCTAGGACCATAGTACAACGTGGCGTAAGCGATCTCCCGAAGGCGGAGGCTGCGAAAAAAGTAAAGACCTCCTGAGGCAAATTTTATTTCCGAGGCCAAGTATTCAACTTGGTTGTCAAGCGTTGTTAAAAATCTAATGGAAAATGGCGTATGTGCGTTGCAGATCTTAATCGGGCATGTCCCAAAGATGCTTTCCTTTACCTAACATTGATAGGCGGTCGACAACTCGGCCGGCTATAAATTACTTTTTTTGGATGCTTACTCGGATACAACCAGATCCCCATGGACATGGCCGAGGGACCTGCGGCCTTCATGTGAGTCGGGGAACTATTACTACAGCGTGATGCCCCGGATGAAGGGCGCGGAGCGACCTACCAGCGAATGATGAACAAGGTGTTTCAAAATGAGATCGGTGACATGCTCGAGGTGTACATGGACGACATGATCGTGAAATCCCAAGCCGAGGAAGATCACGCGCGACTAAAGAAAGTCTTCGACCAAACGGGAAGCACGTAACGCGCTTTCAACCCAGAAGTGCGTTGGTCAAGGCGGCAAGTTCCTCGGTTTCTATCTTACGTAACGAGGATTGAAGCCAACCCGACAAATGTCGGGCATTCTCGAACCGCCCACCAGTCCAAGAAGTCCATTCAGGTCTTGAGCGACATGCTAACCTCGCTATCCCGGTTCGTAGCAAGATCGGCACAACATGCACTCCCATTTTCAAACTATTGAGGAAGGGCCGACCTTGAATGGAGCGAGGAATGCGAGCAAGCCCTCCCACACCTCAAGCACTCTCTTAACCGCCAGTTCTCTCGACCACAAGTCGGGAAGCGCTATACTTGTACTGCCGTGTCCAATGAAGCGATGGCGCGATACTCATCGTGAAACCGGTGGCGGGCAAAAACCCGTCTACTTCACGAGCAAAGCCCTTCAAGGGCCGGAAACCAGATATCAGCAAATCGAAAAGGTCGCGCTCGCCCTCGTCATCGCCGCGAGGAGATTGCGACACTATTTCCTCGCCCACGTCGTCGTCATACGCACAGAACAGCCCGTGAAACAGCTCCTCGCCCGTCCGGACATGGCCGGACGAATGCTGAGATGGTCCCTCGAACTTTCTGAATTCGACATTCGGTATGAAGGGCGGAAAGCCTTGGCATAGCGCTGGTGACTTCCTTAAAATAGCGCCTGACGGGCGAGCGAGCAGAGATGGATCCTACGTCGGCGGAGCCTCGAGTTCGGCGAGGCGGCGGGGCGTCTCTCGAAAATGAAGAGGCATCGTAATCGAGCATTCGTTAACTACGGCTTCTGGCGTCCAACAATCAGGCGGAATATGAGGCCTTTGCTTTCGGGACTACGTCTAGCCGAGGACATAGGCGCTCAAGACATCGGATATTCACCGATTCGTCTCGTCGCCATGGTCCTCGGAGACTACCGGGCTAAAAGCAGCGGCCTTATCAAATACCTCCACCTTGTAAAGGAAAAACTCAAGGGCTTCGACCAGCGGAGATAAAACCGTCCCGGGAGCAGAACACGAGGCGGATATCTTGTCAGCTCGCGAGCACAAAGAAGAAAGGAGAAACCGCTCGTGATACAAACACTACGTGCCGAGCATAGAGGTCATGACGACACTCGGCGTAAATCACGATCGGTGATCACGGTTTGGATGACCCCGTGTTCAACTATCTCGCCGCGGGGACTTGCCCGTGACAAGCGGGCTGCGCCACGATCGCCGTCATGCTCCTCGTCGTCCTCGGCGAGGTTGTATCGGAGGCTTCTCCATCCCCCGCTCAAGTCGTCGGGGTCCAGGTGGCTGGCATTCTTCACGAAATTCACGAAGGTATTAACGCCTGACACAGGGGACGGTCTCTTGCCGTGGCGTTGTAGTACTATTGGCCCACCATGCAAGGGCGCCCAAGAACACGTAAAAAGTGCGACAGTGCCAACGCCCGACATGCACATCGCACCACCCACGAGCTCGCTCACGCTCTCTCGTGGCCCTTGACTAGTGGGGCATGGATATACTCGGTCCCTTCACCTGAGGCTCTTACCAAAACAAGTACCTTATAGTCATGCGTGGACTACTTCACGAAATGGATAGAGGCGAGGCACTTGCCAAAATCACTTCCTTTAACCTTCGTTTTACAAGCGAAATGCCCTTGCCCTTGGCATTCCAGGCCCTCGTCACGGACAACGGGACACAGTTCACCGATCGAACTTCCTGATTTAGTAAATGCGGTGGGCACGAAGCACCATTTCACATCATCGAGCATCCCGGACCAGCGGCCAGCGAGGCCGAGCAGTCTGCTGCGAGGACTCGGTGAGAGACTTCGGAGCCAAGAGTAGGTGGGTGAAGAACTTCCTGACGTCTTGTGGGCGTCGAACAACTCCCCATTTCTACGGGAGAATCCCGTTCGGTTAACGTCACGGAGCAGTCATGCAGTGAAATTAGAAACCGTCAAGGCGCGAATTTCCCTAGAGGAGGCGAATGGCGAGGCCTTTGCGAGGGAGCTAGATCTAGTAGACGAGATGCGCGAAGGCGGCGGCGTGCAGGCTGCGTTTCAAACAACGAGATCCGCAGCTGCGACCGGAAGGTCGTCAAGCACGAGTTCGAAATCGGCACTGGTCCTCAGGGAATCAAGAATCTCGAGAGGAAGTTGGCCGCCAATTGGGAAGGGCCATATCGTGTCCAGAGCAAGGCAGACGCAGGCGTAATACCTCGAAAATCTAAGCAGATACAACTCCCTCGACCTTGGAGCTACAAAGCTCAAAGCGATTGCTACGGTGAGCTAGGGCGACCACGTGCTCAGCCTTGTGGCCCTTAAACTCCTCCTCGGAGATTTAGCTCGGCCTTGGGTGGCGAGAATGGTGCTCGTCTGCGCCCAGCCCGGCTTACACGAGGACTGCTCGGCTACATTGAGTAGGGACCCGTTCGATCGGAACCCTCGATGAGTCAGGGTCTTTCTTGCACCTTTGGCGGGATGTCAGGCTCGCGGGACGGTCCCGCCCGAGGATGTGGTCTCTTGCATATCCTGCGCTTGAGATCCGACCCCCAAACCTAGTATGGCCGGATAACAACGTCGGCGGTTGTATAACAAGGTCGAGCATAGCATACGAGACTAACCTGACAATTAACAAAGTATAAACATTGGTAAATAAAGCAGCGATAAATAAATGGCCCGCAGGCGGCCCGGCTAAATAGTCCGCGGCACAAGACCCAGTTAACATCCAAAAAGCGGGCACGTGCCGGTGTGAATTCTAAAACAAGGTAGCGCGGGCCGGGGAAATATGAGCTCGTAGGCCCAGACAAATCAAACAACAATCGTTCGTGAGGAGCCACGACCTCCCGTCGACCCGCAGCGGTGAAAGGTCCGATCGAAGTCGCCAGCTCCGGAGGTTCACCACACACTTTTTGTTGGATGGCCGCTCAATAGAAGGTAAAACGGTGTCTGCCGGAGACCTCATGAGAAATCAAATCACTTGAGAAAGCGCTGACCGCTTGAGGACTCATCCCTCGGCGAGGCGTTCGCTCCCTCAGCAACTTGACCTGACCACGTGGTCCTTCTCTGCGACCAGTTCGTGCTTCTCTTCATCTCCCTCAGCTCGGCCGCAGTTATCGCACTTGGTATCCGGACCCGGAGCTTTGTCGTTCCATTCGCCGTGTTGTCGGCTCGAGGCGGAGGCGGCTTTGGCGGCTCACGGAAGCGAGGCACGGGCATTCTCCACCTCGTCGCTTAGGGTGGCGGAGTCTCGGCAGCCGGATGACCATGACACACATCGGCATTGAGGCCCTCTCCCGCACCTTGGTGAGGCCCAGATCATCTTCCTCGCCACGGACCACCAGGGTTTCCCCTCAAAAAGTTGCCTGAGGCGGCAGGGGCGGCAGCATCCCAGGTTGATAAGTTCGGCTCTCCGCCTTTCCGTTTAGCTCGACCCTCCCTCTCAGGCGGTTGGTGGAGGATGAGGGGCTGGAAGAGTGTTGACATCGGTGAAATTCTCCGCGTGCTGCCGTTGAAGGTCGACAACTCGATCCTTAGCGGTCATGAGGGACCCTTCGACGCGACTTGAGCATCGTTCCTCCATAGCCGCCATCATATCGCAAAACAAACAAAGCGTTAGCACACACACCGATACGGGCGCTCCTTATAATTTCCAAATAAATACCTACTTGACCTCAGCGTCCTCGTCGGACTCCATGATTGAAACCTTGAAGTGATGTCGTAGGGCTATCAGTTCCCGTTGAATTAGAGGCAGCTTCCTCCAGTCGACATATGGCGGCCTAAAGCTCTTCACAAAATTTTCCAACCTCTCATAGGAAAGTTGAGTGCGTCTTGTCCATCTTCTCGGGCTTCACGGAGTAGAAATCGGCCCGCTCTCATGCCTATCCCGTTCAAGGGGAACTTCGCCCATATCCTTTCCTCTGTCCGTCCTCGTTAATCGCGTCGGCTCGAGCAGTGTTCTCGACTCTCGTGGCGGGCTTTATCACGTGAACCGTTTCTTAAAGTCGAGCGAGTCAGTCACGGCTGAAGAGTTTGTCGGACTGTGAGCGAACCGGTAGCATTATCCCGACCATCGCGTGCGGATGAAGATCTGGAAGAAGGGGAAGAGTGGCCCCATGTCCAAGTAAGCACCACGATCTCAAATGCATAAAGGCCGGCGCGTTCGGATGGAGTTGTGAAGGGCAGATTGACCATGTAAAGACCCGGTGGAAGCCCGATGAAGAGCGGTGGAAGCCCGCCTCCGGAAGGCAAACTTCGTACATAAAATCTGGTAAATGCGGCGAGCAGATCCGCCTTCCGAGGCCAGGTTTGCGACCGAGGGCCCTCGATCCCCCGTCTAAATCTTGATTTCGTTGAGCGCATTAGATGAGTCGGTGGAAAGTCGATTGAAAGTTCCTCGGTTGGTGACCGGAGAGGTCCAGCGCCGTATACTCGGCGGTCGCTCGTCACTATCGCCACCACATATCTCGATCACGGCTGGCGGCGAAAGAAAAGTAGATTCGGACATCAAATCCACCCCTCCACCGACTCAAGTGACACGGCGAGGGGCTCGAGCGTCGCGAGCAGCAATGGCGAATATCCCTCTCTCTCTCTCGAAGACCTCACGCGGATCACTCCCCTCCAACAAATCAACCAATCAATAGAAATTCCCGTAACACCTGCGATCTCCCATGAGATTCATACGTTTTGGTAGTGGCACTCAAGTTTGCAGTCTCATCTAATTTCTACCCGCGATATTCAACTCTTGTCCCGTATATGCAAGAATCTCCTGCGGTTCAACTCTCTCCCCTTCGTGCAAGAAATTCCCGCGACACTCGATCTCCTCCCGCGACATTCATACAAGATAAACTCTAAATTCATCCAAATTCATCCTAAAACACGAATTAAAGGAGATTATCAAGAATTAAGGATACAACTTTGGAGTCGAAGACATGTCGAAATTTGAGATAGAAAGGCTGGAAGATTCTGCGTTCGAAACTTTTGGCTAGAAAATGGGAAGAATGCACAAATGAAACCTAAAATCCTTTTTATAACAAAACCCAAGAGGCATCAAAGGTCGGCGGCAAAGTTCCATCTCAAAATGACAAGTGACATTGGTAGCGACGCCTCGATCCTGGCGCTCCCCGGGATCTCCCGAGTGTAGCGACCGAGTAATGTGCCCTTGAGCTGACATCTATGACGTCTGCTCGTTTCCTACGGGCGAAGGCCATCGGCGGCGCTGCGCCGAGACCTTCCGGTTCAAAGTCATTGCTACGCTAGAGCAAAGACTTGGGGGCTCTGATACAGGCGGCCCTATACCCATGATAGATCCAGATGATTGCCCTTTAGCGGTAGGGAATGTCCAGCGAGGCACGTGGCGGCCACCAGATCGAGGCCGGTGCCACGGAAGCATTTGGGAATGTCCTGTGAGGGAGCACGTGGCGGCCCAGCGGATCGATTGTCGCCAGCGCCATGTGCCCCGAATTATCGGACCTGACTAGATTTCCTTAACGTCAAGTCTCGGGAACTTGCAACAAACTCGGTTTCGGGCGACAATCTAGGGAGGCCATGTCTTTGGCCTCCACCGCACCTGTAACCTAGCAATCCGCTAGTGGGCTTGGACCACATTGTAATCGAATCTTGGCCCGGTGGCGGGGCTATAAATACCCTCTCACTTGGCGGGTCGGTGTCTCATTCTTTTACTCTCTTCTCTCGGCGCGCTCTGCCTCTACTTACTTTGGCATCGGAGTGTCTTGCGGTACCCCCTTCTCTTTCACTTTGGGCCACCATTGCAGTTAGGCGAGGCACCTTCAGTCGAATGCGATCAATTACTAAGCGTTTGAACAAGCAAGCATTCGACATATACCTCGTGGAAAACCAAATATGACTTGGCGTTAGAAGCTTTAGGATACAAGAAGAATGAGATGAAGAACCTATTCAAGTAAGGAAAAAGTTTGAGCTACTTTGTTATCTCAACAGTTTGTCAATTATAAAATTAGAAGTAGATACATGCCAATTTTTTGAAATTTAACAATTGATAATGGGAAAGACAATGACTAAATTATGTCTGATGGCCCGACTTTGAGAATTTTGTTTTGCTTTATATCGCGGATGTTGCGGATAGCGAGAGTCGCCACGAATTTTCTTTTATCCAATTAAGGGAAGGTGAAAAGAGCGGAAAAAACCTTCGTTAGATTCGAGTAAGGAGAGGTTATGAAAAGGAAGGTATTAGCACCCTTTCCATCCGAATTATCTCGGGCTCTTAGTTGTTCTTCTTGCTCATTTTAAAGAGTGCTTTTGTGTGTTTGACAAAATATTTTGAAAATATATTTGCTTTGACCGTAATGATTAGGTGTAGGAATGTATACAAGTGTTAGGAAATGTTTCGTTTTGAAAAGAGTTTTAACTTTGACAAAGTGTGAGGTGTGAAAATATTTTGATAGAGCAAGCAACTAAAGTCTTATTACCTACTCGGAATGGTCGTTTTAGTGTTATTTATGTTCCTTTAGAATGGCGTTATCCATACCATTAGTTGGTAGGTAATCCTATCGTTGGATGTAGAAGGGACGTTCGAGAGGGACATCGGATGGTCATAGAAAACAACTTGTAGGAGTATCTAGCACATTCGAAGGGCGATAATCACTTTCCAGGCAACAATCGAGGGGCGAGATCATGTTTTCATAAGCGACATGGTGGGTCTATGATCTTTGTATCGAAGGGACTATGATGATATGTTTATGCGAAAGCGGTGCTAGGGTACCTCGTTAGGGGACTTGACCATTTATTCGAAGAGCAGCGAGAGCATTACCTAAGGGGTGCATGTGAAGAGTGTGTTTAAATTCAGATATGTTATCTTGCAATTAGAAGTGATCTATGTCGTTTTATCTTGCCATACACGCTAATTACTAGCGGTTTATAGGGTGCGAAAATAAATTACTGAAAGTAAAGTCTTGGAAAAATAAAGTCCTCGCTATTACATGGCTTTAGAGGCGATTACATAATAGGAGTCTGAAAAGTAAAGTCCTAATTAAACTATTACATCCCATAAGCGGTTACATAATATTGAAAAGAAAGCGAGAAAAATGCGTCAGAAATGTTCAACACATGTGAGATACATAGCAGGAAAATCTGAAAATTGCATAAGAGAAAAATGTTAGTAAAAATATGATTTTTAATGAGGAAAATATTTTAGATTAGTAATGACAATTAGATGATAAGATAATTTTTTTGGTAATTTTCTATCGATTTCGATAATTAAAAAAGCAATTAAAGTCAATTTAATGGTTAATTTGCAATTAATTAAAATATGCATAAAAATATTAATTTTAATGTCAAAAATTAAATAAACATTTTTTAAATTAAAATGCAAAGGAAAATATTTTGGTGATTTTTAGATGCATGAGAAAAATATTTAAAGATAAATTAAATTGCATGGAAAATATTAAAGAAAATAGAAAAATAGTGTTAGTTTTCAAGTGATAAAAATATTTGCCATGGCGGGGGATCGAACTAGGGACCATGCCCTCCTGCCTTGTAGCATGCCCGAGTGGAGTGTCTGCATTTGTTTTAAACAATGAAACAAATAGAATATAAGCGAAATTGAATCACGGAACCCAGTTAGCCGAAGATCTTCATCTTCTTAGTTTGAATTTTCAAGCGGTTAGCGTCGACTTGGTTCGGCGCTATAACCCTGCAAATTTCAAAATCTCATACAAGCAATATAAATTAGTTATGGATACATGAATCGATTTTAAACATCATTATAAACACGATGGTGGTCCTGGTTTTGTCCAATTTTACGTGTTTCAGGAAGCCCTAAAACGAAGCCGAAAACCCTAGTAATGACATGACACGATCCAGGCATCTAAAATTCAATTGAACCACACAGATAGCTTTCAAACATGATTCTAAGCATGAACAAACAATCAAAACAGGTTAATTATGCATGAATGATAAAAATCGAATTTGAAAAAGGAAGGACAAACCGAAATCGGAATTCTCAATTCTTGATAGTTTTGTGATTTGTAAGGGTCTGGATCGATTCAAGAGACCTCCAGGAAAGCAATGGGATGCTTGGAATCGATTGAAACAAGCTAAAACCAGGGCTGCAAGTAGCTTGAAGAGCACGGTTTTTTTGAGTTTGATTAGGGTTCTTTGAGGAATTTTTACATTTTTTTTTTTCATGTGTATGCATTGTGTATATATAGTAGATGGATCTAGGTCAGAAATCAAGAGCAAATAATGAATCAATCAATGTAAAAAAATTTGATTTGGTATGAAACCAAATCTTTCCTTTTTGATCAAATTTTCATTAATTCTCTTGCCAATCAATGTTAATTTGAAATGCAGCTTTTATGGTTGCTTGGACCTCGAGAATGAGAAAAATCCAATTTGCATTTAATTTTGATTTCTACCTTTTATTTTAATTTAATTGGCTTTTAAATGATTAAATCCAAATTAAATAGAAAAATAAAGATAAAAAGTGGCCTTGGGCTTGGAGGTTCCAAATTAGGCGAGAATAAGTTTGAACCAAGAAAGTTAGGCCTATTTGCAAAATTTTGGATTTTGACAAGTATTTCTCTTTGTGCACCTCTTCAAAAATGCCCAACTTGTGCAAGGCGTATCTTGCTCAATTTTTAACATGTTTGGGTTTTTTTGGACTTTTTAGAAAGCTCTATATGTCCTCTAAACAACCTCTTTGGTTTCATCTCAATTGGAGTTTCCATGCTCAATAAAACTTCTTTACAAAAAGATGACTTTTTATTAACTTTGAAAAGGACCTATAATATTTTGATCCATATCTTCAAAATGAAGCAATTTATGACCATGCTTGTGAGACATGAAGTTGTAGAGAATTGAATTCCCTTCAAAATGAGAGGTGGTGGAAAAATTTACGATAAAGTATGAAAAGTTATGCTCGATCAAAGTTAGGTTGATTTTCTCTAGAAAACCCTAATTTAGAAAGTTTGACTTTTGATCAAATCTTGAATTTTCTTGATGAATCATGATCAAACCTTGATCAAATGATGAATTTCACTTAAAAATATGGAGGTTGACCAAAAATCATGAAGTTTGTTGTATATTTGACCATAGTTGACTTTTATACGTCTGATTGATTTTCAACCATCGAGCAATTATGCGAGGAAACTTGACTTATGAGCTTGAAACTTGACATGGAGATTCTTTGAAGCATATGAGGAGCATGATGACCATTGGAGATGTTGAAGTCCATTTGATCTAAATTGCCAAACCCTAGTTTTGGTTGATTGTACAGGAGAGGGTTTGTCGACCCTTGAGGATCCTTAGTATGGATGTATGGAATGTCTTGAGTAAGAGGAAAATTTTGGGGTATAATGATTGCCTGTTCAATCTTCTTGTCTTTGGAAGAGTTAGATTGGCATACTTGCCTTTCATGACACAGAGGTGAAGATGATTGAACACCAGTCTACGAAAATTTGCACTTCATTGATTGATGATGTAGGGAATGGGCTTCGGATGCCATTTGGAGAAGGTTGGAGACTTCCTTTGAGGGGATGAGTCGTCGTTATACTCAAGAACATGTCGCTGAATAGGACAATCGTGGAGATTGGCTTAAGATGCCATCTGAAGGGGCGATCTTTGAGGAATGAGCCGTTCGCTAGGCTCTGCAGATATTCTTGAAGGTAGAAGGGAGCACGGAGATGGGCTTAAGATGCCATCCGGAGAGAGTCGTACATTACACTTTGTGCTCGTCTTTGAATGAATCTGTTGTTTTAAATGCCCTGATCATGGATAGGTTTCCCGTCTTATTTCGGGTATTAATCATGGATCTGTTGTTTTAGAAGTGATTTTCACCTGTTTGGGAAAAACAAAAGAAACTTTGATAGGATATAGTTAGTCCTATGCAGGTTATGATGCATGACAATGCGTATGAATGATATATGCACAAGTTATGACTTTTTATGAATAATGTATGCATGATAGATGTTGTATTTCAACATATCCATCTTGAAGAAGATGTGGGCCTTCTGCTTGGGGATTTACACATTTGGGTCGGCCTCTTGCTCGGTAATTGTGTCGAGGTTAAGTTGGTAGGATCGTGCTTTCGGGGACTAATGAAATTTGGAATGTTGGGCGGTGGAAGAAAATGTGTACTCATTTGGGAAGGTTTGTAGTAAGCGATATCTACGGGTAGGTTACTCTGCGGGGAGCGTATTGGTGACTTTCGATGCGTCATCTCGATTCCTAGAGCCATAGTAATTATCCTTGTTCGTTCACTTTTCACATGTTTGTAAATAGATTTTATTATCGGATGCATATAATCATTCAAAGCAAGCGTTGGACTTTATGCAAACAACAATGATGAAAATTGTGAAAAGAACTTGTATTAATTTGAAGGTGGCATATGGCCAAGTGGTTTGTATACAAGAAAAGTAAAAAAAACTATGAAACAATCGTTGAGTTTCAACTATGCTAATACGTATATTTAGACTATCTCATCTCCTTGCTTTGTCGTTAGAAAGTGATTGGTTGATTTTACGTTTGAATCTTGAATCTTGGTAGTAGTAGTCGGTAGATAAGTGATACGGGCAGAGACATAGTTATGCGCTTAAATCCTAACTTTTACCTAGACACGCCCTTTCGGGTTTTAGTCTAGGGATACCTTTTTGCCCAAAGCCTTTGCGGGTTTTAGAGCTTGCGGGTGTATATTATTTTGTATATCATAACTTTGCCCGAACCCTTGGTTCGCGGGATACCCTTATTTTACCGTGGGCGGTCAGCCTAGCGGGTCTCGTTTATCACGTAGTATTTTTTACTATGCGCATTCCAGGGTGTGGAAAGTCTTAGCATCATAGTGCTAAGTGTCATAGCTCACTTGGAAAATACTATTGTGACTATAAATGGTCCCTCGTGGGTGGGTCCATTTTCCCCAGGATCACCTTGTGGAAGAATGATGCGGCAACTACTAAATCAGGCTTGGTGACTCGATGCTTGACCTTCTTGTTAAATGCCACGATCATTCGTTACGTAGATGCATCACGCCCAGCGGATGGTAGTCGTTTCTCATCAATTAAGTTAATCGGTCAGGCGATGCGGATCGATCGTCTTCGCGCCTAATTACAAATCTGAAGAACTCTACGGTTGAGGGATGCGAACCTCGATTGGTAGGACCCGCTTCGTACACCATATACAAGAGAAGGGGTTGCTTTGTTGATGTTAAATCTTTGTAGTGCGATAGCGATGGAGAGCAAATAGCACATCTCGTGCCAATCCTTATGAAAGTCCTTGTCATCTGCAGCCATGATCTTGATATTCTTGTTGGCGGCTTCCCTAGCCATTCATCTTAGGCGATATGGAAGAAGCGTGATGCTTGATCTTGAGCTGCGTGCGAGAGTTCGATGATCATTTTGTTGTTGAGATTAGAGCCGTTGTCATGATAATCCTTTCGAGTGCGTCAAGCGGATAAGATTATGTTGATGAATCGAGCCACGAGTTCTTGTTATGAGATGCGAGGCGGTACATGCCCGTTTGGTGAAATAATCGATTGCCACAAGGATGAAAGCGATGTCCATTGGGCGGTGGGCTTGATTTCTCCGATCATCGATGCCCGCATTGCGAAAGGCCAGGAAGCGGTAAGAACATTCAGCAGTCTTGGAGATTCGGATGCTTCATATCACTACGCCTTTTATCTGAATGATCCTAAAAATTTGGTCTCCGTACACTTGAGAACTTGATTCTTAAGTCCATGCGACTTTAATACCCATGATGCTGCCGTGTTAAATGCATGTTGTCTGTTTGAAACATAATCTGGCGGTGAAAGGCGTATGTCACTTTGTAGGAGATGTAATGATGGCGATACCATTGCACGTTTGAGGCTCATCAAAGACCATGGTCCATCGGGATCCTTGTTGAGTCCTTAAATGCAGTCACAGTTCTTCCTGATCATTAACTAAAAGCGTCTTGATGCGGAAACTCGAGTGCATAGGCGTGGTCATCTCGGAGATGAGCCAAATGATGGCTACTACACTTCCTTTGATCGCTTTAACGGAGAAGTATCTTTGGATGTCGTATTCGGTCAAGATCATTGCCATCTTGCTATTCTTCAGGAGAAATTTGGTTTCTCAAATATGTATTTTATCGGATCCATCTTGGAGATCGACAAGGTAGTGTGAGTCAAC